>NW_019091361.1:3740207-3809133 GCF_001949145.1 Acanthaster planci
TCTGATTTATGATACATAGATACTTTCCTAACCTTCCATTTTTGTGACCCAAGCTGAAATCTCGCCCATGTGACTACAGGGATTTGGTTTCTAGTCCTTATCTGATCCATGGGTTTTCCCTGTATCTGAAAATGAATATCTCTTCCCCTGACCAAATAGTGTCTGCTGTATTTCCAGCAATCTCACTGTCTCCTCGGTCTCCTCTCTTTATGTATATTCAGACTTAGGAGCGACTACTTTTAAAGAACCCTTAATTTTATGAACAGAAATACACATCAAAATCTTCACAAGTATTCACAAAACCCCAGCTTCAATGTAATCTGCAAGCTATTCATACATGAACTGTGACAAATTCATTCCCATCTTATTGCTCTGTTATGTCAATGCTATCATTTAAGAAATTTTGGACTGTTCTTCTCTTCTCTCAACATTGGTGCGGCCACCAACAAGCAGGGAACTACATGTACATAATAGTCCTTACAGCCGGCAGTTTGTTGGCCAGCAGGCTGTCCAGGTATCCGTAGGCATCTTTTCCCGTCACCTCAATCTTGGCAAACGGGCTGAGGTCGATGATCCCGGCTCGCTTCATCACCATTTCGTACTCTCGCCTAACTGGCTCAAACCAGTTGGATCGATGGAAGCTGGGCTTGTACCCAGCCTCGTCGCCATCCAGTGCAAACCAGTGGGGCTGTTCCCAGCCTGAAATTGAAATAAATACACCAAATAAATAACAGCTTATTAATCGTTTTCCACTTGTTACAAAACTGAGCAATCTAAAAAGATGATACAATCTTGCTGCTGATAGCCATTCAAAATTAGCTTTGAAAATGAGATATGAATGATGGTTGGCATTAGGCAAATGTTAGTGTCCTCTTTTTGAGAAGTCAGTCCTGATTTTTTAAGATCTTGAGAAACATTAATGAAAACATAATTAACAAATTAATCATAAACAAATGAATACTTTTTGAAAGGTTACGCCATTTCTGTGGGTATTCCTGCAGGGAACTTTCTTACCTTTCTCCACATCAATTATTGCTCAGGAAATCAATTATTGCTCAGGAAATCAATAACAGAGATTTCAAGTTCTGAATTATTACGACGTACTGCATCTACATGTATGCTCTCTAGTTCAGCATTCACCGACAATATAAAGAAAACTGGAAATGAATTTTTGGTCTGAATGAAAGTGAGGGTTAGTCTTTACCACTGTAACTCTTCACGTTGAGCACAGTCCAGCACTCACCTGCATGAAATCCAAACTCAGCTCCTTGGGATTTGAGCTTTTCATAAATGCCATTGATACGCTTGGTCGGTCTGCCCGCCCACCGCTCTTCACGGGGCCAGCCGATGGCGTTGTTCATCCCGTACGTCTCGCGGGTCTTGATGCTCGTGTACTCCCTGCAATTAACAAACATTCTGAAATTTCTGAAAGATGCTCTTTGGGGTGAAAGCAAATTGGCAAAGTGGTGGCGCATCAGGTAAAAAGAAGGTAGCTGTACCTATCCAATGAAGAACTTCTTGAATGGCGCCTTTCAAGAACACAGAGTGTTCTTGTGGGATGTTGAATTTACCTTGGGCTAATAAAGCAAAGGGTTGCAGTAGCCGTGACATTAACATAGAATACTGTATTGATAATGTGCTATCAACAATTCCAGGATTTCAGTGTGTCCGCCTTAATTTTGAGGAACCAATTTCAAAAAAGCACTGAAAGCTGAGGATAACAGACAGGAAGTTAACACCAGACACATCCCACTATAACATTTCTATGAATGCTCCATGCTTATTTGTGGGTCTAATGTTACAGTCGGAAGAAGCACATAAAAACTGCTAAACAAATCCACGTGCCAAGCAAACCACAATAGCGCATGAGTCCTAAGAACAATGCATGGCTAGAAATTTGCTTCTCACTGGACGAATTCCTGGGCTCGTCTATACAGCTTGAATTCATCTGCTCTCTGGTGCAGGAACTGTGCACGCACAGTGTGGCATACTTTTGAGAGCTACTAAGTTTTGATCCAAGGATACACATTTATGTTATTAACCCAGTGTGGATGTTCCTTCACTCTTCAGTCATTGTGAAAACTCGATAAAAACACTAATTTCTCTTAAACTGTTAACACTACTTTTAAGCTGCACTTTGTGGACCTGCTTTGTTTGCAGGACGACACAAAGACAGCAAGGCTGGCACAACGGTTCACGCTAGGTCAAACAGAAAGTGGAAAGTGACCGGCTTTCAGTGGAATGCGCACAGCACAAAGCACCTAACCATGAGAAGAGAAGCAGGTTCCTGAACGAAGGTGTGGGACACAAATGGCTTTCAAGTGTGGCTGTGTCTATGGCAAAAGGCTTCAGCCACTGGAAAGTGACTCCCATGGGTAGGTGTGTTATTTCTAGACCTAGCCATGACATTTGGACACGGAAACAACAATCCTATTCTCAAACAGCTGCTTTTACATTCAACTTTCTTCCTAACAGCGTGAATGATGTTTCTCCTCTAAGTAATGGTGCAAGGACTGACCTGCTTGTCCAATTGCCGAAGCGATTGGCATCCAACTCCACCAGATCATACGGTGGCTCCCCGTCAATCATCCAGTCACTGATGTACTTGCCGTAGCCCCCGGAATGGATGATGCCGTAACTTTAAGCAAGAGTAAACACACAGACAAAACAACTAACTTAGTCATCTAGTTACCAACAGTTCACAAGCTAGTACTCATGTGGGATTCGAACCCATTTCCTTCACTTCCTTGCTCAAATACTATTCTTCACACTTGGTCAAATAAGAGTGCGCTTCATTATCAATCAAGGACAAAACTTAACATAATTTCCACAAATTTCCACATGCCAAGCATACCTCTGGAAATTTCGTTCAATCTAGTTTGAACGGGGCAAAAGATAACAATGTATTCAAAACTGAAGAATGTTGATTAAACACGCTCTCAGTTACAAGTGGTTACAAACCACAGACACTCTTTGTGGATCTGAAAGAGGCACAAGCCAGTGATGCTTGGTTTACATATTAACATCAGTAGATGCAGACAGCATCAACAAACAGTCCCTGATGTAGGGCTGTGCCAAATATCCGAATATTTGATCGATTATCAAATATTCCAATATCATATTCTGAATTTGAATATTTGAATAAAAAATTCATGAACAGGGAGAATTTTCTTTTGTTTTAAAAGAGAAAAATCGCACTATGGAGGCTTGTTAAAAGCAAATTCAAATGAAAAGTGAAAGAATATTGTATCTTATGATTCAAAAAGTAAATTCTTCATTAAAAAATCTAAAAGGAAAAGAAATCTAAAAGGCAAGAAGTACTGTTTGTCTATTAAATCTTTAAAATCGTTGCTGGAGATCCTTCTAGAAATGAGAAGCTATTACAGTGATTATAATGCACAATTGTGTGCGTTATTGCAACTTATATATGTTTTCTTTATCAACAATCTGCCGGTTGGTATGACCGAATACTCAGACATGTGATTGAATTGAAGACCAAATATTCCAATAGTGCATTATTCAAATCGACTCAGCCCTACCCTAATGACATGTTATATGGAAACAATTTATTGAGATCAACTCACTTGCATCAAGCTGTTAGAATACTGTTGGCCCACAGCAACATGTCGACCGGCCCATGGGCCTACAAAAATGTCCCTGTCACATGAGTACCATGTGTTTCGACCATTTTCTCTTCATGACTAAGAAATGAAACCCCAATTTTAATAAAAAAACCACCTCGCCAAAAATTAAAAATACTGGATTTGGGCACAAGTTTAGCTTTGAGAAATGATAAAACTACCCCCCCCCGGTAAAAAGGCATGCCACATATTCCATTGTGTCTTGAATTCAATCCCTGTTACCGAGTCTTAACTTTCTGCTTGCTGCCAGTATTTGTTATGACCGTATGGAAATGAGGCTTATTCAACGCTTTACCCAGTGCCGCAGGCAAGCCAGAAGTTCCTGAGTCCCTGGTAGGGTCCCACCATCCCCAGGACATCGGGGCTGTAAGTGATGGGTCCACAGACGACGCTCTGGATGTCTGCAGTTTGAAGGATGGGAACACGCTGCATGGCCCCTTCCACATGCTCCATCAGTCGATCCATGTCACTTTCGAACAATTCTTTACCAAAGCCTGAAATGGATGACAAAAGCAGAAATGACCTTTTGTCAGTCATAAGATTTGCATACAGATTTTAAACCAAGAACCAACTGCACTACATGAGACCTCTTGGGGATTAGACAAATCAACTACATGAGGGAAAAGTCTGATCATGGCTTTATATTCTATATGTGTAAATCAGTAACTTTACAAGTAACATGTTTTTTTCTATTGCGGTTAACTACTTCCTAACTGACAAAAATTTGCAAATACAGGCCTGGAAATGGTATCTTTCCATCATCAATCTTTAGACTGGCAGAACCGCAATATTCTTGAGACTTTCTAAACTGATTTTGTTACCCACTGTTCCGGCACTTTCCCGAGCTGGTCAGACATTTAAGGATTGCTTTAAAATTCATGAGCATGCAAATGATTCCAGGTCCCTAGGACCGGTCTAGTCCAGTTCATTCTGGTAATTGTCAAGATATTCTAGGACCCTGGTAACAGGAAAAATTACTGAGTTCTTATAAGGAATTCCATTTAAGTACCGGATGGACAACAAGGAACTGTAATGTGGCAAAGCCTACTAGGGCAATGCTTATGGCCTTCCTTGGACTTTGCATGGAGAGTTGTGGGACTGGTACTGGACGATACTTCAAAGGTCGTTTTTATAGAAGGGCAGATGACTCGAGGCTTTTCTGAAGTGCTTTAAAAAATTCCCAAATTGCTGGTGGAGAACTGCCTTCAAACTCTATGACCCCGGTTTCCAATCGACACGTGAACTGGATTTTCAGTTTTTTGCCTTATTCCGTGGTTTTTTCCTCGGAACGTCATTCTGAGGTTTCCTCCTATACCTAAAAATAAAAAAGAATTCATCTTCTCTCTCTGGCCTCCAGGTTACAAAGCCTGTGTACTTTTGAGGAATCCTCGGGTGTGGTTTAACCAGAAAGGATTACAGTAAACAAAATTCTCAAGACCATGGGCCACGGAAGTCAGAAATTCTGGCCAAGTCAGTGATTGTTTGGGATGCATCGAAAATCGGTAAAAGAGCCCAAATGGGGTTGATAAGGGCCCAAGTGGGGGAGGGGGGAAAGAAGAGGGGGAAAGGGTGTCACACCTACCCGGGGGCACACCGTCTCTAACCCAGTCATCCTGCTGTTTCATCTTGTGGCTTTTCTCATAGGGTCCAAATAGCAGGCCCGACCGCTCCTGCCGGAGGTAGTAGGAGTTCTCCAGGTCCCGGATGACTGGAGGCTCCCGCTTCAGGGCCTGCACCTCAGGGATGGAGGAGGTGATGACATACTGGTGTTGGATGGCCACCATGGGCAGCTCCAGGCCGGCCATGCGACCCACATCTGTGGCCCAGAATCCTGGGTTAATGAGAAGCCAGTGGGGGAGAAAGAAATGTTGCTTCAATACAGTTAAGGTCGACAGCAGGTGCTTGGCAATAACTAACCGCCCCCGATGAGCCCTGACAACACTACTTCTAATGTTCCAAGCTAGCTGCACTGGGAGCTAGAACATGCAGACAGCAATCCCAACTGAAGGTACTTCAGATCACTGCCCTTGTGTCTTGCCTCTGCAATCCAGTGTGCTGGCCTTAATTGTGCAATAACTGGTGAACTATGCAAGCGGGGCGCTGTGCTTTCCCGTCGGTACATTAGGTTGGACACTGACATGCACAAACCCATCTCATGAGAAGGCCACAAAGCCCATACACGTACTCAACCACAACATAATCATTCCATCAATATGGTGACATTCTGGTCAGATGTTTATGTACCAATGTTAAGAGTTCCCCCTAGCACCCATGGTTGATACCGACCTGCAGCATTTACGATGCGCTTGGCAGTCAGTGTGCCATGTTCAGTTTCTACATCCCAGCCTCCATCACTGCGCTGCTTGAGGCCCTGTGTGCTGGCTGGCATGTAGATCTCGGCTCCATATTTACGAGCTCCAATGGCGTAGGCTTGGGTCAGAGAGTAAGGGTCAATGTGGCCATCTCCTGGATTGAACACGCCACCCAATATCTACAGAAACAAAAATGATGCATATAAACAAAGACAAATGTCCGGCCAAGCCTTCATTTCTGTTGAAGAATGAAGACTGTGCCACCGTACAACTTTTGGAATTACACTGACATGCAATAACAGTTGCTTAGAACAGCACTTGATTTTGAAATTTTGTTGCATCGTTTTGAAGACATAGCTTAACTTTATCACATGTATGCCAATTCAGGCATGTGGTGGAATAGAGTGGCCTGGCCTGCCACTCACAGAAGGCCTTGCCCGAAACTTTGGGTACCTCAGTGCTGTGTATGAGGCCCCCAATACCATGAGGCACTGAACACAAGCGGGAAAAAGGAAAACTGTATCAAGCTACCACTACAATCACTTCTCAAGCACAAGTACTGTAACTTGTTTAACAAGTAAAACCTGGTCCTAACGGTCCATTTTTACACATTCTTCCAATAGTCACGCCATTGGACTCCTAAAATGCTCCACTTTTTTTGTTTAAGTTGTTGCCAGTCTAGTCTTGGTTTCTGGATTTAAATCATTTTTTGTCACTCTTTATTGCAATATGTTGAAGAGAAGCAGCCCTTGAAATATGTATTTAATATGTATTAAAACTGATGTGGTCTTTGTTGCAGGAAAATGCTGGAAAGTCATTGTTTGCGAAAGAATCACTTTGCAACGTTGGCCTAGTTGATGTTGCTTGACATGCCAGTCTGCAATAATCCTTACATTGTTCAGCTTAAAGTTCTTGCATAAACTTTGAAAAAATTTATCACACTAGTCTGACAGATATGATGTACCCATACCCCATCCATGTTCAGTAGAGGGTGGAGTTCGGCCACTCTCTCCGGCCCTATCAGCTCCTGCACTGCTTTGTGCCAGCCAGCTCGCGACATCTGGTACTTGGCTTCGTCCATGCGATCCGGCGTGGTGAGGAGACGCAGGCTCCCCGGCTGGTGGAAGCCCACTTGCTAGGTATTCGTGGTAAGAGTGAAACAAAAAAAAATCACGGCGATTCAAATTTTAATCTGATATATATATGTGGAAAGAAACTCCCCAAAAAATTCTGGTTGAGAGTTCTCCTTGGCAGCCAAATAACCCATTGACGGTTTGAAAAGCTTTCAGATTCTTACTGGAAAAATCCAAAAGTATATTTTAAAAATATGCAATTATTTGAATCTTTGACAGGTATTTTGGAAATGTCTATTCTATACTAGTCGAGAAAACGGCATTTCTTTGGAGGCGTAGGCAAAGTTTCATACTCACAACCAACCTCACCACCTCCTCCTGCCTCCTCCCCCAAAAAATGAGTGTAAGTTACAACCAACAGAAAGAGCACCATCTTGTGAACAATGTCAGATTGAAAGAAATCAAGGAAGTTATAGCTGAGTATTGTCACATGTCAGCCTCCTCCAACCAGCTCATCAATCAAATTGTGCTCATATCCAATTACTAGCACGGCACAGAGTGCCGTCTTCAATACCCTCGCCACTCCAAATCCCTTCAATATCCAACAGTTTTTAATTTTGGTATTGAGCTGAGAATGGATAATCCTGTGATCTGATTGTTGGATTTTATTGGATCGGGCAGGTCTCAACCAGGTTTCAACCTTTTGAAAGAAGAAAGAGGTCCATACGCAGGGACCACTGCTTTTCCCTGCAGTGAACTATTAGCCAACTAAAAGCAAAAAGGTACACACAAGTCAAACGTCACAGTGAAAATTTTCAGGGATTCACTTAAAAACATTTACAATTTTACAGACCAGTCTCATAGGGTTTGTGGACAGCATGTCAAGCAGCGTCCGTATATGTATGGAATTCTTTCCCTGGGCTCATCAAGAAATCCACTGATTACCTGTCCAGTTTCAGCCTCCAACTGTTCAAACAACTTGATGCTGTAATGATGGATGTTTTTCAAGTTGATGCCGGGATGAAAGTATGTGACCAATCCAGCCTACAAGCAGAGTCAAAACAGATTGGGTGAAGTCTTGCCGCAAGGTTGATCAAAAACATGACGTACCATGAGACAATGTAGTCGAAAAAATAGTTCTGCTTCCAATTACAGGCCTCTAAAAAATAGGGTCGGTAGGTCAGAACAAAATTTTCTTTTTGGGGGGGAGTCAAGTTTTTGTGCTGATTGAATGACATGAATGGGGATGAAAGCTTCCAAACATTGCCACAAAAAATGATAAAAACTTGCCTTAACCCTAACAGTCCTCAGTCCTCCAACAGGTGAAGGATTGAGGAGTGTTAGGGTTAATCTACATGTATGTATAAACGTCTAGAGTTGATAATTCATAATTATGGATAATTCACACCACTGTGCAAAACGCTCGTCAGGTAATCACAACGACAAACTGGCCAATGTTGTCTGTATATTGTGTGGTAAGCATGTATGCGGCATCCAGGTGGGTTGGCGATAAAACTCATACCACGGCAGGAAATTTTGTGGAAAAACGCTCGCTTCCAGTACAAGCAAAACAACCTCACATTAAACTGGTGAACACAGAAAATACATACATGTACATAGACAAGAGATCAAGTTCTGTGAATAAACTTGCTGAAATCTTCTTGCAACATCAATGTGTTTTTTTTGACCTGCAGCTGAGGGCAGTGTGCGTGTACAGCCAGTCGTAGTGTAACAACGCTATTTGTATAGACTGGATGCCACATTTCCATCAAATGTTCTTTTGCATAAATGTGCATGGTGCGGTGGGAACCAGTGCAGCATTGAGCTTTGCACAAGTGTTTTCACCACTGCGACAGCGAAATGCGAAGGGAAATTGTGAAAATAATGGACCCGGCGAATATATTATAAGCACTGTAAACTTGGTGCTTTTCTGAGAGCTTGTGAAAAATTTACAAGCTTACTCTGAGGTGGGACTCGAACCCACAACCTCCTGCTAATATCTCCCTAATGCAAACAAAATCTTGAAAAATAAGGGAAGTTTCTTTTCAAAAGTTGCAAATTTAAGTTGGAAAAAAGAAAAAAAAACAGCATTCTAACGTGAAAAAAGGTCTTTGAGAGGTGTTTTGTCAGGACAGAAAAGACAACAGGATTCACTGTTTTTTTTAAAAGATTTTTAAAAATTTGTTCTAACTTGCTGATACAAACTCTAGGGTCGCGCTGAAAAATTACGGTTGGTCGGGAAACTGGAAGCACAGGTATTTTTTTTTGGCTTAAGACCAACACAAAAACTTCTATAAATGATATTTTTGATTGAAGCAATACACCACGATAAGTAAAGGCACAAATGTCTATCTATTGTTATGGTCCCCCCGAGAGAGCTAGTTTCCAGTGAAAACATGGTGGAACAGATAAAACTTGATTCTAGGAAAAAAATGGGAATTTGCAAAATGCAAAATCGGGATACCTTGATTTTTTTTATCCTTTCAACTGCACAGGCTGGACTTGAACCCCCAATATCCGGAATTAACCATAGGCCTTAAGATGGATGCTATGAATCGAGAGCAAACCTAAGGCACTCGGGTGATTGAGTCGATACATGTACTCACCGCATGCCACGTGGATCCTGCTGTCAGCTCAGACTTCTCCAGGAGTACCACGTCTTTCATGCCGGCCTTGGCCAGGTGGTAGGCTATGCTGGTCCCCACACATCCTCCCCCAATGACCACCACCTCTGCTGTCTCCTTCAGCCTTTTGCTGAGCTTTCCGGACGTTGCTTGCCCATTGCTATGGAAGGAAAATTCCAAATGCTTTTTTCAATAAAAAACACTTAACTGTTCTAGATAAAATGTAAAAACAAGCTTGTTTAGCATTGTTTGCACATTTGGATGGGTGTGTGAACGGTAGTCCAAAAAAGGGAGCAGACACAAAATGACCTGAAAACGAGCTTAACCCCTTCGCGCCCAAAATTTCTTCCCAAAAGCTGACTCCAAGAATTCCAGCCTCGCTTGGCCACAAAGGCCACCTGCCAAACCGCAAATTCTCGGTTTGTGGCCCTGCGTGCTCTGCACACTTTGAATTACAATATGAAAAGGCTCATTGTTCGGTGGCATGCGGCTCTACTCACACTTCCACATTTCCGTTGCCTCTTTTCAAAGTGGGGACTATTGTGAAGTTGGTGATTATGATACAAATTCGGTCTTTTCATTTCTGGGCTACACACAAAGGCCAATCACCATATATACAAGAGCCAGGGTCTGCCTTCTTTCAACATGTTCGCTCGAGCGTGGGCCGAGAATAATAGCTGAAAAGCGGGCTGAAGATCTCAATTTTTACGTCTTTAGCCGCGTCCAGGCGCAAAGGGGTTAAGTTGTGATTAACTCTCTCACAAAAGCAACAGTCATATGGGCCATGACATAAATGGGTGGGGAACATGGTGAAACTGGTATCCCCCACCCACTTGAGAGTTGACCAACCTTCCCCACAGAAGCAATATGTCCCCCTCTAGCTCCTCCAACTTTTAAAAACCAATCAACACCCGTGACAGGAACTGTTAACGTACCTAGAATTAGACACGTTGTTCCCTGTGGAGAAAGAGGCTAAAGATGGCAGCCATGCGCGGCCCGGGTCATGGGCCAGACGCGACCTCAGGAATGCCTGCGTGATTCGTTGATGTAGCATGCTAGCCATCTCTCTGGCAGCAGTTTGTAGGAATTCACATGGACGAGATGCAACACAGTCAATCAATCACTCTCTCAATGCTGGCGCCGGATCATTCAAAAGCTAAATGATCAAAAACACAAACACACACACTGGCACTAAATTTTGGCACCAGTTTTTAATTTTCACTGAGTAATTACAGAAGATCATGAAATTCAGAAGAACTGAATATTTTCCTATTTTTAGTCTGACAGATTCACAATGTAACTCTGATCATGCTGAGTATTATCTTATCATGAAAAAAAAAACACTCAGTGCTCATTTGCTGCTTCACATGTGAGTTACAACCCAGTACTCAACGTACTCAAGAACAAGATTCAAGAACAGTCTTTTGGAAAATAATGTAAAGTTCCACAAATAGAGAGGCCTATCACTTTTTTCCCTTGTAGTGGTTTTTCTCTTGTAGTGGTGTACTAGCCACTAGAAAGTGATGTCAGTCCAAGTTAGCAGGGAAGATATTGAAGCATTAACTTAGTTGGTTTGTACATACATGTAAGGTGCCAAGAGTTGTCCATACATGTACATGTATCTGTGTGCATAGTGAAGGGAACTATACCCCAAAACTGTGCGGTTCGTCGTCCGCCGCATTCCCACATGCAGGGGACATCAAACCCCACAGAGCTGTTAACAGTGTTATGTCCCAACTATAGCATCAGCCCCAACTATAGCTGGTACTGTCCCAGCTGTAGTGCTGCAGTTAGGCAGACCAAACTACAACAGTGCATGTGCCAAAGTTATTTTGTTTCCATCCACAAACCGTGCTATTAGAAATACCGGTAGGTTTTAATTTATGTTAGGTCTATGTCACAGATGAAGGGTCACATTTCAGATGAATTACATCAAACATGAACTGCATCAACTCAGAGATGGCTGAGAAATTTTCGACAGAAACTCGCAAACAATAGTTGCCTCAGCTCAACTGCAGCACTATACATGTAGTTGGGATGGACGCTATAAACTTGGGACATAAAACAGAACTCTTCACGAAGTAAACACTTCTATTGAGGGGCTGCATGCTGTGCCCTCACAGAGGACATACTAGGCCTACTACTAGTAGTACTACGCTGGGAAGGGCATCCAAGACTGTTGCAAAATGGCAGGTAGCAACCACATCACGCCAGTGAAAATAACTGCAACCATGGTTACGCACATGAACCAGCCAGTCAGAAGATCAGGGTAGGGCCTACTCAATCTTTTCCTTGATGACAGTATGTAGGCGCGCACGTCATAGTTGTTTTCACCAGCAACGCGGTGAGGTTACTACTATACTAGTAGTAGTACTCTACTCGTCATTTCCCAGATGTCCGCCATGTCCTCTGTGAGGGCGCTGCAGGCCCTAGCCCATTAGCCTAGTAGTATATAGTAGGCCCTACTTTTTAAATTCAACATTTCTGCGATAACTTAATCTAAATTTACCAATGCCGACCGCAGGGAAAATTGTGATGTCCGTATTATCAAACTTCACGAAATCCATGAATACACAACATGTATCTTTAACTTACCGCCCCAACGGAAAATACAGCCTTACAGGTAACAACGTACATGTACATAGCATGTTGATACATGGAGCTCTGGTCCACATGCCACCGGTAACCAGGTCGCTCTAGCGCCCCCACTGTGTCGAAATCAACAGGCTACGGCTGCTAGCTGGGGCAACACAGGGGGCTGTCAGCCACGGCGGGTACGTGTTTCCAGCCGTAGCCACGACTTTTGGACAGCCAAAGATTCGATTTGAATCATGATCCCGATGACACTATTACAATGCTTCACGTTCGCGGATCTAGATCGGGCAATACTAGTTGGCTATACCCCCCAGAACTGTTGTTCTTCTAACTTTTTGGTGAAATGATTCTACAGGTTTTTCTGTTTAGTAATCTTTAAGAAGAGTTAGCGATTGACATAGAGGCTACCAACCCACTTAATCACCCGAGTGATGCATAATTTATTAAGTTTCTCATTTTTGTACCTTCGCCTGACCGCAAACCTTTTTTGTAACCTTATACCCATGGAAAGAAATTAACCATTTCAACTCCCAGTTTATAATATCGTCATGCAACGACGTGATTCTGTATCGCAAGTGGTCCGTTCCCGTGAAGGTTGCAAAACCATGATTCACTTCAGGTAGGCTGAGTCGACCTGTACTGGCTTGACTCCCATAACGACTGAGCCCAGTACACACTGTGTCTCATCATCTTCAAGATCCTACAGGGTGATTGCTCCAGCTCATTTAGGTGATCTTGTCCAGTCCTGTGCCCCAGGTCATCGGGGTTGAAAGTCACCCAAAAACATCCTACTGGAAAAACTATGGCTAATCATCGTTTGGGGGAGAGAAGCTTTTTCGGATTGCAGCACCCGAACTTTGGAACTCTTTTACCGGAAAATGTGAGACTATTGAGATCAGTTGACACATTCAAGGACGGATTAAATTCATATTTGCATAGACAGGCATTTGGTTAACATTCCTCAACTTATCGTTATTATTGGACCTCTTTGCTTATTACCGCCATTTGTGCCCGTGGTTCGCGGCGGATAGGCCTACTGGTGCTCTAGAAATTGTCATTCATTAATTTCGGTCTAGACTTACCGGAATGCTGTTGTATCTTCAGTGGTCGTTACAAAGTTTAGTAGTGATTTAAGTGACAAACAATGGCCAGTGTATGTTGCAAGCTCATACTTAGGTTCTCGCACGCATTTCTAACAGCTGTTAAGATGAATGGCAGTAATCATGCACCATATAAATTAACGTACCTAGGCCTGCATGGGCGGAGTGTATTCCTGCCGAAACAAATAAACCTGAAGGAGTGACTCCTTGTGGAATGGATAAATTACTCTAGGCCTACACAAGGACCTATCACTGTACACGTATTGCAGGGCCTAGAAAGATATCATGCCTACCTTAATTTTTCCATTTACCCAGTCTCGTAGTGATGTCGCAGGAACAGAAAGCAGTATTAAGTTGATAAGCAAAGGTCCGCCCAATGCTTGCAGGTCAGAGTGCCAGAACCGGCTAGTATGGTCCAGTGCACTCCAGTTGGAAATGTCAATACATCTGATAAGCACCTGGTGCCTGATGTTTTCAATCTAGTAACGGCGTCGGGTGGGCATTACCCGGTGTCGATTCTAGCTATTATTCGATTCAAATTCTCAGTAAGTTGCAGTCACATGATGCTACAGACTTGTTCCAGGTCGGTTCTCTCCAACCCACAGCCCCTGAAGCACATTTTTTTTCCTAGGAGGGTCATGGGCAATAATCATAATGGGTGCGGTTAACTGCAAGCTCGATCAATTTAGTGGACACTTAGGAACTTAAGTTAGGTAAATTTCGGGCTTTACTTTCTAATTATAAAAACATCCTTTTACCAACTACCCCCAAGAAAAAAAAATAATAAAAATAAATAAAAATAAAATGGGAATAACTTCCTGCATGAAAACCCTTGCCTTGCCGCTTACAAGTCAAGCGCCCTTCTAACTGACTATTACCGAGCAACTGGCCGAAAGAGCAGTTTTGCTGTGTTAGGCTTAAAAGTTCGTCGACCTCATTTATTATAAATGCCCCCAACTGTCCTACCAAAAACGCATGCACAACGGTTCAGATACACCCATTTTATAATAATTACCCCTAACCCTCCTAAAAACAATAACACGTCCCTGAAGGCTTAATTTCTTCACTATGCCTGCCGTAATATAAAGCTTTCAGTGGCAATATGCCACTGGTCAACACAGTTCACGATAAAAAGGACTGGCCCACCTTGGCCCTGGGATATTCTTCTGTTTGGGTGTCGTGATCGACTAGTACATGTCAAACAAAATTACTTAAAATAACTCTGTTGTTGTCCAGTCTTATCACTGCACGTTATCAAAGGTCTGCCCGGTCGTATAATCGATACCATTTGTACCGGACGTGTTTCAATAAAGTATCGATTATTGCCCACTGTTATGAATGAAATTATAGCGTGGCTCCTGGGGAACAACTCTGTCACTCGCTCTGTGCTCTTGCCTGGGACTGGTTGCCACAACCGTGCTCTGAAGCAACACCGTTTTGTGTACCAGCTGTCGTTCTTACGTACGAAACCGTGCAAACATGCCGAAGAAGGTAATACTGTTTTCCAAATTTAATTTTCAAACCATTTGACTCCGTTCTCAAGGGATCATTACTACTTGTCCCCCCTCGTATTTATCATGCGCTGTCCCCAGATATATAGTTAGGCCCAAGTTAGAAAGTTTGTAAGTCACATTGCTACAGTGACCCCACATGGAAAGTTAATCACTGGTGTGCCACAAGGCCCCTACCAATGTGTCAGGGATTGTCATAAAAACCGTTGATTTCGGTTCTGCGAGTTGAAGTGGCGTGCTGTTGCTGCTAGAACTCCGGGGCTCGTTGTCTGCTGCGTTCCCACATTCCTGTGACAACCCCAAAGTCCCAGGGGGCAGGGGGACAGCTAGGGGAGGTAGCTAAATAGCTGGTATAATGTTCAGTGCAACCTTGAATCTTGCGTAAAATTAGTGTACTACAGAGTTGATTTGCCTTTGAATAAAATCCATTCGTAGGACAATCTACTCAGAGGGGAGTACCAATAAGATTTGGAAGAGCCTCAACAGTGCCAGACGTATCGAGGGGCCGGCATTAGGGGCTAGTTACCCCCATCATGTTGTTGATTTGAATTTATTTCTTTTAAAATTTATTTTCAGGAATTGAAAACACTCATACTTTCTGAACCGTATACTTACACCTGTGGGGGAGGATACATTTACGACGGTTGGAAAAAATGGACTATTCGCTTTGAGAAGAAATCCCATTTCCACCCCCTCCCCACCCGCGAACCCATAACTTGGATACGCCACTGGGCCTAAGATTTCAATTTAAGTGACGAGATCTGAGGCCTCGGATTTTATGTTGACGTAGTCAGTCGTAGAGAGTATTAGTGTTTAATAATGTAATCCAATGCATAAAAAACAACATTTTAAAAGAAATGCAAAATTGGAAAATACATATTAGACGAGTATAAATTGGAAATTTTGATCGAAGAGCAGTACCAATTATTTATCATCAACCGTCTGCTTTGTAATGAGAGTTCACGGCTGGAACAGGCTGTTGGTTTTCTTCCCTCTTGTCGAAAAATGTGTTTTTTTCTTCCCCCATGTTGCAAAATGTGCTGAATTTCTGTTCCGTGACGGAATTTACCCTGCTACCGTATATCATTGAAACGGCTTGCATCGTAAAACGGGATTTTTTTCATGCTAGTGATGCAAATTAAAGGTTTATTGACAAAAATTGGTCAATAGATACGTTGGCAACATCTGGACAGGATAGCTCGTTTTAGAATATGGTTTGAAGCTTGTGCTCACAGTAGTGCACCTGCATCAGAAACAGCGAACTAATGATATTCAAATTTATCGGAGCGGGAAATTGTCACCCATTTGCTAATTTACCTGCATTAAAAGTAAAACACCAGAATAATGAAGAAGAATTTTACGGATGACAATTCCACAGGGAATGACGGAAAATTGCAAATTGCCTGCCCAAATGATATACTTGTGACCTGAATGTTAGATTGCATGATGTTCTTATCTACTGAATATCATTTCGTCTTTTTAAAGTCTGGTACATATAAATTAGAACCATGGGTCCGTGTTCAAAGCTCTTTACACCGCCATGGTATGGATATTATAATACGGGGACGTGGTTGTAGTTTGCGATGTGTGTTTACATGCTTAGTGTGTAACCTGTCAGGTTTTATACTTTGGCCTTCGAAGTGCTCAGACTATCGCTTCAGATAACCTTTGACACGATAAACACAAAGCCATGGGGGTGTTTGCTGAGCCGGTATTTAATCTGCTGGGCATATTGTGGGCGTGGCGTTCCAAGTTCAGTTCATCCAGAGCCGACTAGATCGTTCCGGTTATTTCATTAGAAGGTTGTTGCTGTCGGTCTTTAAAATAGGTTGGTTCTTTTTAGTTTCTAGTACAGAAACAAACTGGATGCGGCCTGTCCTAAGCGGACACCGTGCACAAAAAACAGAGGCGGGTAAATTTAGCTTTGCCTGATGCGTCGGGCCGGTCGGAGACCTCTTCGTCTCTCGAAAGGGCGATGTATGATGGCGGGCACAGCTGTGTGGAGAAAGCTGCGACAGGAGTATTTCAATTGTTGGGACCAAAAAAGTGGAGTATGCGTCAATGCATATGGATAATAAGCACACACGCACAAAATAGCCGCATGCAGTACTGCACACACAATGAACAGCAATTTTGGTTCCCTAGTCTGAAGTTGGCGCTTCTCTCTCTCTCTCACATACAGCTCTAATGCAGAGCAGCTCTGATGCAGAGCAGCTCAGATGCAGAGCAGCTCTGATGATGCAGAGCCGCGTAAAGAGAAAGTTGCGACATGACTTGGAAACAAACCGGGAGATATACGCGGCAGTGCACTCAGACAGTTTGTATAGAGCGTGACACCTCACTGTTCCAGTGATGTCACGCTCGTGCTGGACCTATGATGTGTTGTGATGGTAACGAGTGCATTGTGTTGTGATGGTAATCTACTTATTCAAAATAAACCAGTCAAACATGCCGTGTTCGCACGTACCCTTGCACGTGGTAGAAGCTGCTTACAGGAATGCGATCACCGTGGCCAACGCGCGGTCTACACGTGACGGTATTGTTTACATTTGGTCACTTGGGTGAAAAAGGTCTGTACGGTAGCCGCACGCCTAACTATACACGGCCATAATGAACAGCCATTTTGTTTCCAAAAACATTTTCGTAGTCACAGACATACATTACGAACATGCTCACTGTTTCAGGCCAGTCCGTTCCATTAGAGGCCTCCTTTTTAGTTTCTGAAACCGAGGCCGTGAAAACCCCAACGCAACAGTTTGAGGGGCATTATTCATAAAAACTTCGGCCAGACACAGTCCAGTGGTCCGAGCGAGGGGGTTATGACCAATACGCTCGGTTGGCATATCGGTTACTGAGTTATTAGAGCGAAAAGAATCTTTAGTGAAAATGTTCTCTTCACTGAATACCACCAGCAATACTATATTCTGGTGGTTGTTCGATTCATGTACCATAAATACCAACCATAAAGCTCCCCGCAAATTATGCGGGTTTAGGCTGACAGGAGAATTTCACGACACAGATGAACGACTGGAGCTATTAAATGGGGAATGAATGGACTCAGCACGGACTAACATTCAAATTAGAAAAAAAAGAAAAAAAAACAAACAGATGTCTGGTTTTCTCGCAGGCTGAATTTTTTCATTCAAATTTTCCTCGATCCATAAACAACGTCTTGCAAAGCTGAGATGCCTACGGTCATGGAAACAATCACTAAATTGAATTGATTATTTATTTCCTCCGGATCCCCCGCCCCCTTATCTCCGTCTGGAGCCGCAGGAGGAGGTGGTGTAATTTTCCAGGTTTTGTGCTAACTTTGCAGGGTCTGCTTGAGAGGTTGGACACCGGGGTAGTCATCGGCGACGGTGGTTTCGTTTTTGCTCTGGAGAAGCGTGGCTACGTTAAGGCCGGTCCATGGACTCCAGAGGCCACCGTAGAAAACCCTGAAGCAGGTGTGGATTGATGGTATATCCAAATTCGGGGATTTTGTTGAAAAAAAAACAGTCTAATTTGTTTTTCATCCATATAACCGTTTAAATGGCAACGTGCCTCGGAGGTGGGCTTGGGAAATCGAGATGCCAGCCGTGTGATTTTGAAGTCATCGGCTCAGCGTTCCCTCACCTTAATTTGCACAGGCCCCTTGTCAATGGTTCACTGAACCCCAACATTGAGATTGGTTCCATTCCTGTTTGAATATGCAGTGACTTGTAAAATAATGTGAAATCTAAAGCGAAATACGAAATCACCGCCGTTGTAAAAAATTGGTTTTTTATGCGGGTAATGGGACGTGTGTTATGGCCCACACATGCCAAACCTCACGCACAGTGGAGTAGCCATTTTGCATGTATTAGTAGGGCCATTTTCCAATACTCGATTCGGTTCCGTCGGAGGCTTCAACTGTTTTTTATTACCCGACTTTGAAGTTGTAGGTGCAAAGGGAAGTCTGATAGTGCCACAAGTAAGATGCAAAAGAGCCAAACATCAGAGTACTTTAATTTAAACGCGTCAGGCCCGGGCCAACAATTAGGGTTTGGTTTCGGAAACGAAGCCTGAGACAGAAAACTCTTGGAGGCGCACTATTGTGAATCACACGTATTAGGCCTACATATACAAATCCAGCGAGGTTTCCCTGCACATTTTATATGGCCACTGTTAGTAAAATAATTATCACGGGAAACATTTTGTTCAGTTTTTTACTGCCATGGAGCAGTGGCTTCGTATTATCTCAGCGCTTACTGCCATAGGCGTGTACCACCATTTAATGACCAGTGATAGCGTTGCCATAGTCACCGGATTCGTCTATCTGTCTAAAGAACACAATGTTGGGGGGGGGGGCTCAGCTTTATCTCCGTTTACGACATAATCTTGTCCCCCTACCACACTGGAGTTTTGAGCTGCGTAAAATGTTTTGCTAGTGGAGCTAAGAATTGTGTTTAATGAAATAAAGATATAAGTATTTTAGATGGTATACAGCTGCTTACACCTGTTCTACATCTGTAGGGCGTATCAAAATAAAGGAAACTCACATTCAACTACTATTTATAGAAAAAAAAACAGATTTCTTAATTAAGCATTATATGTCTCCAGAAAGGCCTGAATGTGTTCTTTCCAGTGACAAGTTGATCATGCGCTAAATGTCACGGTTGAACGAGTAACATGCATTGTTGACCGGCAGGTGAAATTTGCATTGCGAGATGTAAGCAATCACTGTAAAGTAGATGATGCACAATACAATACAGGCCAATACAAACAAGCTTTTTTCCAACTAAATTATGATTGAATTTGGGTTTCCCTTACCTTGATACGCCCTGTATATTGTTCAGTCCGTCAGCTTCATCGAGATTTCCTCAGGGCGGGATCGGATGTCATGCAGACCTTTACTTTCTACGCCAGCGATGACAAGTTGGAAAACCGCGGCAACAAGGCTCAGCAGAAATACACGGTGAGAGAACACAAAATGCACACTTCAACAACCCCCTTTTAAAAGGATATTCCTTTTCCCGCTTTATCATTAATGGAAGCTATCGAATTATCAAAGTCGAGAGAAGAACCTTTTAGTAAGCTATGCTATGGTCTGTTTGCATTGCAAGAGCAAAAAATGAAACTCGAACCGTACAATCATTTAAATGCCCGTGACTTACCCGGGATTTTTCAAAATCTCTTTTTTTGTAAGTACATGTAATTATGAGAACACTGCATGTGTTCTTGTCTATAGTTTAAAATTTTGCTTGATGGGGAGGTGCCATGACTGTTCTATCCTGAAACATTTTTCGATGCGTGGACGCAAATTCGTTGATAATGCAGCACCAGTGAGTGTCAAACCCCTCGTTGTCGAAAAGTGAGCCACGAAGGAGTAAAAATTCGACTCTTATAAAGAGACACAGAGTAACCCTGTGGGTTTTGCCAAGCTGACAACAAATCTTGCCGAATCTGCAGGGAGCCATGATTAACCAGCGAGCTTGCGAGATCGCCAGGGAGGTGGCCAACGAAGGAGACGCGCTGGTGGCTGGCGGCATCTCCCAAACGCCCACCTATCTGACGGGGCTGGGCAAGGAGGCCGTACAGAAGGAATTCGAGAAACAACTTAAGGTCTTTGTGGATAACAAGGTGGACTTCATGATCACTGAGGTTAGTGACAGATACCTGAACATGATTGGGGAAGAATCGAGAGACAACAGCACGGGTTTAGGAACCCTTCCTGGAACTCTTGAGAAATAAAATGATTGAAGATTTTTTGAAGCGTCAGACTTGACGCAACAGCCAACACGAACGCGAAATTGTGACGTTATGATCAAATATTTGCGTTGCGAATTCGCAGTCGAAAACATTTCAACTAGGGTGAAATGTTGCTACAGATTTTTTGTTATGTCAAAATTCACTTTCTTTTCGCAGTTGCCTGAAGTATGAAACCGGCCTTTGTGTGCAAATAACCACACAAAACACGTCGTGCCCGCGTTTTATCCTTTTCAAACCACAGCAGGCTGTCACATGCATTTTTATGGAAAATGCACGATGTCTCTTAATGGAGGCTTGGATAAGCGCGCCTTTGATTTCCATTCGTAGCGGACTGAGCCTTTTCTTCACCATTTAGCCCCTCTGAGAGCATCGTCTTCAAATTGCATTTTTGGTTTTTCTACAGTACTTCGAGCACGTCGAGGAGATTGTTTGGTCCATTGAGTCCATCCAGAAGATGTGCCCAGGAATGCCCATCTGTGCTACCATGTGCATCGGACCGGAAGGCGACATGCACGGCGTGTCAACAGGCGAGTGCGCGGTCAGGATGGCCAAGGCAGGTTGGTAATTATAACGGATGCTTGTTTTGTTTCTAAATTGGCCCTTCTAGAAATGCTTCTATATCCCACATAAAAGTTCGCCTCAACCACGATGGCGGCTATTCCATTTTTGTGCCCAGTTTCATCGTTGCGAGTCTGATCTGATGTATAGTCGAGGCCGGCAGACAATTCATAGCTCTTCAGTGTGAAAATATTCATTTTGTAGGAGAGATCACTCTAGTGTAAATAAAATATTCTTCAGTGATTCAATTTAGCATCTTCAAGTAACTTTATAAGGAACATGCTCAAATAGTTACATCTGCGTATAAGGTTTTCATGTTTTATTTTATGGATAGAGTCAGACTTAGTCGAGCTATCTAAAAATGGGCAAAGTCAAAGAAAATGCAAACCAATACATATCTGGTTCAATAAAAATCGATTAAAAAATCTTCAGGTGCTGACGTTATCGGGATCAACTGCCACTTCGACCCAGACATTGTCCTGGCCGGCCTCAAGCTGATGAAGGAGGCTCTGACCAAGGCCGGCTACAAGAAGCACTTGATGGCCCAGCCATTGGGATTCAAGACACCTGATGCCACCAAGCAAGGATTCATCGACCTTCCAGAGTTTCCGTTTGGTAAGCTGTGGACCCCTTGGGTTTCTTCCAGGCTTCAGTGGCCCAAATTTGTATTGATAGGCTCCACACCGATTTCCAGAGCTGTATTCTGCGCGCGTGCAGCGTTCAAAATTTTACATTCACTCTCCACGTTGGTTCAGAATATACGCATGCGCGCGAGACGAGGTTGTTAGATAACCAATGAAACACAAAGATCACTGTTGATACAACTTATACCACTTTTATAGGCTGATATCCTTTGCTTACCAATAACAGAGCCGTAAACTGGGCAGAAATCATGCTTAACAGGTTTTTACTTTCCTTGGCAAGCCACCTAGGGCTGTTATTAATCTGTGCGTCGCGACGGGATTTTTAAAATTCCCCCACAAGATCACCGTGTTGATTTTTAGATTTTTATTCCGAGAAATTATAAAAATTAAAAATTCTTATGGGAAGATGGAAATCAATATTTTAAAGGACTTTAAGCGAATTTGAGAAAACTCTTCAGGGCTTCAAGTAAGAAAGAAAATAAACCAACAAGATTCAAAACATCTTGTACTTTCAAAACAATACAAAAGTCAGAATTCGTCCGAAAAATTCTGTTCCAAATTTGTACAAATCAGTCACTCCTTCAGTTCAGATAATGTTCGGGTTGGATTTTCCCACCTTTTACTAGTTAAAGGAGGTTATTAATTTTTTTGCACTGTTTGGCAGGTCTGGAGCCGCGTATCCTGACTCGATGGGACTGCCACAAGTACGCCAGGGACGCCTACGAGCTCGGGGTGCGCTTCATTGGAGCCTGCTGCGGCTTCGAACCTTACCACGTGCGAGCCTTATCCGAGGAGCTGGCTAAGGAGCGGGGTCGCCTGCCCGCCGGCTCAGAGAAGCACGGTCCTTGGGGAGATGGGCTGAGACAGCACACCAAGCCATGGGTGAGAGCAAGGTAAGACATCATAGCTTATTCCGTTGAAAAGGCCGGGTACTGAAATCAACTTAGTACTGGCAGTGTATTGACTGTTGAGAGAGGCCCACTGTGACTTGTATCCCAAGTGCAAATTAAGGGTGAAATGGCAGTAGTGCTCTTTTATACAAACAATAAATGGACCATTCAATAAATCAAAGAAATAGAATTAGCCTTCAGCGTAAATTCTGAGTTATATGAGAGACGGTGACGTTAGTTTTATATTTACTTGAAGTATTAAGTTTTGAAGGCTCCACTTAAAGGCTGCACGGATCTGCAGCAGCAGCATAGCCAGGGGAGTGTTGAGGCGTCTTTTTATATGTACGTTTTTATGGTGTGTTGTGTACACGATGCGTTGATGCGTTTCACTTTCACGTGTGCGTTGCATTCGGCCATCAAAATCGCCCCAGGAGCGATTTGGACGGATACCAATAAGCAACACCCATCGCATGTGCTGACGTAAATTTGGGAAAGGGCCTTTAAATTGAATTGAACAAGACGGAGACTTTGAAATCAAAACCAGAACGCTTGTTTAGAGGAAAATCGGAACGTTGATGAAGTGACGTCGGGACCTTGAGAATGAATCAAACGGGGCGACATATAATTCGTCAGGCAAACGAAACCCTGCCCAAGTGCCTGACGTGCAGCAACAGCAGTGCAAGCTTACTAACTTCTGGGGTTTTCGGTCTGGTTTCCTTTTTCTCTGAAGGGCCCGTCGTGAATACTGGGAGAATCTGAAGCCGGCCAGCGGTCGGCCGTACGCCGCTGGCTTGTCCAAACCGGACGAATGGGGCGTTACTCAGGGTGACGACCTGCTCAAACAACAGGCCAAACTTACCAGTGACGAGGACCTGAAGAAGCTCTGGACCAGAGACTGAGACTTATAATAGTGTTGTGTCGTTTGTCTTCTGAAAGCTGCAAAGATAATGCTGAAAGTGTGTCCAAGATATTGCTTATGTTCCTCTAGCTTTAACAAAGCCTGCGGGTTAAGGAATTGACCAAAGGCGTCAGTTGTTTTGATAACGATTTAGGATGATTTTTCATAGAGATAAGTCCCTACGTATAGAAATCAATACTGTATAACACCCTGTGTATTTTTCATTTGTGCAAATATTGTCTCTTTGCATTTCTGCCCAGACCAGCTTTTTACTGCATTTAATTGCACGGTAACTCAAGTTTGCTGTATTGTTATTCTCTGGATGTCTGGAGGTGTACAGAAACCGCAAACAGCTTATTTTGTTCGTAAACTATTTAGCACCAGCGTGTCTGACAGTCTATACGTACCAGACGTTTCAAAAGTGGGAAAGTTATTTGATTCGTTCAATTTTTGCTAAACTGCAGTCATCAAAGATATTGGTAAATATTTTAAAGTAAAGTAATCGATATTCGAGCATTAAGGAATATCAATAAAAACAAATGTTACAAAGATCAGACGGGACAAGTGCACTCGGTCAGTTTGTACTTTTTTATCTGTACTTGTATCTTGAGTTTCTACATTTCAGAAGAACAGGTTTCAAGAGCTACACCAGAATGGCTTTAGATAATTTTTAAAGCCAACATTCAGAATGGAGTTAGAAAACAGACATGTTGAAATTGTTATCGTTGTGAAATCGTTCACCATACAGTAAGTTCAGTTTACATAATGAAAAATCTTATTGACCGAAATTTGTACCAAAACAATGAAATTAGTGTGCACTGCCATCTTCACTATTCTCACGCAATATATTTTTTTTCTAAATGTACTTTCCCAGCACCCTTATTTAGTACCTAACAGAAAACAGCTATACTTATTCAATCACAATTAGCTTTAGAGTTGAGAATAACCCTCCTCGCGTACATGTGGTCATAGTGTGGCTGGCTCACTTCAATGGCCAATCGGACATCCTGTGGGAGGGACTCAACGTCAATGTGGCGAGGGGCGGGCTTTTTGAATCCAGAACTCTTGAGGGCTCCCTCATACCACTGCATCATCCAGTTCGTGAGCCGCAGCGCCCTGCAGCAGTGCCACCTCAGGTCGCCGCACCGGGCCGGTTCCCATTTCACCATGGTCTCCTTGAAGGGCAGCGCTGTGAACCGGCAGTACTGCCTCATCATCTCCACTGGATCGTCCAGCAGGTCGTCGGCATCCATCACAAACGTCGGCAACCCCAGCCCCGTGACGTGATCGTAAAGGTCTCGCAATTCCTTGTAGGTGTATCCCTCGGTCATGACGCTTCGGATGTCCGTCCCGGACATGGCCGCGCTGATTTTCGATGACTCCAGCCGAGGCTTCAGCGAGGCGAACACCTTGGTCGGGCTGCGCACTAGGAACGTGTGGCAGAATCCCTCGGGGATCAAATGGTAGCGCCCGACGAGCGGATAGGTGAAGTCCTTGGCGAAAACGCCCGCTCTACCCGGATAGTCGGCCTCTAACCGTTGTTTCACCCACTTGTAGGAGTGATTAGGGGCCAGGTAGATTCCTCGATCCCGGGTCCGATCCGGGCCGAAGAAGAAGGCCGCGGTGAACTCCTCGTTGAAGACTTCGACGTCATCAAGCTCTAGGATGGATCGGGTGAATGCCGTGGAGAGACTACGGGGACATGTCCATAGCATGACCCGAGCGGGTTTGGTGTCTCCAGTCGACATTGTCCTCTAGGATGTTATCAAGGCAGCTTTCGGCACTGATTTAGTCTTAAGTCTGACAATGACTGCTCCGGCTCGATGTCTTTTGCAAACTGTACATCAGTGATACATTTGCGTACTAAATAAATCCTTGCTAACCCTGATAATTACTCAACTGTGGCAGAAAGTCGTTTCGTTTTATCATGGCACCCGCGCATTTTGTTAGATTCCGGAACTGATTTGACGTCGTACAAAAGCAAAACAGACCATAAAACCCATGCACATTAACTTTTATTCATCGCCGGAGTTAGTAGACACATAGCTGTATTACCCTGCTATTCCGTTAGCTATTATTTTGAAGTGTGGCGGACAGCGTGGGAAGGCTCTGTGTAGTCTGGGTGAAATCTGTATTTTTGTTTTTCTAAAAAAAAAAACAACGTTCGTGCGGCATTCCACTGGATGGTTCATGTTTTAATGTCGAAGGAAAATTTGAAAGAGGTGGATTTGTAACATATATACACCTACCTCAAATAGTGCTAACGCTCTCCTAATAAATCAAAGTTCTCATCCTAAGCACAATCACAATATTGGTGGCGCTATATTCCTGAACTCACATGTGATGCAGCCACTGGGGATTTTCGGGCAACGATTTATTCAAGTGACATAGGGAGCTTTGGGGAATTTTTTTCAGGTCTTGTATGAAACAAAGTGATTAATGATTCCACATTTATTTGATGGAGAAGATAATTTCATTCGGTGATTTATGGAAATATTTCAGAATACTTTTAAAACGATTTTTTGTTAAGTGCTGGAGCATTGTCGCAAATTTTCAGTTGCAGAACGTCCCCATTTTGAAGCGTGCCATTAACACACTTTCCCCAACATAGACCCATTCTACTCTCACTCTCATATTTTTCGGTTCATTATTTTACTTTCAGACGCCTGGCGACCAAGACCCCCCATTTTCTTTGACTTTTCTCTTGTATAAAGGGTTATGTTTGCCTATTGCAACATTTAATTTCGTCCCTGTTCAAGTTGATTACAAAATTTGGCTACAAAAACACTAGTAAGATAACACATATTTTCAGTAACAGGTTTTTGCCCTTACACCAACGTACAACACTAGATACACATGAGTGTTCGTCATTATCATCAATTATCACTGTCCAGATTTTGCATGCCTGTCCTGACACTGCGTCGACGCCAGCATCCGGATAAATATCACTTTGTTATGTTTTCAGGCCCTTTGTACTTCGCGATTCTATGCCCTCTTGTCTAGGGGGTCTTTTCCAAATATTGCAAGGTTCATGCACTGTTCCCAGTAGTGGGAATAGTGCATGTAACTTCTTTACAAGAACTGTAGCGGTAACTTCTGTGTATGCTGATTTCGAACAGCCGTCACAAAATCGATTAGCATGGAAACCTTTCATCCTCACACGAAACCATTACAACTCTGAGCACGCAATGGGAAATCATTCAGGCATGGTACGGCATATAGGAAACCCACAGTGAATGTCTCCAGGAAAAACAATTTTTTTTTTGGCTTTGACGGTCGAGCCAACACAACTTTATGTACTTCACTTCAGAGTGCGGAGGCCGTGACCGCAACAACTCACGCGGATATCCTAGTGCAAACTGCACAAAATTTTAAGAGACGCATTCTCGATCTCGTGCACTTTGCTTGCGGAATCCAAGAGGAAGATATCGACATGGGTACATCGGTGTTTGGACCAGGCTTATGGATTTTCATTTGTCGGCAATATTCGTGTCCACTGACGTAGCAAGTTTGCCCTCGCCTCTGCGTGGTCACCATTTTGTTTTCGGTAAGACATCTTTACTATCAAACCCATACCAGCAAACAGGTGAATACGTACGTGACATTAACGAAATGGACTTTGTGCTTGCGCATTATGACCTCTTTGAAGTTCGTCGACAGAAGCGCAGAGAGTTTGAAATTCTCCATGCTTATGTTTCTTAGTTCGGGAGCAGTTTTACAGAGACCATTTTCCGTGAGAGAGTAGCCAAACAGCAACAACATATTTAACGGAAAACAAGCAATAAACAAAAACCACCTTGTAGAAATCGCCAACCACACTGAAAAAGCCTTCTTGAATCACGATCGTTACTTGGAAACCTAAGAGGACCCGTATCATGTAACGAGCTGAAACACATAAACCTGTTAAAACCAGGACCTCACTATGACTAGAGGTCAGGAACAAGTACTAGGTCCTCGTGGTATTCATTTGATCAACATGTAATTTTTCTTTGGCCGCCCTGTGTCCTGCGGGACGCCCGAAATATAACTCGTAAGACAGTGGTGCACACAATCTGTGCAGGGACTGAGGGGATAAAAGATAAACTTAAATACAAGAATCACCCAGCAGTGCCAAATTCGAAAAGCGGAGGGGGAGGGGTTACTGGACACCGCACCAGACTAAGGGCGCTGTTCAAGATGCAGATGTGAATCTTACGTATACCCTTTGCTCTATGCGTATACTTACATCCCTTTATTGCGTAACATCAAAACGGTGTTCAGCACTACTAATAAATTTGGGTTTGGGGGATTTTCCAAAAAACCTCAAGATCTGCATTTTTTTCTCATCAAGAAATTTGGGAGTTGATCAAAGAGACCACCCCACGGTCACAGAAGGGGGCTATAGTACACCCCCATCCTCGGGATTCACACCCCTCACGTAAAATGATCCAAAAGTTTTAGTTTTGTTAACATTATTTAGACATTAAAATTGCCGAATCATTGATATGAATACCTACATGGGATACATTCGGCTGGTTTCAGATTACTGTACACTTGTTTTCAATGAAAATCTTTCCAAAGAGCAGTTGCATAAATCAGAAAGTACATTGTACTCAGAGAAGGGTGTGTCGCTTCATCTTTGAAAAGGATTACCGGCATACTAGAGTTATGGCGATGCCTTAACCGTGAATGAACATGGAACCCTTGAGAAACGAAGTAAACAAGTATGTAGAGATTTTCTGTTTCGATCCAGTTCCATCAAATGTATAAAGATTGTTTACCACCGGAAAGAAGCGTTCTTCTTCAGAAGAAGGCACAGCGAGAATGTCGCGCAAAAGGTTTCGGTGACAGATCGGTGCATAGTCGATGTCTTAAATACTGTGCATAGTCGATGTCTTAAATACTTTGTAACAAATGTTTAACTGTGATCTCACTCGTCAGTAGGTTTTCTTTAATATTTTCACATTTTTAAAATGTGATGTTGATTTTTAGTGTTCATTTAGCTTAGTTATTTTATATTATGTCCATATGTCGATATTTAATGTAACGATTCATTCGGTAAAGTTGCTTGAGGGATCTTAGTTATATTTTTTTTTATGTCAACGTGCCATTCAGTTTTTTTTCTAAATACTTCTAAATAAATGTATTTCTAAATAAACTATTTTGAATTGAATGAATTTTTATAAAGTGAACAACCGTGGCAACATTTTCCCAAGAGTAGGAAAACATACTCTGTAGTCAAGAAGCGTGAACATGCGTGGGCGATGAATGTTACGGGTGCGCATGTGCATATGACATTAAGAGCAAAGCTGCTCGTACAGAACCCACAGCTTCGTTTTCAGCCATTGTGAATTACCTTTGGTAGTGAGTAACAAAATACACGAGCCCGAGGCTTTGGAGAATGAAATCCATTCCCACGACATTAAACTGGTTAATGTACTTCCTTGTGTTTTGTGTTTTACTGAATTCATCGGCACAGAAACTACAAAGTGGCTATGTGATCGCTGATAAATGTATTTGCGTATTGTGACGCCCGCAGGTGAAGTGTTTACTCCCGGGTGGGATCGGTCTCTTCTATTTCTAAGGGTTGCGTGTTTTTACCGATGGCGTCAAGCGCTGCGGCTGCACTGTAGGCCATAATACCCATGATCCATTGTCACACATAACGGTGAACTGTTGCGGTGAATTTCTGGTCTTCAGTGTACGTGTGATATTTGCCCACTTCCAACAAATCAGACGCATCATGATTAACTCCCAGAATTCAACCCCTCATAGGAAACTACTCCCTCAAAATATGATTAAAGTTACTTCACCATGGTAGTGGAAAACCATTATATCTGAATGGTGCAATACAATTCATCCCAGTGATACAAGAACTACAGTTATATAATCCCTATGAGAGTATTATAGCTCACAGTCAGTACCCACAGCTCTAAGTTGTAAACGAGGTAATTAAGTAATTCGCAATAAACATGCTGCGCACACCGCGTTGGGCGTCACAGTACTACCCCAAAGTGGTAAATTTAAAGTTGTAAGAGTATCTTTCAAGACATCTATTTTCAGTCCTTTGAACTGTTCGTAAACAACGAGATACACTCTTTTAAACTTCATTTTAAAGCACACTTTCAATAGTTATCAACGTGTTGTGCAAGACTCAAATAAGGCGTAAATAGAAGAAAAATAAGGGTTATTCAAATTGTTTTGCTAGATTTGAAACTATTTTTTTTTTTCAATCTTTTCATTTGTTTAAAAATTAAAGTTGTTTGGGATAACTTGTTAAACTTTCCACCTTCTTGGGGACACGATCATGTCTGTATTTAAAGGCCTGTTTATATTTTACGCGAATGCAAAATCGCAGCCGGATTTGGGCTCTCCGATTTAAAATCTCTTCTTTATTTTCAGAAATCGATACTGAACTTGACCATCACTCAGATGCCCACCACCGCGAACGGCGCAGAAGTGGCCGGGGCGAGGCTTTGGACACATGGGACTGCGACAACGTGACCGTGGTCCCAAACGACATACGCACCTCCTTCCCCTTAAACGAGTTCTACCAGAAGTACATGCATGCCTACGGTATCCCTATCTTGTCCTCCAATATCTCGCAGGACGTCTCGCTGATGCGCGCCTGCTACGTGGTCCGCTTCCTTCTAGCGGACCGCAAGGACTTGCGTGACGCTATGTACGATCGGTACGGCCGGGTGGCCGTCATCGCCAAGACAGAGCGCACGACCCAGATACCGGAACACAGTTACCTGAACAGCAACCTGTGGGACAGTCGTGCACGAGGGCTGGGCGGCTTCCCACAGGTACCCGTCACCACGAACGCAGAGGAGAACCTTCTGTGCGAGGATATAGCGTCAGATCCTTGGTTTGAAGAGGATGTCCTCGTGCACGAGTTCGCTCACGCCATACACCTCATCTCCTTGGATAGAGCCGACCCGTCCTTCGATGCGAGGCTGCAGACCATCTACAATATGGCCAAGGCGGAAAATCTGTGGCGTGATACATACGCCATCGTGAAAAGGACCGAATATTTCGCAGAAGGGGTACAGGGATTCTTCAACGTCCAGACGTGTAGTAGCTTCGTCGATGGCGTTCACAACCACGTCTGCACCAGGGAAGCATTGAGAGGCTACGACAGCAGACTATACAACCTTATTACGGAAGTCTTTCCCTGTATGAACACAATAGTAGACCGCTGTAATTCAACTCAGAGTGAGTATGACGTTGAACACTCCAAAAGGCAAACCAGCATCGGATCACTGGTAGCGATCCAGGTCCGCGTGAAACAAACAGGCGCTATAATAGATTCAACATGTAGGTCAAAAGTTACTAATTGGATTCCTCTTGGTTGTTTCATGTACACAAGACCGTGTCAACAACGGCAACAAACAAAAGCACCAGAGTTTTTTATTTTTACCGTGGCTCTGTCTAACATTTTTTCCAAAGGTCTGGCAGCAAATCAAGAGCTCCGCATGAATTGTGAGATTGTCACCACTACAACCACCACCGCAGAGGGTCCAACCACCACCCCCACCGACCTTACTACCACGGCCGCTACCACGGTGCTTACCACCAGTGTTGCCTCCACCACTACACCCCGTACGACCTCGGTCCCCCTTACGACCTCAGCCCCCTTTACGACCTCGGTCCCCCTTACGACCTCAGCTCCCTTTACGACCTCGGTCCCCCTTACGACCTCAGCTCCCTTTACGACCTCGGTCCCCCTTACGACCTCAGCTCCCTTTACAACTTTGTTCACAGACACCACCACGGATAGCGGAGCAACAGAGAATTTTACGGGCAGTGTGAGTGTAACTACTCAACTGAGCTCTACTAGTCACGCAACAACTGCGCCAGATAGTAAGTCTGGTTTCCTTTTCAATAACGGTCCACGACTTGACCAACAGGCGTATGCATGCCAATCACGCGCACAATACCTGGCGAAGAATCTAAAAAAATGACACAATTAAAATCCTCCCCGTATCATACTAACACTCGGGTGTGCGATGCATGAAGTCATCCTTCAGTATCAGATCTCATTTTACCATTGCAATTTGAATTATTGATAAATCAATGTCCGAATGTGGTAATATAAATTCCCTTCGATATTAAAACACTATGCACAAAAGCACAATGCACGAGCGACCAGCAGTCAACCACTGGCTGCTTTGTCTGGTTCACAAGTTGTTGCGTAAATTAATACCGGGTATAGTGGTTGACTGTATTTCAGTTACGGTCATTGATTGAACTTGACCTAGGTTTAAGCGGTTGAACAGTTGAGATGAAACCATAAGCAGGAAGTTGGGATGTAGCCAGTACAGGAAGTTGTTAAAGTACAGAGTGCATTATGCAGAATAACAAGACTGGTGAGCATGAGCTGATAGTGTGTATATCTGTCAGACGTGACATCTATCTCAACCCCGCTATCTTACAGAGTTCTGTGAGGAGGGCACAACTTTCGACATCGATGCTGGCGTCCTGACCTGGCCTGTGACTGCTGCTGGTACGAGGAGCCAATCCATTGAGGTGTGCGCCCTCGAAACTCAAAAGGGTAAGGGAAGAGTGAGTTCTTCGACGCACCTGGAAACGCTTGAGAGGATTGTAAACACGCCCGTGGACTGGTAACTCTTATGATCAAAAAGGTTCATTACTTCTAGGCAGAAAACCTTTTTTAAACGTCACTTCGTTTTTCATTGGGACCCATTTTCATCATTTTCCGTGTTTTTCACCTTACTCAAGTGCCCAATTTTCACACTTCTGTCGAATCCCCCTCAGGTCATCAGTGATACTGTCCGGAAGACTGATGAATCATTTGTATCCATCAGTTCGTTTCTTCAAGTTCGAGAGCCATTTGTCTGAAATGCGGTTCGTTTTTCACTCGGATTCAAATTTCCGCACTGAGTCCGACATGACCAACAGCGGTCAAAATGAGCTTCACGAATGTTAGGCATGGCATACACGTACACGTACACGCGCATCCATACGAGTGCGTTTCGGTACTAGTTGACTTTTATTGCATTGAACTAATACGTGCAACGACGTCAAATTGCCCGACTAAAAGGCCAAAACAAAAACTTTCTGTTCTCTTCCATACGGTTTCCTTCTTGCATGACACGTTCTCATTAGAGCTTTCATCCCCTCTAAATCCTCTAAAATCCCCTCTACAAAATGTTGGCTTCACTTTCAACTTCTGACTCTGTTACTTTTGAGGTACCTAAGATTTAAGACGGGCAAATATTTGGTAGAAAATGGATTTTTTTGCGAGTGCAAGTTAGCAAAAGGGATTTTGAGTGTTTAAATACTAATTGCTATGGCAATGAGGGGCAAACAACGTTTTCCGAGCTTGATGTTGATCGATTACTTTTGGGGTCCACCTGTCCGAGTCCAGAGCCATTTTGCTGGCTTCTGGCTGTAGTGAGATTCAGTACGCATGCGCACAAACTAAGTGGGGGGCATGAACATACCTCTCGTGTTAACATGAGTAGCACCCCATCCAGGCAGTATAGTGCAAACAAATGTAGTACGCGCGTGTGTTGGTTCACGCGCTGGTTCTTGCATATATTATCCACTTCGGTAATTCACCCGGTTCGTCAGTGCCTTCGTCATGCACGCGCACGTACCACTGATTACAAGCTTCCATTGGATGACACTAAAGCTGCGCGTGAACTTCCATGTAACGCTGTGTGCAGTGGGCGTGGTTTAAACTGAACTGGCGTCACACAGAACCGGATGGGGAAAATGGACGGCCGAAGTGTTCATGGAAATGCAGCTTATGACACAAAATGTTCTCTCCAATTCCTTTGTGTAATTCAGCTGTATGTGGACGTCAATCCCATCACGTCGGGGTTGGGCCATTTCATATCTTTGTTTCCTTTAAAGAAATAATGATAAAAAAAGATTTTTCATTGAAATCTGTCCAGCGGGTTCACCGATTGCGCTGCGAAACTGCTCCACTGTGGTCGGGTCACTCCTTCACCCCGAGTGGGAAGAGCAGTGGGAGATTCAGGACTGCGGGACCTCAAAGGATCGAAATGACATCAGTGTGAAGGATCTTACAAATGTAAGTATGCGCAGAAAGGGCTTCAGTGGTTATTCTTGCGTTGCTAGTGGTTGTTGTCTGCAAAACTGCACCGTCTCTCGTTATTTCTGTGTTTGCCACTGTTGACAAAATCAAAAAGCCTGATTAAGTGCTTAATTAATTAATAGCTTAAGTGCTGGTAACTTAAGCTACACATGTGTAAAAATTTTGACCTGTCACTGAATGTAGACAATTGGTTGACTACCTAGTTTTACAGTTTTTTGGATTGGATTTAGATCTATTTTAAAAAGTGAGATAAAATATTTCATCAAACTTAAGCAGTCAACAAATTTACTAATTACGACGGTGCAAGAAGAATTTATTTTCCTTGGCATTTTAAAAATTATTACATACCGGTAGCAGCCAAAAGGAATTTTATGCGCTTTGCCAAGTACCCTCAAAGCTGCATGACAAGATACGCATATTACTCAAAGGCTACGCAGGCAGCATGGAAGGCAACGTAATCCAAAGTTTGCTTGAAATAGGCATGAAGATAAGGGCCCATGTTGAGATTGTGTAGAAGATGAATATAAGTTAAAAATCATAATGTTGAATTTGTGATTTTGTTGTAAATTATACAGCCAAACCTCATCCAAAGTGTATAACAACTACAAAATTGCTCGCAGTCTGCCTAGCTTATAAACTTGTTATTACTACAAAAGATACAAAAATGGCCGTGTGTACCCGTCCGCCATTAAGTACAAACGCCACCGAACCAGTTTCGAAGCCCACGCAGCTATGAAGGTTGGAATCAGAAGCGTGACGTATACTGAAGTCAAGTCTTTATTGATAATCACCTGGCCAAATGCTTGATCTTTCTAAACTTCCAAAAGAAAGAATTCATTTTGTGTCTCAAAAACAAAGTCTTACTTTCTTTGATGCGGAACCGGTATATAATAAACTATTTGTTCTAACATTCCTGGCATGTTGTCTTTTGATAACTTGGTAGGTCACAGTCAGCACTGGCAATGCTGTAGAGGTTGCCCAGTTTCTGGCCAATCTGACCGGCAACTTTAAAAGAGCGAGAGTAAGGCCTATCCTTGGCGATGTATCCGAAGTTTTTCAGAATATCATCGCAGCAGAATCGGGAGATGCAAAGGTAAAAAGAATGTGAACAAAAACATTTAGAGGGGAACATTTGATGGGAGCTGAAGTCTGAAGAAAGTGAATATTAGAGAGAAGTAGGTTATCCATAAAAATGCCTCTTAGTTTGTTTTAATCCAAACTAAAAGATCAAGGTCCAGAATTTGACATGGACACCGGTACTTGTATGGCAAAACATTCTTCAGGTTACAGAGGCCATGTCGAAGACGGTTGACGACGTCGTCATCGGCTTGTCATCTGGACAACTCAAGGGGGGAGACGATCCAAAGAGTCGTTCTATCATCGTGGAGTCATTCCAGGCGCAGGTTGCGCGGACTCTACGCCAGGCGGGCAATGTCAGCCTGCGGCAGGAGTCGGTGCAGGTGGAGGCGGTCAGCATCAGCCGCTCGGAGGCCGTGATGAGCGGGCTCAGCTTTGCCTCCGTGCGGCCTGGTGGGACGGGAGGAGCCTCAGCCACCGAAAAGGTTCCACTCAACGAGACTAGGATCCAGACTTTTCTAGGCCAAAACGGGTCGGCGAATGGAGTGGTATCCGTCCAGCTTCCGGGAAGTGAGCTGGACCAGGCACACGATGGCAAGTCTAACATAAACAGAGGGAAATCTGTAGTTTACAAAAAGGAAACTGGAGCGTTCTTCCTTTCAAGAGAAGGACTTTCAAAAATTACATAATTAACCGTTGTAGAACAATCTTATTATCGCTCGAGGACAGAGGAACGGACACTGACTGAGCTACGTATGGCCTCGTGATAAGAACAAAATTATGCAGAATGTTTGCAATCTACAGGAGCCTCCTTTTCCTAACAATGGAAAGAGTAAAATAATTGTCTTTAATAATAATAAAACAAGAGTAAAACCATGGAGCTTATTGCAGTTTCAGCCCACCTGAGATCAGGGAAATGTTTGGAGATCGTAAGGAGGCTTTCAACACACTTACTAGTTGCAGAACTCACCTGAGGATTAAGCCTGTGGCAAACAAACTGTAATATTTTTCTTTCCATTCTATCAGGTGGAAACTCGGGCCAGCTTCGCGCAAGTTTTATCGTGTACGGGGATGATACCCTGTTCCCCTCGGCCAGGACAGCGGGAACGCAGAATGCAGGTCCCACGGTGGGAGGGTTCGTCATTGCTGTGACTCTACAGGACCTGGTCTTGCGAGACCTGGCCAACCCGGCCGTCATTCAGTTCAAGGTCAGCACGTCCAACATGATGAACAGAGCAATATGGCTTCATCTCTGTCATTGGATTCAACTTTTCTAACTACCCGACTTGGAAATTGTAAACTCAATAATATCCATGTATCGATACTGAACCATCAAGCTGCATAATATCGATCCAAAGATCGAGTATTTTTTATTTATTTCAAACGATAATAGGTAGGCCTGCATAAGCTTCAAGCGGTTTTGATTCCAGTGGTAGTAGGAAATCGATTGTATCCTCCAGTCAGTTGTGTTGTACGGGCTGATTCGGTTGGCTAAAAGTCTGCCAAATTTCAGCCAATGGGCTTTTTGCCCATTTTTCTGCCTTGGGGCGCAGCAATCTTGATTACTGATTTCAGAACTCTGTAGTCACATACCGATTGACCTGCGCAAGCCTTAAAGGTCAGCAATGATTTTTGTATCCATTTCTGTGTTACAGTTAAAAAAATGATAACAACGATTGATGGTTCAATGGCGGAAAGCCATCTTAGTCAACCAAACTACAGTGGTACTCCATGTGGTACAGTAGTGTTCCGTGCGTTGGTAAACGGAAAACCATGGACTAAGACGTGTTGGTAAATTGACCAGTATCCGGGTCATAGGTGACTTCGTCATACACACGCACGCCCCACTCATTGCAAGCTTCCGTCAGATAAGCACTCAAGTTGCACGTTAACTTCCGGTTCCATGGTTCCAAATAGCTCTTTGTGCAGTGGGCGTGGTTTAAGAGAAATGACGTCATACTTACGAACTTCCTTTTGCTCATACATGATTCATAAGCGTGGGGACTGGAAACATGATTATTTCCCTTTGGCAGGTCACAATGTTTTTATATTAAAGCTCAGTTAGTTAATGACGGGACCTTTGGCTCATTTCTCCTCTATTCAGGCCCCTAGTAATGGGGATACAAAGACAATGAAGCAAACAAGGTGCGTCTTTTGGGATTTCACCCTTCGGAATGGCACTGGAGACTGGTCAGAGGAGGGATGCGCCCTCAATGAAGCGACCAATGACGTCATAGAGTGCCACTGTGACCACTTAACTAACTTTGCCATTTTGATTGTAAGTGTCAAAGGCATTTTTAAAATCGGTTTTAATTTTTTGAAATTTAGATGATTCCTGATCAGTAAGTTTTTTGTATACATCAGTCCTATTTGCAGATGCATAAATATGGTCGGTGTCGTTTTCAAGAAGTAAAACTAACTGAATCAACGCCTCTCGAAAAGAGTGAACCAGTTCGGTATTCCAGCAGCGTATGCCACAGATGAACTGCGTCCAAGGTCATTCGGGCATAACCGAACGAACACCGACTTGCACTTTTTCCTTTGTTCTCGCTTGACCTTAATTAATTTCATGAAATACAGAGCTGCACAAGAGGGATTTCGAAAGTTGCATTTGGTTGGGGGCGCTGCGCAGAATTTCTGGCCTGAACGATTGAATGGCAAGATGTCCGGCCCAGCACACACATCCCCCGGCATACGGGAGTATAATAATGCGGCTCAGTGGCATACACTGTGAAGGCAATTTGTGTCTTGTTTTGTTCCTTTTGAGAATTCAGCACTGCATTCTAAAATGGCAACAAAAGGCCTGGGAATCGATGGCAAAGAAACACGAAATTCAGCAGAATGGGTTTAGTAATTCCCTTAGATAAGAAGCTTAAGAAAAACAATTTATTTCACTCTGAAAAAAATCCCGTATGGAAAATTACTTGCAGCCGTGGGGACCATAGATTTCCAGTAAAACAAATGGACGGACGCCGTTAAAGAACACGTTAAATAGACACAGTTCACTGGAAAACCATAACTTCTTTCTAACCCGAGCATTTTCACAGAAATGGGTGGCATCCTTGGCTGCTTAACTTTTTTACCTCTTATTCTGAAATATTCTTTCGATAGGAAGAAGTCATCGGTTCTTCGCAAGCGCTGCACGTCAGCAGTCAAATTGGCTGCGCCCTGTGCATCGCATTCCTCGCCATAACTTTGCTTGCTTCTCTGTGCTTAGATAACAGCAAGGGGTAAGAAGTGTGAGGTTTTTTTTGTTTTGGGGCGGGCGAAGGCTTTTGTTAGATTTCTGCATCGAGTGAAATTTAGAGAATGCACTTCTAATGTATATACTGCAAATGTTTATTTACACCTGCTGTCAAGACGTTAAAAAATCTGATGGCGCATACATGACGTATTATTATATTATGATTGTCCATAATAAGGAAAAAACAACGATTAAAACATAATTGTCGAACAAGTTTAACCAATATGGAGATTTCGTCAAGAAAACGATAATGATGAACCAGTTTGGTATTCCAAAAAGTAATGTCATTCGTAATGCGCAAAATTAAAATGTTTTGAAGTCTACCACGAATCAGTAATTCCCTGGATGTATGCTTACACAATAGGGCTGTTTTAAATTCCTCATGCACGATATCTTGAAAATGGAGATGCCGTTATCTTGTCCAAATTATGATTTTAATAGCCTCGTGCGAAGGTTTCTTTGCCTCTCGGTTGAGTAAGAGGTTTGATATGCTTCAGGCTTCGTGAGCCTCCTTTTTCAATGAATATTCTCATCACAGGAGCCAGAAAGGAAGCACCTCTCGTCTCTTGTTCTATCAGCTTTGCGTCTCGCTGCTCGTCCTGTACGTAGTGTTTCTGGCGGGCGTCGATGGTGCAAAGGTATTTTCTAGTTCTTGTGGTATTGATCAGTATTTCTGCGCTGCACAGACTGGGTTTTAAATTGGTTATTTAATCCAAAACCCTGGGGGTGAACAGAGGAATACACCCAATCTGGCGTAACCTTCTGCAGGGTGCTAAACTTTACACCAGAGTTTTTGTGGTGGGACTCCTTCCTGGTGCGGATCCACACTATAGTTTTCTTCAGCTTTACGTTTGACAAAAAATAGATCGGTTCATACATTGAGTATCTCTATTTGGGTATTGCATGAGAGTATTTGGTTATTCTGTAACGTCATTTTCATGAAAGTGTAAATATCATCTGCAATTTTTTGTTGTTGCTGTAAATGCCAATGTCTTCAATCAGGACCTTTGGTGGATCCAAGGAGGATGGGTAGAAGGGGGGGGGGTCATGTTATACTTGGTTTTTAAAATATAACAAAAGAAAGACTATTTTGTATGACTTTTTCAACATCTCTCCTTCCCTAAGTGTGTAAAAGTTTCCAAATTTAACCTTGCCCAGGAGAAAGGCCAGTCAAGAGACAAAAAGAAATGCCAATTTGCTTGCTTCCCGAAATCTGGTGGTTTGGGAGCTGAGCTGGCTTTTTTTTTCAGCCTATCCCTATTGGTTAATATTTTTCTCAGCATTCGCACTGTTCCCACAAACAGTAAAACATATTGAATAATACTTGTGACTTATATTTGCCGTCAGTAGGATTTGATGTAGTAGCCACCGTTTCCTTATATCTCTATTTGTGCCCTTAGGGTTCAAACGGGGGTTGTATGTTTGTCGCTGCGTTTCTCCACTATTTGGTTTTGGTCGTGACGGTGATGATGGTCATTTATGCGGTGGATCTGTACTTGGCAACGTCTAAGAAGATCCCACGCGACAATGCACCGAAATTCCATACAACTTATGCTGTCTTGGTGGCTTGCGGTAGGTACCCTTTTCATCTCCAGTTAGATAGAGTGTTTCCTGAACTTAATTAAATAACTGTCTTTGAAAAAACATTGAATTGGGAGTTTTGAATAGTTTGAATTATTTAGCGCTGAAGTCCCAAGATGAGTTAGACATTTTATGTGTTTGTCTTACCAGGTTTTCCCATGATTGTTATTGCAATCACTGTACCCTCTGCAATGGAGTACTATAAGATTAACAGTGATGTCATGAACAGCGGCCCAACATAGTGAGTACACTTAAATAATCCAAAGATGTTATAGTCCAGGTGAAAAAAAAACAAGAACACGCGACTGAACGAAAAGAGAAGGGAAATGAGGAAGGTGGACGTAACTCTGTACTCCAGCAAGCGAGATTTCTAATGATGCTTTAGCAGTTTACCTTCGTGACTTCATACATTTCAACTTGTACAAGAATGACATCTGTACAACATCTTCAACAGCATCTTTTCAACTGAAATTATTACAGTGCATAGCTGTCCCTGTTGGTGTAACTCCATGTTTTGAAAATCTGTCGCAGACTTATATTGTATAGGACATTGCAATCGTATCTTAACTTGAAGGAGACGATGAGTGCTTAATTAAGGCCTGTTATGCACTGGCTTCAGTCTAAACGGTCGTCCTGTAAAATTTTCCGCAGTTGTTTTCTCAAGCCAGGGCTGGCCATGTACCTGGGCCTTCTGCTTCCCGTCTGTATCTTCCTGGCCCTCAATGCTACTGTCTTCCTCTTGGTGTGGCGCCGGCTGCCTCGTGCCGATAAGAGGCTTCACTCCGCCCAAACCTCTCAGCGCCTTCAGGAAGCTGTGGGAATCTCGCTTCTGACCTTCTTGACTTGGCTGTTCGGCATACTGGCCATTACTTCTGCGGCTATCGCTTACGACATCGTGTTCCTTATCGCCTCCACTCTACAGGTAACAAACCACTTCAGTATTTCAAAAATATATTTGGTGCGTGTGAGCTGGGCAGGCGACTTGTAGTCCTGGTTCCAAGACCTTCGCATTAATCAAACTACAGAGGGTGCTATATTTCTTTATGTTCTTTTCTGACCACGGGCGAAGGTCTTGAACAATACGGGCGATTCACAGTAGTGCGCTTCCAAGTGTTTGCAACGCACTGACCAATCACAGTGCGAGAAATCTGTCGACCCTTTCCAAACGCGCACTGGATCGACAGATTTCGTGCATTGTGATTGGTCAACGCGTTTTTAGGGCGCACTATTGTGAATCGCCCGTATTCGTTCGGCAGTGATTATAGGGTTTTCTTTGTTATCCCACGAGATTTTTGGGGAGCCAGTCAACAGCTTCTTCGTTTGAGCCGTATTGTATCATTCATTTTGGTCCATACTGAGTGGACCAATGTGAATTGCGTCCCGACTTTCGAAATACGAAAATTTCCATGTAAACAAGCCGTGTTAAACCCTGTCAACACTGTGAAAAGGGAAAAGCAAAGGGCGGAGGTGGCGGTGGGTCGTGGTACTGGACACCACATCACACCATAGGGTCGCTGTCCATTTTGTATATGTGCACTTAGGCACTTATTTATGTGCACTTATTTCGCGATCTACTGCATTTCAATTTTATAATTTTGAAAAGTTCAGACATGTAACCTTATAAATCCCCATTTGGATTTAAATGTATGCTCTTGTGCACATGGTTCTGCAAAACTGCAGGCTCGGTTAAACCGTTATAATGGGGGGGGGCGGAGGTTGACCCCCAGACCCCCGATCTGCGCTTGAGAAGTGAACCATATCGCCCTGTTGAGGAGTGGGATTTTTTATCGTATTCCTATGGTCCGATACGTTTTTATTAAAAAATAGTGAATCGGAAAGCGCTAGATGCCAGCGGCAAAATTTGTGCCAGAAATTGGAGGGATGGGGGAAAATGGGATTCTGACCCCACATGACACTATATTTGGAGTGACGTTCATGATACAGACTTACATCTGCTAGTGTAAAATGAATCACATTCTTGCAGAATCTTACACCAGAATGGCATATCATATTTTTTTTTATTCTCGAGTGAGTTTTGGTTGATGTGAAGTCCGAAAAAAATCTTCAAAATCCGCCTTATTTTTTATCACCACGTAAAAGTGGGGTATGATTCAAAAGAGGGTTTGCATAGCTGCCATCTTACAGGTCAGTGCTTTGTCCCACGGGATATGCACAAAGAAAGCTTCCGTGTGGAGCAAAAGAACTGCCCTGCAAGATGGCTACCACTCAAAGTCTCTGTAGTTCACCCCCGGTCAAAAGTGGAAGTGATATACACCCCCCCCGGATTTACCCTCATGCTAGACAAGCAGACTGGCAAGTCACCATTATTTCCTCCATTTCAGGGTTTGTTTGTGTTCATCATGTTCTGCATTCGACGTAAGGAGGTGCGAGCAGCCATCTCAACTCACCTGAGATGCTCTTGCTTGAAAGGAAGTAATCAGAAGCAAAAGTACGAGCTAGGACAGAAGAATGTTCAACTCGACACTAAACTCAGTATGTGAAAGACCGCTAACATCGAGCTCCTTGCTCCATAACAGAGGCGAATCCAGTTCTTGGGAGGGGGATGGGAAATTGTAACTAAAAATGGCTATCCAAAAGAAAACACTGTTTATTACCCCTTCCCAACAAGAAAGGTAGTAGGACTATTTTTGAAATGCTGACGCACTCAGTCCCGTTTCCCCCAACCGAGATGGCTTCAAACATGTCATACCGGTATGTCTCGTGTTCACAGGGCTGCCATCTCAAATCGTGAGTCGTGATATGTGAAATCTCGTGGAGATGATTTCTTTTAGACGAGACAGCACAGTTTTTGAACTCCAACGATACTTTGTATTTAGAACGGGAGTTAATATTGTTATGTTTTGGGGGTGGGTGGGTGGGTGGTGGTGACAGATTTGTTGCTACTTTACTGCTGTGTGGGCCACCTTAGACCTTTGTGTGCGACACTCTTAACTATTCAAAAACACATCAGTGTTTTCAGCAGACTAGCACGTTGCATGGTAATATACGGTGAAAATGGAAAATGAACTTTTTAGTAAAGGAATGTACATGGCTGGTCTGAAAGGTGTGTTTAAGACTGGCTCAGTAGAATGGATGCAACTAATGCCCAGCCGCAGGCGAGGGAATCGTTTAAGACCGACTAAACACAGATTTATTCCCATTCACTGATATCGTTGTAGTCAGAGAGTCAAAAGAAGTCAACATACGAAATTTCCAAGGATTTTGTTGAAGAATTTCATTTTCATCTTCCCAAACACCCCGTCCATTTTATGGTCCATTCCTTGTACAAGTTGTGTAGAAGAATCTTCTTATAAATTATGGACTTGGCGTGCGCGTGGCGCGTTCTGCATTCAGCGGCGCACACAGACTCTTGACCAATAGGAATGGATTAAAACTGTCTTGTCTCCAGGTGCCAGCTTATTTTAACGCAGCAGCCATTATCAAATCGTAGCGGACATTTAATGTTAATACATGGTCACGTTGCGCGTTGTTGAATAGGGAAACTGTATAAGGTATTTATGAACAAACCTTATTCACAAGGAAGCTATTTTTTTGATCATGCTTCCTGAATTAGTCTTATTCCATGTACTCTGCCATGGGGGTGGTTCCAGACTACTTTGAACCCGTGCCCCACCTTCGTTCCGTAACATTTTTAGATATAATAAAACTGAAAATTTAAATCATTCAAATGTTTTAAATCATGGAAATGACATTTATCCGTAACTTTTTTTATATCATTGCTTTCATTGTAATTTTAATTTCATAAAGAAAGTTAACACTTTCAATTCAGTATGGCCGACCTTTGAATAAAGTATATTGCGTGTAAATATCACCCTGACATCCTGCATCTTCACCAGCCCCATGTACTGGTTTGCCAAACTGTATTTATGCAAGTGAAGACCTTAAAGCTAGATCCACCAATTCCCTTAATGACAATGCAGGAAATTTCACAATAAGGGGGATGGAGTATCATACCTCCAGTAAAGTAAAATCCAGGAAATGAATGAGGCTCTGGAAAACTTCGTCACATGGTATGCAGCTGACAAAGATGGGATTCGAACTAGAGACAAATCTCTAAACATGCCAATTCGATGCTATCATGTTACCGTGTCTGGCCTTATGCTGATGCAAACAAAGGACCACATAAATGGAACCCCATCAACGACATCGATCTCAAATGAGAGAATGCAATTTGTACTCAGTTTTGTCAGATATACACAGTTTTGTAATTGTTCTGTAATGGTAAATTTGAAATCATTAAATTAAGAATATTTTTGGATTAGTAAGAGAAATTACCCAGAAAATGTTATGAACATTACCCCTTATGTTAAGTCTTTATGGTACTCGGTTCCATATTCCATGGTTTCTGATTTTATGCTTTCATGGAATGTTTTTCTATTTCTCTATAACTGTTTCGTCGGATGGCAAGTCTGCAATAGTTTCTAATACAGGAAGCAAAATACATTTTTGGTGAAGGTTATATATTTTATATTTTAAAGAAACAGCCATAAATAAAATGGGACTTTCATACTGCTCAATATGTCTGTTTTTTTTCATTAAGTCTAGTTTTTGCTCTGTCGTCATTGGCTACGTAAGTGCTGCTCCATTGCATTATACTCTGAAGTGATATACTGTACACGAGGAGTAATTTGTACAATAAAATGTGGTAAAGCTATTCGAAAGATTCACTTTGAGTTTTCTTTCTGCATCAGGGACTGGACTGCGCAGTTTGAATCCAGTCTCTAGTCTTTTAAAATAATAAGACAAAGCATAGCATAAGACTCCAGCCATTGCCATGAACTTTTTTCTCCCGGCCTTGATTACAGTTTTTCAGAACCCGTAACAACAAACTCATTTTTTCCAGATCAAATAAATTCCCCAAACCAACATTTATGCTTTCTCGATACAGTTCCCTCTAAAATATTGTATAAATGCGGTTCAGAATAGAATAAATTTTTCCAATAGGGCCTATGCTTGAACAGACTTTAAGAAAAAAGGAATGACTATTTAGGAATCACGTTTGTTTTGGCTTTTCTTTTTCGTTATCACTGGCTGATTTAGCTAAAAAGCTTGTAAACGAAACAGTGGTCATCAACGGGTGAGAAGTGTATTCTCATTAAGTTCTTTGTGCTTCTTGTAGAAGTATACTGAAGGAATCAAGTTCAACAATTAAAATCAAATAACTGTAACACAATTATTTTCAAGATGTATCTTTGCGTTGGGGAGATGTTAATTTATACAAGGGGTTTTGCGCTTAACCAACATGAATATTAACGCACATTCTTCTGTTTTAAATGCATTATCTTTTACCCATTTTGAACTAGCCTGGACAACTAATATGCATGGCAGGTCGACTTTGTGTTGAGTTTTGGCCTTCACTGACAATTCTCATCACTGTTATTTGACCAAGTGTGAAGAATAGTGTTTACGTTAGAAAAGGGGGAAAAACAGATTCAAATCCCACCACCTGAATACGAACTTTGGAACAGTTGTAATTTGATGGCTAAATTTGGTTGTCAAATCATTTTATTTTCAAGTTATGGCATCATCCATTCCGAGGGTTATGGCAAGTACATAAGCAATTGGATGATAGACGGGGAGCCACCATATAATCTGGTAGAGTTGGACGCCAATCGCTTCGGCAATTGGACAACAAGGTCAGTTGTTACACCATTACCTTGAGGAGAAACATCTTGTTTAGAATCTCTTCCCATGTCCAAATGTCATACATGTAGCTGAGGCTAGAAATATACTCATGAGATTCTCTTTCCAGCGGCTGAAGCCTTTTGCCGTAGACACAGCCATACTTGAAAGCCGGTTGTGTCCCGCATTGTCGTTCTGGAAACTGCTTTTCATGGGTATTGGGTTGTGCCATTCTACTGAAAGCTGGTCATTTTCACTTTGCTGTTTGGCCTTGTGTGAACCATTGTGCTGGCACTAACAAAAGAAGCAGGGTGTAATAAAAATGGACGCTTATTGTTAGTGCAATGTGTTTCTTTTGTTACATGTCCGTGGTGTGGCCTTGCTGTGCGGACGTGCAAACAAAGCTGGGCTACGTGTTGCAGGTTGAATACTTTTTGTGAATCTTTCACTAGGTAGTCCCTCTTTGTAGAAAAAAAATTAAGAGGCATATTGGAGTCAGGGTTATCGATGGGAAATAGTCAATAAAACCATTACGGTAACAAAAAGGCAGTTTATAGAAATAGGGTTAAAGTTTTAAAAGAAATTAGTCATTGTTTCTAGTTTTCTTGAAAGGAACACCCATACTAGGTAGATAACATTAATGTGTGTCTTTTGATCCTAGCTCAGTAACTCGTTTTGTAAGTATGCCACGCTATGCATGCGCAGTTCCTGCACCCGAGAGCAGATGAGTTACTTGAGGTATAGACTAGCTCAGGAATTTGTTCAGCAAGAAACAGGTTTCCAGCAATGCATTGTGTACGCCTATGTCTCTTATGACTTGTGGCCTGCTGTAGTTTGTTTGGTGCATAAATTTGAAGGCCTCTTATCCATCTGTAACATTAGACCCGCAAGTAAGCATGGAGTATTTATAAAAGTACAGTTGGATGTGTTAGCCCGACAATGTCGGGTTTTAACACCATGTTATCCTAATTAGTTTTCGGCTTTTTGAAATTGGTTCATCAAATAATGGGGGACACACTGAAATCCAGGAATTGTTGATAGCACAGCGTCATACGGTATTTCTACATTATACCGTCACGGTTATTGCAACTCCTTGCTTTGTCTGCCCAAATCGAGAACACTTTGTGTTCTTGAAAGGCGCCATTCGAGAAGTTCTTCATTGGGTAGGTACAGCTGCCTTCTTTTCACCTGCTGTGCCACCACTCCGCCAAGTTGTTTTCACCCCAAAGAGCATCTTTCAGAAATTTCAAAATGTTTGTTAATTGTAGGGAGTACACGAGCATCAAGACCCGTGAGACATACGGGATGAACAACGCCATCGGCTGGCGCCACGAAGAGCGGTGGGCGGGCAGAACAACCAAGCGCGTCAGTGGAATATATGACAAGCTAAAATGCCGAGGGGCCGAGTTCGGATTTCGTTCAGGTGGGTTCAACACGGTGGTAACAGTTTGAAACGTTGTCACTCTTGAAGACAAACCCACTCTGTCTCTAATTCCGACCGACGATTCAAATGTACATGTAGTTTTATCATTTTAGGGGGATGGATGCTGAACTGCAAAAGTATTTGCAGTCAGTAATATAATCCATAATGACTCAGAACTTCAACCATTCTGCCATTGATTTCCTGCTCAATGATTGACTTCTTGCAGGCACATGCCAACCATCTTTCATATCTATTTTCACTGTCATCGCTATATTTATGGCCATTCTCAGTCCTTCAAATTGTTCTCAGCTTTCAGATTGTTCAATTTTATACCAAATTGGGAAAAATCAATAAAGTAGTGTATATCTGTTTGGTTACTTTAATTTCAGGCTGGGAACAGCCCCAGTGGTTTGCACTGGATGGCGACGAAGCCGGGTACAAGCCGAGCTTCCGTCGGTCCAACTGGTTCGGACCGATAGGGCGAGAGTACGAGATGGTGATGAAGCGAGCTGGAATCATCGATCTTAGCCCGTCTGCCAATATACAAGTGACGGGAAAAGATGCCTACAGATACCTGGACAGCCTACTGGCCAACAAACTGCCGGCTGTAAGGACTTTATCCATTTCTAGTCTTGATGGTGACCACCAGTGTTGTGGTTGATTACCTCACTCGTGTTTTTTTTTTCATTAGGCACCAGAAAAGGACAGTTCTAAGTGTTTGAATTTTTAACATTGGCTTAACAGAACCGTATGATGGAAATATCTTTGTCACAATTTGTACACAGCTGGTGGCTTACATGGAGCTTGGTATTTTGTCACTGCTTGTGAAGATTTTGCTATTATGTATTTCTGGTAATAAAATCAAAGGTTTCTCAAAAGTTCAGTCACAATAGCTCCTAATTCCTAACATACATAAAGAAAGGAGGCAGAGGAGATACCGAGCTTTCTTGAAATACAGCAGGGAAACGAATGTTCAGTTTCAGAGGTACGGGGAATTCATGGAGTCGTTTCTAGAAACTAGATACCAAGCCTCTGTATTCACATGGGTGGGATTTGAACGTGGGTAGCAAGGTGGAAGTTAAGAAAGTATCACTGCACCAACCTGACACACCCCTACTTGATCACAGTAAGGAGTTAGTGCCGACTTGCCTCTCCCACATAAGCCACTGGCTATGTCGGGCATGGGCAAGCAGTACCTCAAACAAGGAGTAATTGGCACCACTGTCTTTTACCAAGCGTAGGTTGGTCGATGCACCCTTTGCCCCATGCTGTCACCTAAGGGAAAGGTCTACTCCGAGGTAACAGTGAACCGACTGGCAGAGGACAAATTCCTCATCATCACACATTCTGGTTCAGAGTTCCATGATCTCAGGTCAGTCTTGTCTGTATGTACATTTATTTGTGGAATATCTCCTTTCTCTGTCTCCTACCAGGAAGAAAAGAGGCACAAAGGTTAACAACTTGTTGGAAGAAGAAACCGTTGCTTCAGATTTGAAAACTACAGAAATTTGAAGAAACAGCAAAACTTTAATTATTACTGTAAATTTGATTGTTTCATGGATGTCTAAAAGAATGTCCGATATACAACAAATGGAATGAATATGGAGTATCACCGTTATGTACACAATGAGGCATCCACGCAATTAAGAAAACACCTTCAGAGTTAACTGTGCTATGAAGGTATATAACAACACTTTCAGACCAAAACTGTGGATGCAAATGGCTGCTGCTGGAACCAACGGCAGTATTTCGAGATTTGTTTCTAACTTGTCCAAAACCAGGTGGATGGAGGAATTTGCCTGGAAAGGCAACTAAGAAGTCAGCTTGAAAAACATCACCGACAGCATGGCCTGTCTCGGCATTGCAGGGCCATTGTCTCGCGACGTGCTGGCCCCTATCACTGAAACCGACCAGGCGGGTGATGCATTTGCCTTCATGGACGTCAAGGATATCACTGTCGGCGATGTGCCTGTCACTGCTGTCCGAATCTCGTACACAGGTAATGCAAACTGACTCGAAGATGCTGTTGATTATCAGAAGACATAAGCATCATGAATTGGACACGCACAGATTCTGTATTTTTATTGGCTGAGAGCCAGTCACATTACACATGCTATAAAGTTATTTCAACACTTATTTCAGTCATTATTCTATCTGTATTGAGGGTATATCAGCTGGAATCAATGTCAGCACTACTTTCCATGGAGGCCCTCAGATTTACGGTGTGGGTCGAAAACTTACAAGGGAGTTGCAGGCAGCGGCCTGACAGGCCACATCTGGAGAGAGGAAAGAGTGAGAAGCAATTAATCAGAATATTCAAGAAGAATCTGTGAAGAGGAATATTAATACATGTACTGCTTTATCTCATGATACAGTAAAACTGGCAACCCTCGGTAATCCAGAATAGTCAAAGGTCTCCCCCGCAGGACTGATTCACAGATTACCTTGGAACAGCACTTTCACTTCACAGATCAACGCAGTTAATCTTTATATGGAAGCTTTGAGGAACTTTGAGTTAAGACAGGCAGTTATTTATGTTATAAAGGAATAAAACGAGTTGCCATTTAGGGTTATTTTGTCGTTTCCCTTCTGGATCTACTCAATCTATTTGTTTCAACTTCATTGCTAGCTTCGGTCTCTGGCAGGTAGGCATCTGAACATGCCATGAATTCGAAATTACCACAGAATAAACTCCCCAGTAAAATCAAAGGTCTTTGATTGTAGTCTGATTTGCCCAGATGCGACCGAGACCTCACTGTGAGTTTGAAAAGGGAAATTTCCAAGGCCTCAAATTTTGATAGCAGTGGATATTTAGCCTTTGCTGGATACGATATTTTGCTGGACATAATGTGCAGTAAACTGGGTGTTTTTTTTATAATTTTGGTCAAATTCGGGCGGACTGTTCTTCACACTGGTTTCTTGTTCTTGTGTTCGAATGGCAGGAACATGACCCAAGAACACCGTTTTTGGAACAGGGTCACACACCACCTCCTCGTACCCGTCAGGATTTTACAGGAACACACGGAAATCCCTTGAGATTTTGATTTTTGAACAGCTGCAAAAAAACATCGAGGTGGCTTACGAAGCCGGACACAATGGGGAGTTTTGCAAAATTATCATTAATCATTTTTCATAACACAGAAATTAATGTTCCTTTGTAAATAGGAAAGAATTCAGACCAGTTATCGAAACATAAACTCTCGAAGAACGTACATAAACGCCGCCATGTTGCATACCACTTACCACCAGCAATAAGCGATTGTATGTTCCTGGCGTTTGAGCACCAACCCACGAACAACAAATCAAGCTGTTCGTGAACATAGAACAAGCCGCCCGAACTCACCTAAAAATTCTTCCTGGGACAAATCTTAGTCTGGTTCTGTACCAACGTATTAACAAGGTCGGAATCAGACGATTACAATTTCAGACACCTTTGAAACAAATTTTCCATAAAGGAGATTTAATAATATTAATGAAATAATGGAGTCAGTCAATTAAAATGTAACAAAAAGAGAGTATTTTTAGTTTTGAGGGCCTACTCTGCTAAAGTTGCCATCCTAAAGCAAAGTTTCGTGGCAGTGTTCGCGCAGCTGTTAAGTGACTGGTTCCCGTCCGACAGAGGTCCGAAGATATAGGTAATCAGTGGGCCTTGTCTGGTATCAGTGGTATTGTCATGTTTCGTTAGTTTAGGCGTCAGTGGTGTTAGCCTATAGGCAGGGTCGTCGCCGCAATCACTGCACGATGCATTTATGAAAAATAATGTGATTTCAAATGCACATTATTTAAGGTAAAGATAAGAAAATGTAAAGAAAATTTAAGGAAATTTCAGGAAAAAATCCAATCTAAGGAAATTTAATTTTGAGGAGTGGAAACATTGATAGGCAGCCTAGCAGTAACTGCCTATGTGTGAATAGGATATTCTTAGGATATTCAGTACAATAGGCCTATGGCCACCAAATTCAGTCCATTCACTAATTAAAGTGCATTCATGCACGGCGCTGAAGCCGATGACTTGAAAACTACCATATTGTATTGAAAAGCCTAGGATGGCCGTGCAGTCGCTATAATTCGCAGAGAAGAGCTGCCTTTCCAGTGTATAGAGAGCAGTGGCGCTGTCCACGCCCCCATGCATGGACCCTCTAGGCTATGGTAACTATATAATCTAGGCCTACAGCATTACTGTCTAAAGGAAAGTGTTTGTCCCTAAGGCGAACTTGGCTGGGAGTTTTATCACAAGGTGGAGGACACTGCCAAGCTCTACGATGCTCTGCTTGAGGCAGGAAAGCCCTTGGGAGTTGGAGACTTTGGAACATTTGCGATGAACACCATGCGCATTGAGAAGGGATTCCGCGCATGGGGACGAGAGGTAGGCCCAATTACAGAACTGGAAAGACATTATGAGGCAAAGGCTCCAGACAGTTGCCATGAAACGGCCCTGCAGGTCCATCACTGGTCATTCAATCTTTAAAGTCAACAATCTATTTCGAATGAACCTTGGTAAAGCTTTAGTAATTGGCAGCCCCTTACTGATGACGGGGGTGGAACTTGTTTGGAGAGGGTCGAACTTTTGAAAATGTTTGTATGTGACCTTTCATGCCCCTCCGGAGGGGTGAGGCTAAATTTGGGGGTTTTATACACACACTTTCGAGGGAAATGACATTCGCCTTTTTCGTTGTTCTCAAGAATATTTAGGGGAGGGAGATTTTCTTTTTCTGGTGCGTAGGCTGCCGGAGCCCCCCCCCTTCCCCAGCTCGCTTCCGAGTTTTTCTCGTCGGTGGATCTTTTTTGTGTGTGACTGTAATACACCGTAATTTTCAGAACAATACGCTGCTGCTTACGTTGATTCTCACACTGAAAATATCCAGGTTATACGGCAACATTTAAAAAATGAAATTGGTCTCGCCGCGCTGTGCCTGTTGCCGCCGCCGTGACCAGCTATGTGCCGCTTTGCAGGCTGCAAAGTGGTGTAGCGCTCCAGGCGCCCTGACAAGTCGGTCATGTTTTTGTTGGTTGCCATTTGCACTGGCTCTTCTCACGTATTGCAAATTGAAGGAAACCAGTCTAGAGAGACTGAATAGCCTCTTAAATTTACCGTAAGTACCATTCACACCTCAAAAATCGTCCACATGTGGTGCGTCTGTTTGTTTTTGTCTTTTACGGTTGTGTAATCCACGTTGTTTATTATTTCACTGGTCATTTGGTGACTGTTTAAAAAACCGCTGCATGGCCCACCCAGCAAGGACACTAATCAATATTTTACCTCCAACCTCACAAAAGGTGAAATCTAATCAAACTCAAATTATTTTGATTCATAAATGTTGATTTCTTATACCCGCTACAAAGTTCCGATAAAATTTTATTTGGGCCCGGTTTTCCGAATTTTCTTTCACAAGTGCAAAATGAACTCTTTCGAATGCGCCTCAAAATATTTTGTTACAAATTTTAATTAGGTGAAGGAGTGGAGGTTATAAGATTTTATCAATTTTATAGAGCTTCTGAAATTTGTGGAGTTTTCTGAGATTTTTAATAATAATGTTCACGCTACTCGCTCGTCACCCATGCGTCCGCTTGAGGGCGCTGGGGAAAGAGCAAGTTCATACCTGGCCAATTTACGACAAGCCGCCGTGAATATTCAAAACTGAAATATACAAGTTCGGTTCGCGACAAACATGCCACTTGTTCCAAAGAACATTATGATAGGCATTTGTATAAAAATGTGTTATCACAGTGGCAAAAAATTCACTTTTGGGTTTGACGACCCCCCCGTCAGGTCAGGCAACGGGCCTGTTTTGGGGGACATGGCTGATTGCTTCATGATTGCTCCATTTCGGAGACACCAACTCAACTGTCACGCATGGATGTGTAGTTAATCTGTATAAAAACTTTCCAGTTTCATTTACAATGTAAAAGTTCATTCAAACTCAATGTTTTTCTTGCAGATGTTGATGGACTATAGCCCATTAGAAGCTGGGCTGGGACCATTCATCAAACTCGAAAAGTTCAGTTGGAAAAATACATCCAGCAAAAGAGGAATGTGCGAGGAGGATTTAAGCCAACTCACATATGGTTAGAATATCTTACCAGTGACCCAATCTAACAAAATGAGGTTTACGATTGGTGTTAACAGTTAGAATATCGCATCAGTAGTTCATTCTAACAAAATTATACTTAACATTTAGGAGGACTCCCAACTCCCATGCAGTTAGGATATATCAGTGGCCCGATCTAACAAAATGAGGCTTAGGCCTAAGTCACAAAGGCTTGTACCTTATGAGAGGACCCTCCATTACAAACCTATTTTCTACATCATTGGAGTATAACAGCTGTTATCCAGTCAAACAAAACGCCGAGGTTGGATATATGAGACCAAAAGTCCAAAACCAAATCCACAAGGTATCCGTTGCACGATATAAACCCATCACCAGAGCGGAAATGACAAGGCTTCGGAGATTCTTCATTCCCCCCCGCGCAAAAAAGTCACCCTTTTTCAGGAGGCCGACTTTGTTGGTAAGGCGGCCGTTCAGAAGGTGAAAGACGAGGGACTTCTGCGTAAACTGGTTCTGCTTACCGTTCCCAACACTGACAATGTTGACCCTGAAGGCAACGAGACACTCTGGCTGAATGGCAAGGCGAGGGGAAATGGTGGTCCTGATTGGTTGCTTCTTGTACATTACGGTAGCAATGGTAGCCCCAGTGACTTCGCCTTCATACCTAATCTTGAAGTCATGATTTAGAAATTTTCATCACAGTACTCATTTCGCATCAGGCAGACTATACATCGTTTATTTTAGTGACATTCACGTATTGTCTGTATTGTGAAAAACTTTCAACATCATAAAAAACAGTACACCATTACTCACTTTGTGTTTGTGTGTAAAATAACCTTTTTAAAAAACTTTTTGGTCAAATTTATTGGTAGGTTGTCGGCAACACCACATCAGGCTGTTACAGCTTCCACCTCGGCCAGAGCATCTGCTTCGCTTACCTGCCCATGGAGCTGACGGCAGTTGGGACAGAGGTTGAAGCGGAGCTCTTGGGAAAGAAGTACCCCTCGATGATGACTGAGGAGCCCCTGGTGCTCAAAGAGCAAGTCAGAAGCAGGCAGAAATCCAAGTAAGAGGTGAGAGTGTCCAGCCATCGGATCAATGTTTACATAATAGGAATATCAAAGGAACGGTGCTATGGTTTTATCTGAGAATCACTTTTTGTGCATGTTTAAACTCTTCTTCTATGTATGAAAACCGATTTCTTAGAGTTCGCTGTGACGTAAAGTCAGGAAAACACTTTGGTTTGTACATGAATGGATGTTGAAATTTTGAACCTTAAATTTACTCTTTCAAAATTTTCTCGGAAAAAGTTGCTCACTGGATTTTTACCACCTGCAGCAATATATTGTCAAAGAAATTGACATTAAAAATCTTCGACAGCGAAGTATATAAAATGTAGCGATTTTTGTGCACAGACCAATGCAACATTGAGGTACAGTGCTTGGCATTGCATGCACATCACAGTTCTGCTCATGAACATGCAAATTTATGTTAGCACAAAAACCAAAAAGGACCCAAAATACAGATCATCATTGTGGCTATACGTAAAAATTTTGGAATCGGATCAGGCAATGAATGTGTGCACATACCCTACAAGCCAGGTTGTCTTCCAAAGGATTAAAAGTGCAAGCTGGTTTCCAATCTTCATTCACACTGTTGACCTTGTGATGAAGGAGTCACTGTGGGAGCCAGTCCAGAAGTGATGAAAAGACGTACCTCACTTGTTATCACACACAATGTCACTGATTGACAACTGAGATTCGTTTATCTTTGAAGCAAGGAGATACTGCCCTTTTCAAATAAAGCCAGATGTTTATCCTGCGTTCATCTCTCACTTTGACTTTTATACAATCAAAAGGCCGATAAATGAATTGAAGTGTTTATAGATAAGATTTGAAGACGTATTTACACTCCAGGCTCCAAATGTATGATATGACTTGAGTAATCTAAGACTGTAAAATCTGTGGAGTGCTAGGGTGTCACATCTATGTGAGGGCATTATTTTAACTCGTGTTGAGAAGGCCGTTTGTATTATCCTCGACATCAGATTTAAACTTCAGAGGCAGCTCAAGACAAGGTGTTAGTTTTATCAAAAAACTGAATTATTTATGGAAACTAAAGAGAAACTGTAATTTATGCTTTAAAGGGGGAACAAACTGCCGTTGATATGAGAACATTGTGTACTTAATGGTTCTGTCTTACTCGAATCAATATTTCTAGTCAATGACGCTCTGAACTCTGCCACGTGTTTCAGTGTATAATTGTCTCTTCCTTAGAACTAACAAGGGCTAATTAAGTAATTGCTGATGTTGACCAACCTATCACACGTCCTTGGAAGTAGATAAACCAGCACGAGTCACCGTACAAGTCAAGTCTAACGTAATATGTCTCATATTCAAGAGGCTGCCATCTGTAATCATGAATCGTGATTTGTGAACCCTCGTGAAGATGATCTCCTTAAGACAGAGAGCTCATTTTTTAAATCCAAAGCTGCTCTGTATTTGAACGGATTTTCCTGAGGGGGGGGGGTGTTGACAGATTTGTTGTTGTACTCCACTGCTGCGTGGGTCACCTTAGATCTTTGTGCGTGACACCCTATAAGAAAATAATTTCCAGCAAGCCGGCATAAACACTGCATGGTCGTATTGGGCAAAAATGCAAAAGGAACTTTTTAATAGACCTGATTGGTCATGTTCCCTGAATCCGTCTCATTCCATGAACTCTTCTACACAAAGCATTTAGACTACTTTCTAACCCTTCCCTCACTGTCGTTTTTCAGTGTTGCTTAATTAAAAATGTTTAGAAATAATGAATTAACAATTTCAAATGTTTCATCAATGAAAATGAAATTTATCTGTAACATTTATTTCATTGCTATAAATTTATTCTTTATTTCCCACAATAGAAAAAGTTAACTTCGCTTTCAGTTCAATAGGGCCGATTTGTGAATTCCCGCTTTATGTTGATGTAAGCCAAGGACCACAGCTTTGACGGTGTATTTATTTCCATATCCACAAGTCTCACACGCCGAACAGTATTTTTAATAAGTATTTGAATAAGTGGTGTGTATATAATTGGGTAATGAAAGAAAGCCTTGAAAATTTACTGAGGGTAACTATTTGGTGCACAGCAATGAAAATATGAAGAGACAGAATATAATTTGTACTCAATTTTTGTGCAATCTTTTTCGGTAAATTCGACATGATGAAATTTGGATAATTTTTGGACACTTACATTTAGGGCAATCACCCAAACAATGTTCTGAACATGATCCCGCATGTTTTTTTTTTGTACTTCATTGTTTCATGACTTTGGGCATTGGTGGCATATGGTTTTCTATTGCTTTATAATTATTTAATCAGATGACGATCGTGCGAGGGTTTTGATACAGGAAGCAAAATACCATTATTTGTAAAAGTGGAGTATTACAAAGTTCTGGAGAAGCAGCTAAAAGTAAAGGGGTCTGTCACACGATTCAATGTGGCAGTCATCTTCATTGGGTGTGATGTAATTTCTACATGTGCTCTGACGGAGAAAGTGGTCTTCCATTTCTTTATATGCGGCACACTAAATATAGCCTTCTTCTTACGGCTTGACAGTTTTTCAGAACCGTCGCCACAAACTCGTTTGTCCTGAATTACATAAATTCACTTATGCCATCTCGATACTTTACTGTGCCCTCTCAAACATTGTATGATCGCCTTTAAAATGGAATACATTTAGCAAATTAAGTTTGGAAGGACAAAAAAGAAGGGGAAATCAATGTTTGTTTTGGTTTTCCCGTTTATTATTCACGGATTGTAGCCACACAGCCGGTGAACGAAACAGTGGTCACTAGGCTGAGAGGTGGGGAAGTCTATTTTCAAATTAGTTCGAAGTTCCTGACGGGGGTGTTTCTATAAACAGAATCAAGTCTAACAATCAAAATCAACTTAGTGTAACACATGTTATAGACAAATCTCACGAGACACCGTTTTCTGCGGGGAGGACATCGCACTCACGGATGTCTCAACTTCAGCGCGCGCGAGAGAGCACCTTGGCAGGTGGTCTAGATACCCTAATGGTCAGAGAGGAATGTAACGCGCGTGTACCACCTGCGTGCGAACAGGAAGGCCTGGCTCGCAGTAATATCAGGATTCGTCTATATTGATGAGACTTCAAACAAGTAAGGTTGACAGCTAATCTAGCAGAATGTTACAGTGTATGCTTTTTGCCATGCTAGATTTGAAGGCAAAATTGTTACCAACTATGCCTGTTAGCTGCATAGTTGGCAGATGGCGCACCATCTACCACTGGAGGGTAAATCTGCCAGAGGTTTTGCTACCCACACCCTTCACCTTGATCTTTGTTTTGGCCGAGAAAGAGTTGGAAGTCTTCCTGACGTCGACCAGAGACACGCATACCTTGATGCCACTCTTTTTGCCGCAAGATTCATACTTGTCGTCAGTTACTGACAAATGACAATGAAAGAAAGAAATGAGAAAATACCACAGTACATGTATTTTAAAGGAAAACGTAAAATTTCTGTTTCATGTAATCTACCGTTGATGAACAATTCAGCTAATTTCTCCATGTGGACCGGACTTATGTTTCCAAATATTGTCCTTGTAATTTTGATGGTGCATGCTGTTGATAAAAACACAGGGGGAAGGGGGCTCAGTGGGACCCCTGCGCGCCCCACCCCCCGGTGTGCCACTGGTAGGTTTTAAGGCCATGATCTTTATCAAACCGAGAATGGGTGTACCTACCTAAAAATGAAGCACTAGTGACAGTACTTCCCAGGAACTTCAGAGCCATCTTAATACTGTTGGCACTGTACTCCATCGTAGCGCAGGCTGTAACAGTCAACCGTACAATAAAAAATTAACAATCACCTCCTAGTTTGCTGAAACACTTACACGAACAGTCGAAAGTACTTGAAATGAGCAAGCTGTGCGTGACGACGGGATTAAAGGTGAGATAACTCGAAGTCGAGGTTTTAAGAAGTTTATACATGTACGATAACCAGTCTGAGAATGAACTTGACAGCGAAGTGTGAACACCTTGTATTAGGTGGTCGCGTTGATCATCACAAGTAAATGTGAACCCGTGTTTTTCAGAAGCAAACTGTATGATTATAACTGTATCGATACATCTGATTTTATGAAATAAAGCTGGAGTAACATGATTGTCACTATGAGTCCGTCGAGGCTGTCTTGCCTGGCGGATGTCAGTCTTCGTTCCAAGACGTTACTAATAATTAATACTAGCTGTGTACGTGCAGTGAGTTTTGCCAGTCAACAGAGGGCGCTATGTGACGGCTAATTGTGAAAGCTTATCCACAGACATAAATAACCTTATTAGGTTATTACCTTATTAGGTTATTTATGTCTAATAGATTATTGTACGAATACAGACCTCGTCCGTCACATAGCGTCCTCTGTTGACTGGCAAAATATACCGCGCTAAAGCGTTCACGGATAGTAACGTCTTGGAACCAAGACTAGGCTGATGTATGCCCGCACATACGCAAGACATTAATTAAATGGTACATTCGGTCCACACGAGACACAGTTCAAGTACATTGCCATTTTGTTTCTGTAGGAATGCCAATCCAATTGAAATAATTGTTGATTGTACTGAGTAATTTCTTAGCACTAATACAATTCAAAACACGGCTTACCCACCATTGATCTTTTTGCCAACGACCTTGAATCCGAGGCAACATTTGCACGACCCACTTGAGCAACTGCAACCGTTGGAGTCCAAATAGTTTTTCGTGGCCTCCTTCCAATCTGGAATAAAATTTAGGGGTCGGGGAATGACAACCACCGGATCATGTCCCAAAATTTAGTGCGCAAAATGAGATTAGAACAGATGAAATGATACGAGATAAGACAAGGAAACACACAAAAGGGCACTGGACCTAAATTACCTGAAAGTTTGCAAAACGTACCTTTGTAAGTCGGTGCCTTGTCTCCGTCCTCCCAAGCCTTTGTCTCCTGTGTGTAAGCCACAAGCAGGACTACGGCGACCACCAAGAACAGCTTCATGTTGATACAACTAGGCCTATACCTACAGATGATGATCTTGGATATAAGAACCCGCGCCCAAATACGCTGGGCCCGGTTTGGGGCATCGGTCTTATACCGCTGCGACAGCGTGTTGACCAAGGCTCCGAACTTCAAGAGCAGCGCTGATTGGTTAAACATCATCCCCCTGAACTGTATACCACCTCCAAACATGGAAGCGTCTATTTGCAATACGTAACAGGGGTGGCTTAAGTCGCCGCTTGGCTAAGGGTGTCATGTAGTTTTGAAAGTAGTCTTTTACTCTAAACGGTTATTTTTGTCCACTTGAAAACTGTAGTCTAAAAAGAATGGATTTCATACAAAAGTCAGAAAAAGCGTTTTTTAATTTTTTTTATCGGCTGGCTAATCCACAAGCTGCAACAAAAGTCTCCAGTCTCCTAAACTGCACTGAAACCACCTTCCTCGATTTTGAGCTTGTTAATTAAATAATGCAGTTTTCCGGCGCCGGCCTTGCAATGTGTGAGTCCGCTTCATGGCAACGTATTGAAGGTAGAGAGTTTTCAAGGATACTTGGCGTGCACTAGTCCGCTATGAACACACACGAGCTCATGCACTGATATAAGAAAAGATGAACTAGGAAACGCATGATCCCATAATCGAGACACTCCAGTTTGGAGGTTACAACTTTGAGAACAGGAAGTGTCAAATATTGAGTTGAAGTGAACACATGAATTTCATTTTCTTGCAAAGTCTTCGCGATACAAAAAAGTGTATTTGCACATTTTCCCTTAATCAGCCGTCTATTATGATCCGCCCTACATCCTTTTATAACAACCCCTTTATAACATGAGACATTTAAACGACAACAGTGAATCTAGGACATAGTTACAACTGTAACAATGGGTTTGTTTCATCACTTTCAATAAAACAAACCGAAGACTAAATGGCCTTTTTAAAAGGTGATTTTGGACTTTCACGTTATAAAGAAAATGGCCGTATAGATCTCCAAACTTATCAATTTGACTCAAGAGGCAGCAACACCACAATTGATTGACAACACGGCAACAGAAACATCAACAATAACTTTTTCCCTCCTCCACAAATATCTCTTTTAACTTAAAAAAACCCAACCCATTCTGCAAAGAATAATCTGTTATCAATTGTGGACGTAAAGGTTTTTTAGAGGATTTATTTGAGGGGTTATTTTTTAATTAAACCAAGTATTCTACAAAACTCCGGTCCAACCAACAAAAGTCGAATTAAACAGCGAGATTCAGTCGAACAATAGCGCTCTCTGATAATATTGCCGTATACTTCGCAGAGGAGTTGATGGTTGGTGCCACAACAGTTAACAGTAAGCAATTTTTTTATTCGATGACTTGGAAACTGCGTGAGATATTTTTGAGTTATTCTTTACAGTTTCCTTTAGATTGAAAGCCAGCCACAATTTGCCGACCACCCAAAACACTCAAATGACGGAAAAAGTGAGGGATATATATGAAGATTTGAAATGTCCGCTGAAGATATCTTGTGCACCCTCCGATTATAGGCTCTCCAGAGAGTGACCATGCTCAGGAGGCGGGGAAAAGGCTTGTTGCGATGTTTGCAATCTGTTTATCGCCTTGTTTGCTGCTCAACTTGAAGTTAATTCTGTGTAACACAGGCTCACTTTGCTGCAGCTTCACCTTGAACTGTAATCTCTCTGTCCCATCTGGACCGTGTCAGGTGATGATGATGTTGGTAGTGACCTCAAAGGCCGCCCCGCCTGGACAAAGGACAGGCCAACACGCTTGCTACCTTGACGGTTATCAACGGAAAGCACTTTTATATGCATACCTTGGTGAAACTACCCTGGGGAAAAAATTCAACGATATTTGATCCACCAGTACTTTGCGATATTCCCGAAGCAGTCCCTGTAAATCAACCATCAGTACCTTACATTTTGGCAATGAGAGTTAGTTTACCTCAAGTAGACTTTTAATTTCGACGTCACATAAACATGTACATGTATGCATTCCGTGAAGCTGAATGCTTGATATAATCATAATCTGACCTCAAAAATCCAGTTTTCACCACAATTAACCTTGAATCTGATATACGTGTGTGAATGTAGCTTGAACGTATACCAGTAAATCCACATTAGCGAACCTTGTTTGAAGACCCCAGTGGGGCAAAGACAAAAATTAAACATAAAATTATGGTTTTGCCGTTGCAAGCCCTAATTTTTTTTTCTAGCAACAATCACTCAAGGAAGGAAACCGTTGTCTCATGGTGTACGTTCACACAATCAACCTTATCAACTTTGAACTGATGTCCTTATAGAAATAGTGACTTTTCAAGGATGTCCGGTGGTCGCTTTCGACCTTATTAATTAGAACGGATATAGCCCAGCAAGGCCTTTTGCCTGGGTCATTAGGACGATTCGGTTTCGCACAGGGAATGGAGATCTGTATGCGATTAGCAACCCTTTCTTTCAGAAGTCACCGTAAGGTTAATAGATATTGTGCAGGACAAAAAATTCTGTGGCTGTGCGCGGTTTGCTGCTGCTTTGCAAATTCTATCAGCAAATACACGGCAGAGAAGGAAAAGAATTCGACTAGTTTAAATGGCGGGGATGTTAATGCTGGTTTCATACTTCACGCGAATGCGAAAGCGAAGCGAATTAGACGTCGTGAGATTTGTAGCGAAATTCTGTTCCAGTTAAAATGTGTTCAACTTATGCGAATTCGGCGTAGCGCAATTAATTAATATTTGATCCGAAAAAAAATTTGCATTCATGTTTCCTTTCGCATGGAGTATGAACCGGCCTTTAGTGAAACGGAATTCTGTCCGTTCTTGAACACGATTTTTCCAGTGTCAGTGATATGCTGTTTGCCTATTGTACGAATGCGTTACAGATTTGCGAAATGAAGCCGCCACTAAGTCAAGTATTGTTTGACTTTTTGCTCGACGGAGTACGAGGTAGACAGGGAGGTATTGTTAGCGATTACACCACTGAAGCGATCGCTATCATGAAGAATGACCCCCAGTGATTTAGTTTCAGCACTCCCCGCCCCCCTCCCCCAAGTAGTAAAGTAATGTGATACATGTACTTTTGGACCATCTCTCTGAAATCTCTCTCCAAAGCCACCGTTCTGAAATCTCTATTACCACGCTAAGATTAACTCCGGTTCAATGGACACATTTACTCTCGCATTCTCACGCTGGAAAACCTCACTTTTGTTTTTTGTTTTTTGTATTTTCGTTTTTTCCTTTGTTAGTGAAGCTAATTTCTCTTTTGAAAATTTAGTCCCCTCTGAAGCCATTTATCTTTGCTGCAATTATGTACACAGTGTTGGTCCCTCTACTTTCAAAGCTTGTCACAGAATCAGGATCTGCACTAACTTGGGCATTTGTCAACCAAATGAAGCAATTAAAACGGGTCCTGTGGTTTTATAACTTCATATTAAATTTAACATAAGTGATACCTACTACTCCCAACACCGTTCCTAATTCTCCGAGCCCTTGTTGTATGTAATTGAATGTTGTAAAAACAAGCCTCTTATTTTCTGGGGGTATAGATGCACTATCGTTTGTCTCACTCTTCCACGATTTATTTTTTTTTCACCCAGATCAAGTCGCTGACAAACAGTCAGTCTGGTGTTCGTGCCTTTAATTCGGTTCAACTGATGAGATAAAGAGTATTTCATCGAAATTCGAACACACTGACGAATAAAGATAAGTAGGTGAATTCTCCAAAAAGGAAATTCCTTCCTAGGCAGTTATGTCATTTGATGCATAGGACAGGTGTGGGCGTTGTGCATTTCACGCATTCCTCTTTGCAGAGCTTGGTTCAAAAAATTCCCGTAGAGACAGTCTTTACACTTGCTGTTATATAAGTTTCAACACATTTTCTATTCATATAGACCAACTGTTCGTATGTATTAAAATAATGTTAATAAGTCATCGCATAAGTTAAACAGAATCCGCGGCAGAGTAAGGATACAAACAAATATAGACCGCTTTATCTCGTGGTGTAGGCCTAGTACATCCATGGGCGAAAAACCCGGGGGGACAAGTCCCCCAATGAATTTGGTACAAGGGGACACAATGTCGAATGTCCCCTCCATGCTTTAAGCAAAACAAAATTCTAAAGGACTTGATGGATCGAGGATTCCCCACTTTAAGTTTTTATAAAATAATGGAATAACATAATAAACAAGATTTGCACAAAAAGTGTAAATTCATGTCCCCCCCACACTCGAGGAGAGATTTCCGCCCATGAGTACATCTACCCTTCCATGACGAGCCATAGAGCATTCTCTTTCCTGAGACTTTTATTAAGTTTTGAGGTATCTTTTGTAACCTAGCTCATGTCTGAAAGGAACTGTTTCAGCTGAAAATAACACATGCCACAAATGAAGCCGGAATAACTTCCAACAGACTCCGGTACCTCACAGCCAATTTGTGAGGGCGTTAAACCGATCTGTTCCTGTACTCTGTACTGGACTTTAGAAACGTAAGTTCGTTAACCCTTTTTATAGGAGGTGTAGACGGAGCTGTCTTTGCTGCATCCACATTTTTAATTTATAGGTATTCGTCTCCTTGACGATACCATCGAAGACTGACAAGGCAAGTTCACGGTAAGTCTTGATTTTAACTTGGACTGTGCTCGGACTTGTTCTTTGCTCAAAGTTTTCTAGCCAATGGGCACTGGACGTACGTACGTCGGTACCAACCTGGGCCGTGTACTGGTGGCCTACGGGCGGTTGTCACTACTATGGTGGTCTATATCTGCCCCACATCTCGGGATACGTTTCAAAATTTTTGTTAAAATTTGTAATTTGCATGGTAGCAGTCTTGCAGACACTTTGTTTTGTACCACAGGGAAACCTTCGTAGTACGTATACATACGTATTGCATTGACCTGCAAGATGGCAGCCATGCAAACCTTCTATATCAAATTTGTTTACCAGATGGCTATGAGGTGGCATGTTGATATTAATTATTTAACAGGGTTGTGCATATCAGATTATTTATCTAATACTTCAGTTTTCTGGCCAATTTCATCAAGCATAATATAACTAAAAAGGATATAACTGATTTTCACGTTTTATATATGTAACTTATTGTCGGTTTTCATTATCAGTAGTGACCTTTGTGACTGCATTATTTACAAATAATTGTCAGCATCGTGTCATTATTTATAAATAATATCATTTGATACTGAATTACCAATAATGTTTGGAGCAACTGAATTATTTTTTAAAGTTAGTACTTTTATTGAAAAATTCCTATTCCTATAAATAAAAGGCCTAAAGACTTTTTGATTTATACTGATCTCTTTTCTTACCTTCCTACTTCTTAATGATTATTAACAAAGAAACGATGCAGTTATACAAATTTCATTATAGTTACATTTGATAAGAGTTGGCAAACATTTATTTACATATAATTGTTCAAGACGAAATGTGTCATATGTCAGGGTATAATCAGTTGGGCAGAAAACTGAATGTTATGATTAATAGTTATGAGAGTAATTTTTACTTATTCATACTTGGCACCTCATAACAATCTAATTAAAACATCTGATAACTTTTTTTTTCATTTTTAATGTGAGATACTTGAGAGGATAGAGAGGCGAGAGATTTAAACGGGAGCAGCCTAGTGTCGTAACTTGCCTCTCCCGTGCCCTCGGCTGCCCGTGTGCGACCTGGACATAATATTAGTAAGAACATCGTTGAACATGACGCTGTGCATAAGCCCGGCCGGCCGGCCGGCCGTGCACGAGTAGCACTGGCTACAATCCTGGACAAACCTCGTTTGAACATTGCACCCCCTTGCCCCCTGTCATTTTTTTGGTTACTTTTTTTGCCCCCTGTCATTTGTTTTTTTACTCGTTGGGTAAGTTGGGCCCAATCTTGGTCCAATAAAACAATGAGCGCAACAATTAATGAACGGGGGAGAGGGGGGGGGGATCTTTTCACCGCGCTTCCCACGAGGTGTTCCAACTATTTTGTCCAGGATTAATTGTAGCACTGCATCACAAGCAGTACTGACCTAGTACCTGCACTGAACCATGACTGGACATAATTGCTTGGCACAGCACGATGAATAGGAATGAAGAGGCAGATAGATTGCCGAACAGTTGAAAATCCTTCGAAAATTGTTCAAAAACATCAGTTCTTGATTCTTGAAGCAGGTAAAATTTGCCTCAGTGACCTAAATAAGTATGATTAAAAGGCATCTGTCAATTTCCTTGTTTGCTAAGACCTTAGTGGCAGTCGCAATCAGGATGTTTCCCGGCCTTCACCACTTCGTGCATTCCCATGTGGGCTTCCAGAGCTACGGCTAGGTCTATTGTCTACAAGAGATTGTCTAGAGCTAGGTCTTCGCTCCATTGGAAATGCGTGGAGATGCGTAGACAATAGACCTAGCCGTAGCTCTGGAAGCCCACATGCGGCATTTTATCTTGTTCACAGAATCTAGAATCTGTAAGTAGTACTAGACTTTTTTCTATAGTGTTGCGAACCTCATTTGCAGTGTTGTATTTTAAAAGTGGCTCAAAATATTGTAATTTATCACATAAATGTATTTTAAAATATTATTAACACAAACTAGCTTGAATGTGTTTTTTTTCGATGCTGTTATTTTTAGTCTCAGACTGAAAAAGTTTACCTCACTTTCAATTTAAGATGGCCAATACATTAATAAAGTTTACTGTCCATAATTAACTAATCAGTAAGAAAATGTGAACCAGTGCCAAATTTTTACACATTTGTAGACTTAACATGTGCGTGACTTTATGTTATGTAGCTGTTGATTTTGGATGATCCTGCTCCAACACTGATTGATCGATCGAGGCTGGCTAGCTTGTCGCATCTTGCCCATGTAACTTCCAACCTGCTGTAGATTTCTGCTAGACAGATTGCTAGCATGCTGTATCGACGAATCACAGAGGCGTTCCTGAGGTCGCGTCAGCAGCTGGCCCGTGACTTGGGCCGGGAATGGCTGCCATCTTTAGCTTCGTTCTCCACTGGGAGCAACAGGCATAGTTTTAGGTAGAGTGAGTGGACGTTGATTGTTTCTTGAGATTAAGGGGGGGTGCTGGTTGAAAGGTCGCTACAGCTTTGCAGCTGTGGGGAAGGTGGGTTAACATATTAAAATAGTTGGTAGGGGAGGCAGACATGTTTCACCATGTTCCCCGTCTATTGATGTCATGGCTCCCGTGAGTGTTGCCTTTGTGTGGGAGTTCATCACAACTGAAGCCACATGTGCGTGAACTCGTTTTCAGAGCATATTTCTTTGCTCCCTTTTTGGACTACTGTTACACACGCATCCAGATGTGCAACTGACACTAAAGAGAGCTTTAAAAACCTGTTTTTGACATGGTTAAAGTTTTTCACAACTTTTTTTTAATTGGAATGGATGAGGTAGAATCCAGTTACGTGTATATTTCATGCACAATTAGAGATGTAAATCATGCTGGATTTTTCTTCCATAGCAATGGGCAAGCAACGTCCGGAAAGCTCAGCAAAAGGCTGAAGGAGACAGCAGAGGTGGTGGTCATTGGGGGAGGATGTGTCGGGACCAGCATAGCCTACCACCTGGCCAAGGCCGGCATGAAAGACGTGGTACTCCTGGAGAAGTCTGAGCTGACAGCAGGATCCACGTGGCATGCGGTGAGTACATGTATTGACTCAATCACCTGAGTGCCTTAGGTTTGCTTGTGGTCCATAGTGATCAAGACCTTTATTGAGTCTGAAAAGTAGGAAGGGGGCGGCTCAGATTCAGCCTGTGGATATTTGCACTTAAAATACTCACTAAAATGTGCCTACCTTTGGAGTGTATGCTAGAATGAAACTAAACCATTCAAAATCCACAAGGAGGTTTTGAGGAGGTTGTTGTGTTAAAGAAAGTACGAAAGATCAGCCAGTGTTTATCTCAATAGGGCTTCATGCTACTCCGAAGGATAAACTGTCTCAGGATTCAAAAGGCAGAATTTCTCTGTACCTCAAAAATACGCTTTGAAGCACAGTGTCTAGAACTGATTCAAAGTCAGGAAAAGTTTAAGACCTTTGTGAACTGTAACTATTTTCTTTGATCAGTTGCACTTTTCAGTGATGGACTAGCCTCAACCTACAGGGGTTAGCTCCATCACCAGCTGTGTGAGTGATCACACTAGTTATCAATAGCCACATGACTTCGAGTTGAACAAAGGTCCACTATAGTTAGTGTAGGGATCTGGGAATTCCCCATCTAATTTAGCGTGGTTTCTTGTGTGACCTTTGAACCTTGTGCCCGTCTTCAAGACGTGTTTGGGCCCACGTGGGTGCACAGAATGGACATGTACAGCCCAAGTGCTTTCTGTAAGTCTTACCTGTCGGCCGGAAGTGGCCTACAATGTGATACTTTTTGGTGGCACTAAAGTCAGGCGGGTTTCCAAGGTTTTGGGGGGAAAGCGGGGAGTGCTGTGTGAGACGACTGGGTGGATGGACGTTGTGATGGCTCGGCCGGGGATCACGTAGATTAGCACCGGTTTAATTGTCCAAGCAGTTGTGATTATAAAAGAAATCCACTGAGTCCGCTTGAACACCCAAGTCTTTCGGTGCCTGCTGAACTTTCTTTTTGCCTGCCTGGCCTCCAATTCCCCCTTCAGTGGCGGACGGACCGCCGCCCCCCGAGCGATCGGCCAGGGGCCGAACCGCTACAAAAATGGCGTCGTCGGGTGGAGGCTACTGTTTTGGCAGGCATGTGTGTTTCATTTTCAGCCCCTGCTTTGCCTGATGCCATGGACAGTTATGGTGGCTTCGTAATGAGGCTACACGATTTTGACCATGGAGGTTCTTCCGCATCATCAGTCCGGACAGTCCCTGATGTCCATGTTACGGTTACTTTGGTGATGCATCGGACGGGAAGGAGACACGAGGCTGTAGTTTTTCCGGTCTTTGCCGTTTCCAGTTGGCGGTGATCAAGCCAAGCCAAGTTCAGGCTGAATATTGGACTGGAACACCCCGGGAAGCCGGAGAGTGCCGCGATGGTCGAGGAACAAGGATTTCCCTTTTGACGGAGGTGTCGTCTACCACTCACTCAATTTAATTCGAACTACATTTATAAGTATTATGTAGTTATTGTTTAAGCTGTGCACGAGTACTGATTTAGCCTACAACTTTTAAGGAAAACATTCCGTCTTACTTTTGATTTGTAAGTTTCAAGATAAACTTTGTGACAATGTCATGATTTATTCCTTGTATTTTGGGGAAGATTTGTGAAGTTTTTCAATGTGCTATCCATGTAGGTGTAAGGCTTTGTTTTAAGCTGTTTGTTGTATTTGCCACATGTTTAATGGCATATGTTGAGCACATTTTTTAGAAGTGCCTGAATGTTAGAGTTGCACTTAATTTCCCCATTTCTTGTCATGGCGGTTAGCATTTTACACTCCAGTACTGTGCTTGCCTTATCAGCTTATATTTATAGAATAAGGTCCTTGTGTGAGTAGCCTATGTACATCATGTATTACCAGTGTGTACAGTACATGTATGTTATCATGTATCCCTTATTGACGGCCTTGTTTATTGGGTCATTGTACCCTGCATGTGAAGTTTGACTTAACCTTTGTAATCATGGCTGCACTTACAGTGCTTAAAGATGCACTTGCCGTTCGTAATGAAAGGCTTGTGGAAACATTGGTCCATGCAGTCAAAGATTTTGCCGTAGAAGCCACAATTTGGAATTTGTCAACTCATTCTGATGTTGATTTTGATAAGGTCATGGCGGACATTTTAGGCATATTTGCTGATACAAATAATATAATTATTGAGAACATGTGCTCTCTATTTGAGCAAGAAGTTGCACCTACTCTAGCTTTCAGTGAGCCGTGTGATAATCATGAGGTTTTGGAGTGTAACGTTGATCTGTCCAGTAACTCTGTAGAGTTTTTTTTAGAGATGATGATTTTGAGAATGTGTCTTTTGAGGGAGATTGTTCTGAGGAAGAATTTGAAGATTCTCCTGTGTCTCGTGATATTTCAGAGGAGGGATGTAGTGTTGTATCTCCCTGTCCTCGTTCTGTTGTTGAAGAGGGAAACAGTAGTACTGAAGACCCTCATTGTTTCGAGAAAGAGAGTACAGTTATTAAAAATCCTCAGATTGTTGGTACTCTCAATGTGTCTGAATTTGATGGTGTCCTTTTTCAGAGTGCATCCTGTGAGTTGCAAAATAGTACACCTTCTTGTGAAGACACAAAATGTTTCGCATCTCTAGAGCTTACTGCA
>NW_019091361.1:3812191-3862188 GCF_001949145.1 Acanthaster planci
AGCAGGCGTCGCTGATTGAGAATACGGACCTGCTGTGGGGGGTCCATGCTGATTCGTTTTGGTATGGCGCATATTGAGGAGTACTGACTGACCGGAAGTTATATTACCATCCCTCAATGTAACATCCGATACCAGCAAAACGGACTGCTGCACCTTATCCCGCGAATTGGCCGCGAACGTGGGACTCGAATTTGTTTATCAACTGTATCAATTTCGAGCCCAAGGTATGTAATGACCTGCGTTGGGCCTGCTGTTTTCTCTTGAGCGATAGGGACCCCCAGTGCATTGCACACGGTTAGAAAATTGTTCAAGCAACCCTGGCATCCGTCTTTTGTGGCAGCCACAAAGAGAAAGTCGTCCAAATAATGCGTAGCACCGCCTCCCTGTGTCATGAGACGCACACGGGATTCGAGGAACGTGCTGAACTTTTCAAAGAGCGCACATGAAATGGAGCACCCCATCGGCAAGCATTTGTCATAATAAAAGTGGTCCTCGAACTGAAAGCCTAATAACTCGTGATCCCTCGGGGAAGCTGGTAAAAGCCGAAATTCGAAAAGTAGACTTGATATCAGATTTGGCCAAATATGCACCATTCCCCGCCTTCAAGACCACATGTACTGCCACGTCAAAAGATGCGTAATTCACCCTGCACTGCTCAGGACTGATAAAGTCATTGATAGGGGTGCCATACGGAAATGATAAATGGTGACTTAAGCAATACGAGCCTGGCTCTTTCTTATATTAGGTACGAGGCCGATCGGAGAGCATTGTAGATTCTTAAGTGGGCGCGTTGGGAAGGGGCCAGCAATGCGGTCGGCATGAATTTCTTTAGCAAGTTTTTCTCTAACAATCAGGGGGTTTGATGTTACAGAGCGAAGGGGCTCGGAATCCCTGCTCACCCGAAGCCAACTGAAACCCAAGAAAAGTCCCACTGAAAAACCCTCACTCAGTATCTGTCCATGTGCAGTGTTATCGAACGACTCTAACCAGTTCAGAAACAAGGGTACATTAATCGGAGTTGGGAGTACGAAAATAGGGATTACTGGCAGCAGCCGGTCACGCATTCTTTGGGATACTCACGTCTGCGCTTTGTGCAACCCCTGTCACGCCCGCGAGGTTCACATCGCGCTCGTGATGGGGGAATCCCCGTTTCTTCGGCCCTTTATGACCCCATTACTGGTTACGTGTTTCAATGGCTGCCATCGAATCGGCACACGTGCGAACCGTGGCCCGACCATGTACACTTGGCACAATGATGCTGGTACAGCCTAAGTATTTACAACCGCCCGGGCTATTAAAAGCAAAACACACCCGACTACTTCCGCGCGGAATGACAGTTATCTGAGCGGTGTTGCTGGCTGAGCCAACGGCAGACGCCCCCACCGTTAACCACAACTCCACATCCAACTCAGCCCATGATCGATCGGGTTGCGTGGCCTTCCGAAGACGAAACTGTTCGTCATACGATCGCCACCCATAGCCCGGAAATTGTACTGCGGCTGTGCGCACGATCTCGGTGTACTTAAGCAGTTCCATGGCCCTATTGGGAAACTTCATGAGGTATATAGCCATAAAAGAGTGGAATGCAGAGACCCACTTGTCCCACGAATCTAGCTTGTCCTGGCGGCCGGTGGGGGACAAGCTAGGCCTCAGAAACATCCTATCACCCTCAACGACAAGTGCAACCTCGGGGTCTTTATGAGCCTTTGCGATAAGTGACGCTGCGCTATCTGCAAATAGCAGAGACATATCAACGTACTCGTTTTTCCATATTTGTTGCGTTCCCTAAATGTCAAGTCGATGGTAGCATGGACTTTATTAGTGTCTACGGGATGTGATATTTGGGGTGAACAATTTATCAAAAGGTGGACGTGAAACAAGGGGTTTGGGCGACAGTCAAACTGTATGGTTGGTTTATTGCTCTCACTTCTCTTCATCAAAGTTCAATGTGGGTTTGAAGAAGGTGTAACTTAACATAATACAACACACAAAAGGCAAACTTTTAGAGAGGCGAAGTTGTATACGAGTGTAACTGAACTACGGTTTGGCAGGACCATTGGAAATGAAGGTCAGACGGAGTGGGTACGGTACGTGAGTGTAGCCTCGATGCTACACTCATCGGGCCGGGCCGTGGTGGGAGCTGTCCCGGACCACCACGGTGACCAGCAAGGGCTGGACGGAGCCAGCGCCGGTATGTACCGACTGCACTGCCGCTCAGACCGCAATGTGATGAGCGCAATGATAAAGTCGCCGCACTATGCACCATTGGCTCAGCGTAGAGACGGGGAGGACAGGGGCTAGTTAGCAAGACAAGGGTGGCGAGGGATACGGGGGTGTATCGCCCGGCAATCGGTTCGGACGTAGCGGTGACGGGCCGCTACGACTCTCACTAGCACCCTGGGCTAATTCGTACCACTCTCACATCGGTCCAAGCTAAGCTCGCTGGCCATTCATATGGTTACATTTCTTCGCCATAAGAATGGTTACTATCGCACTTCTCTCGGAAAGGGTCCAACCGCCGCACTACGTTAGGTACCACTCTCGCAACTAGGGTTTGGTCCGCCGCACCTGACCGACGAACTAGGGAAAATCTGCTATACTTATAGGATTCTCGAGGCTTTAGGAATTAACAAAATATGAGCGTCGCTGAACAGCTGAACCAATGAAAGTCTTCCATCTCAAAGGGTCACATGACTTCCTGCTAGAGTCGTGTGCAAGAATCCAAGTGTCGTGTGTAAAAAGGTAAAATACAGAATAAGAAGTCACGTGTACAAAGTGTAGAGCCGGGTGTGTGAAAGTGCTTACCCGGTCATCTGTGGCGAATGATTGACAGTTACAAAGTCTGAGGTTTCTGGACATTAGCATTTCAGGGAACCTTAACCACGCCCAACCACGCAGCCACGTGGAGGGGAATTTCGACATGCCAAAACTGAGCAGAAAAAAACACAAGAAGTGAAGGAACACGCAATCACGCCAGAGTACAGCATGAATAACTTAATACAAAATTAGCGTCTCTGCTACATGTCCATAATGCATAGCTGAGCTAAATAAGAGACCCTGAGAAATGTAAGGACCGAGAACGAGTAAAACTAGGGGGCGCTAGAATTCCAAGATTTTGCGGGTGCGCAACAATATCTTCTCTTTCACTGATTGCGAAATTAGCCCCCCCCCCAAAAGGATGCAGATTTAAGCGGGGAATAGGAGTAGGGGCAGCCAAAACGCCTTGGAGACACCCCATTGCAACATTTGTAAACCTTATACCGTTACTGAAACCACCGATGGCACCGGCCAGATTCAATTCCGGGGCCCCGGTCAAATTAGGCGTATGTCCCTCATCTACGGCGCGCGGCATGCATGAAACTTGCGTCGGAAAACTCACTCAACCCTTGTGAAGCCTGGCTAGATGTTCGAGGAAGGCCGCCATCCTGCAGTTCCGGTTTTGGCGGCATCGGGCGAACGGGCTGGTGACCCATGGGCAGGGTGGTAGCATCCCCTGGCTGACAGACTACTGGCTGTGCCGCCACGCCCAGTGAAGGTGCTGCAGGTACCTCCGCTGGCGCCGCTGTAGGTACTGATGGTGGCGAGCGACTGGAGTCGTTGACATCTCCCTGTCCACGTTGAGTAACCGTTGCGGCTGTGTGCCGGCGCACAGCTCCCTGTACAACTGCGGGAGCCCGGGATCCCCGCCGAGCTTTCTTACTGGGCCGAGCGCCGTCCTGTAGACGAGCAGGGGCGGATGTCCGTCGCCGTAGTCGTGGCATTCTGCGGGCTGCCCCCTGGTAGCGGTCACCTGTCGTGTGGAATCCCAACGCTGTCGTCCGCGTGGGCCTGACAGAGCCGTTCGAGGTTGCAAAATTCTGCGATGAGTTACGTTCTCTTTAAGTCCTCCACAGTTGATGGACAATACAAGGCCTCGCTCGGCGTAGAAACTTCACTACGACCGATTTATAATGGTAAGGTAAAATCCACGTGGTTTGATCGCTCGAATCTGCGACGAAAGTGGCTGGCGAAGCACGAGCGATGCATGCTGCTGATCAGCTCACTCGCGTTGACCTAATAAACGCGTGGAGCTGAATGGCCAANCTACGCCCAACCACGCAGCCACGTGGAGGGGAATTTCGACATGCCAAAACTGAGCGTCTCTGCTACATGTCCATAATGCATAGCTGAGCTAAATAAGAGACCCTGAGAAATGCAAGGACCGAGAACGAGTAAAACTAGGGGGCGCTAGAATTCCAAGATTTTGCGGGTGCGCAACAATATCTTCTCTTTAATTGATTGCGAGATTAGCCCCCCTCCCCCAACAAGGATGCAGATCCCAAGCGGGGAATAGGAGTAGGGGCAGCCAAAACGCCTTGGAGACACCCCATTGTAACATTTGTTAACCTTATACCGTCACTGAAACCACCGATGGCACCGGCCAGATTCAATACCGGGGCCCCTGTCAAACAGTTGATGGACAATACAAAGCCTCGCTCGTAGAAACTTCACTACGACCGATTTATAATGGTAAGGTACAATCCACGTGGTTTGATCGCTCGAAGCTGCGACCAAAGTGGCTGGCGAAGCATGAGCGACGCCTGCTGCTGATCAGCTCACTCGCATTGACCTAATAAACGCGTGGAGCTGAATGGCCCATGAATTTGGCGGGCTGCTCATAAGATCATGCTCAATCTCTTGGTTGTAACTTACACTCATTTTTTGAGGAGGAGTCAGGAGCAGGCTGTGAGGTTTGATATAAGTATAAAAGGTCGCAAGCTTCCACCTTTAAAGAAACGCCATTGCTCCACTGGTACAGACTTTTACAAAACGCCTGTTTAAGATCCAAATAATTGCATTTAAAAAAATTTACTTGTCAGTTTTTTCAAATTAAAAGCTAAAAACTTGTCAAGACAACAATGGGTTAGTTGGCTACCAGTAAGAACTCTCAACCAGACTTTCTTGGGCAGATTCTCCACACATGGACATCAGATTAACATTTCTTTTTACTTTTACCATGAACACGTAGCAAGTGGGCTTCCACAAGCCAGGTACCATACGTCTTATCACTACGTCAGATCGCATGGATGAAGCCAAGTACCAGATGTCAAGAGCCGGCTGGCACAAAGCGACGCAAGAGCTGATAGGGCCGGAGAGAGTGGCCGAACTCCACCCTCTACTGAACATGGATGGGGTACGGGTACCTCTTATCTGTCAGACTTTTGTCTGTAAAACTTTAAGCCAAACAAAGGACTTTGTGGACCGAGACCTGGCGTTGAGAAAGAAAACAATTTTCCAGAGTTTCCTGTGGGAAAGATCACAACAGACTATATCACAAGCAAATTTTAATGTTTCAATTAAAATTGTAAAGGATGCTTTTCTTCAAGATTTTGCAATAAAGTGTGGAAAAAGTGATTTCAATTCACAGCCCTCAGACTAGCCTGTCAAAAACTTGAACGGAGCATGAAGGAATCTGGTGGCATTACTACGGGCGAACTATACAAAACTAGGCCCTCAAATTTTGATGTTGCTTGGTACACAAGTATAAACTGGTACTACAACTTACAAAGTGATTTTAGTGGTCATTTCTATCTCCTTGCATGTTATTGTCAATATCTTATTGGTGCCTTAAGTTTTGGAGAAGTTTATTCAAAGTATTGAGATTTCCAAAATTTTCAGTCAAGGCCACGTGATAAAGTTATCACATGGTATGAATTGTTTTCAAAATGGTACCACACAGCTTTAAAAAGAAGTGCAACAATCATGGATGCCAGCTCAAGGCAATTATTACAAAACTGAAACTTTCAAAGCAGGTTTCCCACTCAAACTTGTAAGGGATTTGAATTACATGTATTATCTTCAAACTCTGTGTACATGTACATGGATAGGTCTTGGTGTTTCGCAGAAGCCAACTGAATTTGGAGATTGATCAAATATCAAGGTCATTATGGTTAAAAGCAATAGCTTTCCCACCATAACTCAAAAAGGTGAATGTACCTGCTTCAAATTTTGCGGCCTTTAGAGGTATATTCAAAGGTGTAGTGCACTACTTCGGTCCCCATTGAAAATAGTGTAAAATTGGCATTGTTCAAGGCCCAATAACATGCGTACCAACATCCCTGAGGTTTCTGAAACACATGTTAAATTATTGTACGGTCCATAATCTTTCAATTTTTTTTCAACTTTCTGTGGGTTAACCGATTACATTATTTTATTTAATCCCACAAATTAAAATTATCCCCCGAAAAGTGATTTTTCCAAATTCTGCTTGCAGCCATTTTTCAAGTGAAAACCATCAATTTTCTTGGGCACTCAGGACCATTTTTCAACTGTATTTATTTAGCTATTCTACTCTGAGATGAAAGCCCAAAGACCCAGGGAATTGATCCTGGAAAAATTTTTCACACTCTCACCATTTTGGGGGCCATACAATCTCCTTTTTCTGGGGGACACTTTTAATGCTAATGAGCTGGCCAGAAATTCTCACTTGTATTAATTAGTGGACTGCACCCTTTGGATTTGGACCTCGTAAGTAACAGCTAAAGGTCATATGATTGAAAAGAATTGAAATTGTTGTCTTACTATAACCTTGAAATAATTAAACATTGGAATGTAGGCTGATTTTACTTAATGTCCTCATGAAGCCATTTGATTTTGAACTTCATGGGCAAAAAGTCGAGGTATTTATTGTGAAATACATATTGTAGAAATAGTTTTCCAATGTTTTTATCACAGATTAAAGTCATTAGTGTAGGCATTGGCTTGATGGGACATTTGTCTTTGTTTATTTACACCGTTCTTGTTTCTGTAGATATTGGGTGGCTTGTACAATCCAGGAGATGGCCACATTGACCCTTACTCTCTGACCCAAGCTTACGCCATTGGAGCTCGTAAATATGGAGCCGAGATCTACATGCCAGCCAGCACACAGAGCCTCAAGCAGCGCAGTGATGGAGGCTGGGATGTAGAAACTGAGCATGGCACACTGACTGCCAAGCGTGTTGTAAACGCTGCAGGTCGGTATTTATGTGTTCGGTCAGCGTAGGCCTATACTGTAACCCTTGCTATCTGAAGACAAGAGAGTATTGCAAGGCATTCTGTGATGGAAGATGTCAGATCATTGTTTCTCAATGTACAGTTGTCCTTGAAACTCTAAGTAAGACAGAAGAGGGAACATGGAGGAAGAAAACGAATCAGAGACAGAAGAATTTGCAGATAAAATGTGGAATGCGATCCTTGTATCAACCATGTTGTGTACTAGGAGGAACTCTTAACGTCGGTACATAAACATCTGACGACAATGTCAACATATTGATGGAATGATTATGATGTGGTTGAGTACATGTATGGGTTTTGTGGCCTTCTCATGAGATGGGTTTGTGCATGTCATTGTCCAACCCCATGGACAGACGTCTAGTTAATAATGAACATGAAAGCATGGTTCCCTGCTTGCATCCTCCACCAGTTATTGCACAGTTAAAGCTAGCACACTGATTGCAGAGGCAAGACACAAGGGCAGTGCTCTGAAATACCTTAAGTTGGGATTGCTCTCTGCATGTTCTAGCTCCCAGCTAGCTTGGAACATTAGTAGTCGTGTTGTCAGGGCTTATCGGGGGCGGTCAGTTATTGCCAAGCACTTGCCGTCACCCTTAATTGCATTAAAGCAACATTTCTTTTTCCCCCACTTGCTTCTCATTAACCCAGGATTCTGGGCCACAGATGTGGGTCGCATGGCCGGCCTGGAGCTGCCCATAATATCCATCCAACACCAGTACATCGTCACCTCCACAATTCCCGAGGTACAGGCCCTCCCGCGAGAGGTGCCAGTCATCCGGGACCTGGAGAACTCCTACTACCTCCGGCAGGAACGGTCAGGTTTATTGATTGGACCGTATGAGAAAAGCCACAAGATGAAACAGCAGGATGACTGGTTGAGGGATGGTGTGCCCCCGGGTAGGTGTGATGATGCACCTCCCTCCCGTGGCATCATAAAATAACAAAGTAAAAAGCATGAGCTCGGGTTTTCAAGAATCAGATAGCCGGTTATAATAGATCATGACTTTGCTGAAGACTAAGCACTGCCAATCTTGAGCAGCAAGCTGCAAACGTTGGGCAAAACGATGAACACCAAGGTCGGCACAAAGAGTGGCAGTCAACTCTAGGAAGTCCATCAAATTATGTGGCTGCATGGATGGCACCCTCCTCTCAGTGGAAATGAGGGTTCCTTTGTTTTAATTCTTTATGGTCATTTAAACAAACCCAAAGGTTCCTCAAATTGTACAGGCCAGAGGTAGCCCACAGGGCGACGTTTACATGCAACAGGAACACCTCTGAATAATCGTCCGGGAAAATAAAACATGGAATCAGGCAAGAGACTGAAAAACCCTATTCAGGTGTCGATATGGGTGGGATTGGAATCCCAGTCACTCGAGTTGAAAGGCAGTTTTCTGCCAGCAGTTGAAAGTTGTGGAATTTTTAAAGCATTGCAGAAACATTCCTGGAATAGTCTTCCCTTCTATAGGAAAGACCTTTGAAGTAGCATCCAGTACCAGTCCCACGACTCTCCATATAAAGTCCAAGGAAGACTGCATTCAGATGTCTTAGACGGCTTTGCCAAACTACAGTTCCTAATTTTTTTTGACCAACATAATAGCATTCTTTGCAAAAACTAAAATTCCTGGAATTCCTTTCCTTTACCGTAGTCCCGAAATATCTTGAAAATTATCGGAAAGAGATGGAACTGACAGGTCCTAGAGAAACCTGGAATCATTTGCAAGTATAGAAATTTTCCTCAGTGATCCTCAAATTTCAGACCAGCACCGGAAGATATGGGAGTCACGAGGACAAAAATATAGCACAAAGTCTTGAAAGTCAATGGATTCAAAATTCCAGTGAAGTTATATATTTATCCCAAGGTCTGAGTTGGCAATTTTTTTTCAGTGATAAAATTTGTAACAAGTCATTGCAAAAAATCATCACTTTTAAAGCTACTTAAGAGACATCTTTATCATACACATACACGGTAGTACACCAAGGTACAGTGTGATTAGACTATGGTTCTTGGTTTTTAAATCTGTGTGCAAACCTTGTGACTGACAAAAAGATTATTTCTGCTTTTGTCGTCCATTTCAGGCTTTGGCAAAGAGTTGTTTGAGAGTGATTTGGATCGACTTATGGAGCATGTGGAAGGGGCCATGCAGCGTGTTCCTGTCCTCCAGACTGCGGACATTCAGAGCATCGTTTGTGGACCCATCACCTACACCCCTGACACTTTGGGGATGATTGGACCCTACCAGGGACTGAAGAACTTCTGGCTTGCCTGTGGCTCAAGGTAGAGCATTAAATAAGCCTGTTAGTTGCCATGTGGTCATAACAGCCACACCAACAGAAAGTGCTAAGACTCGGTCACAGAGGAGAGAGTGTGTTATCTTCAACAAAAAATGAAATGAAATGGCATATATCATTTCTTGAAGCTAACTTATGGGATCCAATTTGATATATTTCATTCATGGCGTGGTATTTTGTTCACAAGTGGGCTTTCATTTCTTACAAGGGGAAATTGGTCAAAATGCGTGGTACTCGGGCGATTGGAACACCTGTTGTACACATTGTGATTGTATGAATATACAATCACAATGTGTACCTAGACAGTCTTTGATGTATGTTTGTGTCGATCTCAAAGGTAAAAGTATTTCCACATGATTGCGTACATGTAGTATCAAGGACCATTGGGTGATGCTCTTTGCATCTGTTTATGTTGATATCGAATCTAGGCATCACTGGCTTTTATCCCCGTAAGATCCACATATCATATGAGTGGTTTTCAACCAATTTACTTGTAAGTGAATGCTTGTTTAATGGCCTCTTTTCATTTTCAAATGCTTGGTTCTCTTTTGTCCTGTTAGAAGTGGCCTTAAATAGACTTGCTTGGTATTTGGAAGTTTGTGTAGGCAGTAGTCATTCATTGCAATGTGGAATTTTGCCCTTGACCGATCTCTACACCCTCTGTCACTTGACTCAATGGTAAAACAGTGATTGCTAAAACAAGTGGGAGGTATCAGGCTCGAATCCCACGTGAGTATTAGCTTGTGAACTATCAGTGTAGTACTTGGTTGCTTTCTGTGTCTTTTTTTAGTGGTGGCATCATCCATGCTGGTGGCCTAGGCAAGTACATCAGTGACTGGATGATTGACGGGGAGCCACCGTATGATCTGGTGGAGTTGGATGCCAATCGCTTCGGCAATTGGACAAGCAGGTTAGTCCTTCCTCTATTACTTGGAAGAGAAACATCTTGTGATTGTTCACGCTGAAAAAGTTGAATGCGAAGGAGCTGTTTGAGAATGTGATTGTTGGCTAGTGGCTGAATTCACTTGTCACAGACACAGCGTTACTTTTGTTCTGCTCTATCATTCACTTACGTGCTTCTTATAGAAGTTTTTTTGTATTGTGCGCATTCTAATGAAAGCTAGCTGCTGTCCCAGTGCTGTGTCTTATTTCCATCTAGGGCCGGAAATAACACTCATGCCCTATGGAAGCCAGTGGATATTGGCTGAATTCATTTACCGTAGACGGAGCCACACTTCCAATATGCATCCCACTGAAAGCTGGTCACTTTCTTTTGCTGTTTGCCCTTGTGCCAACCCGTGTGCGGGCCTTGCTATCTTTATGTGGACCCGCAATGAAAGCATGTCCACATCATGCAGGTTGTATGAACCGTGCAATGTATGGACAAAGGCAGTTCTCCAAAAAAGTGTTTTTTTTCTCTGAAAAGCAGACTTTAGAGGCAATTGGGCCAGGGTTATCTGTAGCAAATCCAGCCGTGCAAGTGTTCACAGTTCAAAATAAATGAGTATTTTCACCAAGTTCTCTTTACGGATTAAGAAGAAAACAATGTCCGCACGAGGTAGGGGGGCTATATAATGTAACTGCGTGTCTTTAACCCCTTTTATCATAAAGTTACGGTAAAATATAATACTATACTCAGCAAATGTCCCAACTCTTTGCCCGTTGTGTGGAGTCTGAATTTATCAGTTGTGTTGGTCTTGTTTGCTAACAAACCTTGCTGGCCTATTTTCATGCACGTGCACAGCGGGTCCGCGTTGGGCTGTGTTTTCATGTCATGTTATGCGAGGTCGAAGTCTGCTTTCCTTTCTGGTTTAATCACGCATAGGGTGAGGGGCCCAAATGCAACTTGAAGTTGCGCATACGCAAATTTAAAGTCGCGCGTATGCTAATTGCTTGGGACCAACTTGTGACCAATGAAAAGTGTTACTGTTGCATGGGACGCCTTAATTACAGGAAACCACAATTAGTTTGTCACTCTATCACAGCCTTCCGAACTGGTTGACCTTCTTCAATTTGCTGACAAATTTTCCTACCGCCACCCCAAATGCTCCTTCATGTGTTCTTATTGGGGAGGCATCAATCCTGTTCTTTTTCTGGCTGGCAAATTTTGGCGGACCAGCAACCCAATTCATTGTGCATTTGCAGTTTTGGGATAAGACTGATCTCTTTTGTCTTGGAATTTTGTAACCTGACTATAGTATAGCGCCCCCCTTTGCCAAGTGGCTATACATGTACTCAAGACTGAATGTTCAACATCAGTGGGAAGACGAAATGTGTTGCACTAGCTGTGTATTTATGTAGGTAATTTCACTCCCGACTAAAATGCTCAACGTTATAGTGGGAAATTTTGTGATGATAATGTCATTTTAATAACTGAACGGACCTTTTGGTCCCGACATGGTTCGGGTCTGGTGTACCCATGGTTCGGGTCTGGTGTACCCATGGTTCGGGTCTGGTGTGCCCACGGTTTGGGTCCGGTGTACCCATTTCTTACTGTTCGGTTTGAATGAATAACATATTGCTAGTATGGTCGGAGTCTGAGTTTAATACTAGTTCTCATAAGTATGCCACACAGTGTACACAATGTATGTACATTTCGGTGCAAAAGGCCTGCACCAGAGTGGTCAGTCAAATGGAGTGCCTGTTAAGCTCTATATAAAATAGCCTAGGAATTTGCAAAGTGAAAAGAGGGCTCTTCTGCTAAATACCGTGCATTGTGTGTATGCTTCATGTGACCTATGCTGCAGTTGCATTTTGCTTAGCAGTATTTCGTGCTCATGCAGTCTCACCACTGTGACACTGGACCCAGGGGATCGGAGACCGTGGAGTATTCACAGAGAGTTTGGTGTGAGATATCTTTGGTTTTAACATCCTGTTTCCATTAGCTTCATGTGCTTATTGAAATTGGTTCTTCAAAATTAAGCGACACTGATATCCAGGAATTATAGATTACAGTATTCATTGCCAGTGTCACAGTTACACTACTAGCTGCTCAACGTCAAGTCGCAGAAGTAAATTCAAAGTATTAAACAAACACTCTATGTGTTCTTGAAAGATGCCATTTCAGAAGTTGTGCCTTGGGTAGGTATACCTTCTTTTTACCTGCCGTGTCACCACTCCGCCAAGTTGTTCCCTACCCAGAGAGCATATGTCAGAAATGGGACAATGTCTGTTAATTGCAGGGAGTACACGAGCGCTAAGGCACGTGAGATGTACGGCATGAACAATGCCATCACCTGGGCCCGTGAAGAGCGGTGGGCGGGCAGACCGACCAAACGCGTCAGTGGAATATATGACAAGCTGAAATCCCGAGGGGCCGAGTTCGGATTTCATTCAGGTGGGTATTGCATGATGGTTGATATAAAAAGCTATAATGGTCTGAGAGAGTAAACCCTCATCACTATCCACAAGTCTGACCCATATTTCAATCATAGCTTTCTTCGTAGTTTTTGGTGGATTCTGCCGAAATTTTCCACACTAAAATGAATTTTGAGAAAATGCAATAAAAGTTCTTGCATGAGTGCCCACAAATACTTATTATAAATATTAATTTGTTAATTGTCTTTACCCTGTTGTTCACACAAAAAAATCAATGTTGACTTCTGAAAAAGGGGAGAGTAAACAAATACACATATGTGATGTCAACCATCATTTGTATCTCAATTATGCATCTAGTTTTTAATGCCCATCAGCAGGTAAAGTGTCTTATACTTTGAAATTTTTGATTTTGTACCCAAGTGCATGAAATTAGAATTGTTTTGAAACTCCGTGAAGTAATATCTCTGTGTCCAAAAAGTGCTTTTTATCCACTTTTGTGAAATCCCGGTAAGTCTCAAATGTCAAAGTACATATCGAGGTCCATGTGCAAACTCTGTTAGATCCTATATTATGAACAGCATATCAGTATTTAAGTTCGTGAGATACAGATTTTTTTTATTTACCATGAAATCACTTGTAGCGTGATACCTGATGACGTCATCGTGATGTCAAACTTGCATGCACTCACAAGGCAGATGCAGGAGGCAAATAGGGGCCATGCGTGGCCCCTCCATGTTTTAAAAAAAGAGAGAAAAGTGATTTGTTTTCTCTTTTCCAGGTTTGTTCCTTCCACGGCGTGAAAAAAGCCTCTAGACGTAGCATCTCCCCCAGAAAGGCCCCAAAAAAATGACATGAGAAAACTTGAAAAATGTCTGACACCCCAACTCCCCCCCAAAATAAATTTGGCCCCCAGACAAAATTTCGTTTTAAGTCCACCCATGTGCACATCTAGGGATCAGGGGTGATGTTCTTGGTTTCAAGTTAATACATAGCATACAGTCTTGGAGAAAAGCCACAGAGAATCATCCAGAAAAAAAAAGGAAAGAGAAACTGAGATAGATCATTACAAACCCAAGAGGTGACCAGCAGTACTCGATCACCTCATTCCCCCGTGTATATATCTGCTGTGGTTGTTTTATCTTAGGCTGGGAACAGCCCCACTGGTTTGCACTGGATGGCGACGAGGCCGGGTACAAACCCAGTTTTCGTCGGTCCAACTGGTTTGAGCCGGTTGGGCGAGAGTACGAAATGGTGATGAAGCGAGCCGGGATCATCGACCTCAGCCCGTTTGCCAAGATTGAGGTGACGGGAAAAGACGCTTACGGATACCTGGACAGCCTGCTGGCCAACAAACTGCCGGCTGTAAGGACTATTATGTAGTTCCCTGCTTGTCTATAGTCCAATACTTCACATTTTACAAATATGGTTTGAGGGTGGATAGTAGATTTCAGCTCCCCAAGGTATTGGACACTAGGTCCCAATGTAAAATTGACCATTTGTAGATGTTTTTATATGTTTTTCACACCAGAGCTGTTTATAGAGAGACGAGAGTTCCGACATGAGTGTCTCAACTGTTGGAACCAATATGGTGGATTTACATCTGTGTACATGGACAATTAGCACACAGTAGCTGCGTTTTGTACTGCATACATAATGAACAGCCATTTTGGTTCCAAAGTTTGAAATCTACTGTCTGTATACAGCTGTGCCACACATCTGACAATTTTAGTTGCCATTGAATCATCAGGAGCAAGAAAAGGCAGCACATGAACATGTGCAGCAATCTGTTCATGTGTACAGTGTTCGTATAGCATAACTAAGGTGATGCTGGTACATTCCTACTTTGCCCATGTGCACCATTCCACCAAACTGTTTCCGGGGAGCACGGTTTAGCACAGTTACTATTGTTCCAGGGAAAAGTCAGTACGTTAGCATACACTACTCAAAAAAAAGTTAAGGACCACTCTTTTCTTAACTTGTAATTTTTTCCAAGTAATGTATGGGGTCTAGTTCTTTTATTTTTTGTTTGTCTAGATGGTGTTCTCGATTAAATAACTGAATAATAAAAAATGTTTCAAAACATCAAATGCACATTTTCAGCAAAAAGTGTGCACAAGATAAAAAGTGGTCCTCAACGTTTTTTGAGTAGTGTATGTTTGACTTGTAAGTTAATACTTACATATGCTCCTGGTAAATAACAGAAATGGTGACTAGAACCTGATGCTAAATGAACCAGTGAGAGTCCAGCTTTCGATCATGAATATGTATGAGGTATGGTATTTTTCACAAGCCATCACATATAACAATAGTACTTTACCTTCAGCTGGAGGACAATAAGACAGGAATGTCTGTATTTATGCATGAATATAAACATTTTTCAAGTTCCGATTGCATGGGATTTTGTGACCTTCACCTGTCGAAGTTTTATTAATTTTTATTTCTGGTAACGAGGGTTCTTCAAAAGTGCCCATCACAGGCTTCACAGTAGCTCACAGAATTAAGAAACCTGGCAATGAGCCCGTTTAAGTACAGCAGACACTGTTTGGTTTGGGTAAGATAGTGTTGATAATTACTTCAATTTACCATACTTTGCTCTACACCACCAAATAAGCTAATGAAGGCATGTTCGGGGGTAGGGGAAATCCTTTAATGGTATTGCAACATGTGTCACAAAGGTGGAAAGTTAGGAAAGTATTGTTGGCCCACCTCGCACCCCTCTTCGCGTGAAGCCACTGCGATCATTTACGAAGTACTTGACTGTGGCCACATATGAAACTTGGTTGTTGAATTTGTTGGCAGGATGCAATGCTCTGGAAATCTTGTCCACATTTGTTGAAACACCTGTGAGCATATTATACACAGATTCACCCTCTCTTCTCCTGTCGGTGAGGGTGCACTTGAACTGTGCCCGCTGAGAGTATCACAGTGCGGTCGAAGCTGCCTCCTGTCCCGACCGCCCCCCATCATTCTCAGGGGTGCACCTTTTGTTCTGTAATTACGCTACGGAGTGGAATAGATAGTGTCACCAGGTCAGTTAGAACCCTCGTGAGGTGGAAGCTTTGTTTCTAATGCAGCCAGGTCAACTAAACGCTGTCAACCAAAGTTAACAACCTGTAGAGTCACATTTCTCTATTATGGTGTATCCGATTCAAGGGTCCATGGGAAGGGATAAAGGAATTAATTGTTTCCATACCGACTGTCCAATTATTGTCTTTGAAAGAATCCTCACCTAGCCCCCAGAGAAAGGTCACGTAGTTGTACCATTTTTAAAGCACTGGCATCCTCACCCCCCAAAAAAAATTGAAACCGGCAACATGTTAGGGGACCCCCCGCTTGGATACGCAACCTTTCTTTTACCAAACGTTGGTAATGATTAACCAATGTCCATATTTACATAAAAATTCCCAAGCACATATTTGTAGTGGGTATGGATGATTATCAGTATATGTCTCAGACAAGGAGTGATTCGCCCCTCTGCATATCACCGTACCTAGGTTGGTCAATGCGCCCTGTGCCATATGCTGTCACCCAAGGGAAAGGTCTACACTGAGGTTACAGTAAGCCGACTGGCAGAGAACAAGTTCCTGGTCATCACAGGTTCTGGCGTAGAGTTCCATGACCTAAGGTCGGCCTAGAGTATCAAAAATTCCCCTTTCTCCGTCTCGTATTAGGAAGAATGAAAATTCAACATAGGTTTCAAGTTGTAGAAAAAGGTTACCGTTACTTCACATTTGAAAAATAAAAATTAAATAAACAGCAAATTACCATGAATTTTGTTCGATTGCTTCATGGATGTATAAAAGAATATACTAAACAAAAATATTTTGAAATCACGGGAATAAGTTTGAGCGTTACCGGGAGCAATGAAGCATGCAAAGGGCTTGAACACCTTCAGAGTAAACTTTGAAATAAGTAATAATACTTTTAGTGTAAAATTGTTCAGTGTTATGACCGCTCCTCCAATCTGAAGATGTGTTTGTAACTTTCCAAAACCAGTTGGATGGAAGATTTTGCTTGGAAAGGCAACTACGAAGTCAGCTTAAACAACTTCACTGACAGCATGGCCTGTCTCTGCCTGGCAGGGCCGTTGTCTCGAGACGTGCTGGCTCTCATCACTGACGCCGACCTGACCAATGATGCATTCGCCTTCATGGACGTCAAGGATATCACTGTCGGCGATGTGCCCGTCACTGCTGTCCGAATCTCCTACACAGGTAATGCAAACCGACTTGAAGTCAGAACACAAGAGCATCATGAGATCATCACGTTTATAACACCTCACCTTTAGATTCTGTATCTTGACTGGCTAAGAGCTTGTCACATGGCATTCACTTATTTATACTAATTTGCTGTACAAGATCAAATGTACTATTCCAATAGCAGCCAAAGCACTACGGGCATCAGGTGCCAATGCATGTTACACAAGTGTACACATTCTATTTATTCCCAGCTGCTAAAAAAAGACACCACAGGGCTGGGTTGAAATTTCTTTGTTCGGGTGGTATGAAGAATTTCTCGTAAATTGTCAACAAATTTGTTTCAACAATTATTTAAGTTACACTTATCAGTTATCACCTAATTCAAGAAGAATCTATGGGAGGGGATTTCTTTTAAACGTACACATTGTTTGCTTTGGTCTTGTGGTGTTGTAAAACTATGGTTTCTGCAGCCTTTCTATTTTTCACATTATATTTTCCTCCAGCTTCACCTCAGGAATAGACTTATCGATGGACTGCCCTGGGACATAACTTCTGCCGCATTACTCAAAGCAGTCAATATTTGTATAGAAGCTCAGAGGCATTTTGAAGTAAAATAGCTGTTTCTGTCATGAAGTAATAAAAAATATTGCCATTAATGGCTGTGTCATTTCTCTTTCAGACCTACTTGTTTTATGTCACTGGTAGTTTGGGTCATCTGGCTGATAGGCATCTGAAACTGGCATAATATTCTCACAGAATTACCCCTCCCCCCCAAAAAAAAAATAAAACATGTCTCTGACATCCAAGGCCTTATTTTCAAATTATACAAAACAATGTATTTCCAGATATAGTAAACTTTCAAACTTTTGAATTTTGAAATCAGCAACCAATTAATTTGTTTTAAAAAAAAATGATTGTTTTCTCCTCAAGGCGAACTTGGCTGGGAGTTTTATCACAAGGCGGAGGACACAGCCAAGCTCTACGATGCTCTGCTTGAGGCAGGAAAGCCCTTGGGAGTTGGAGACTTTGGATTATACGCGATGAACGCCATGCGCATCGAAAAGGGATTTCGCATGTTGGGACAAGAGGTAATTATGGTGTCAAAGTTGAAGGACATTAAGCAAAGGCTTCAAACGGTAGCAATGGAAGAGTCCTGTTAACTTAAAGACAGTTGCATGCATGTGTCAAGTCCCACAAAAGTCCCTGCTAGACCATCGCTAGTCATCTAGTCTCAAGCCAAGTTACAATATTCAAATGATTTGTGACAGAAGCATTCCTTTGTCATTGTTCACCTTGTTTACATACATGTATGACTGGTCTCCTAGAAGGACTTGTTACTGCACTCATGGAAGGATTTGTAATGGGCTCATATCACCTGTGCTACTGGTTGCATTGCCATTTATACATGTATCTGTCTTCAAATATAGTTTGTGATTTTGTTGTGAAATCGTAACTGCTTTGACTGAATAGGTTTGATATGTTATGTTATGTTATAATAGGTTTTTTATGTGACTCTGAAAAAACTGTGATTTATCTTTCATCGTCTCTGAAGCAATGGATCCTTCAGCATAGAAAGAGAAATATGTTAATGTAGAGAGAAAGATTTTTGTTATCTGCAGGTCCCGCTTGATTGGTGCCATTTGGTGATATCCTGTCCAATAGAGTCAGTAGTTCTGCTGACTTGTCACATTTTAACGACGCAATTTGTTTGCCAAGTGGGGTCCTTTATTTATTAATTAAAGTTTTATCTGCTCATCCAACATCACATTTAACGCCAATTATATGATGATAACGAGTGAGAAAGACAGTGAAGAAAGGTTCAGTTTTAGAGGTGGGAGGAAAACCCCGGATAAATGTTTTGGAGAAAACCCACGGACTCATGCAGGGACTGAACACCAAATCCACATGTGGACCAAGCTGGATTTGAACTGCGGCCCCCAGAGGTGGAAGGCGAGGGAAAAACACTACACAAACTTTATTTCTAACTGTTGAAGTTACATGTACATCACCCGCTGTTCCATGTTTTGTTTCACAGATGTCAATGGACAATAACCCATTTGAAGCTGGGTTGGATATATTCATCAAACTCAAAAAGGTCAGTCTGAGAAATAGGTCCTGCAAATGAGGATTCGAGCCAACTCCCACATCATTGAAGTAAGCTAGGCTTAAAATAAGAGAAAGCTTCAGAGTATTGTCACCAGAAAAAAAATGTCTCCACTTTTTCAGGAGGCCGACTTTGTTGGTAAGGCGGCCGTTCAGAAGATGAAAGACGAGGGACTTCAGCGTAAACTGGTTCTGCTGACGGTGCCCAACACTGACAATGTTGACCCTGAAGGCAACGAGACACTCTGGCTTAATGGCAAGGTGAAAGGAAATGTGATTCATGCTTCTGGTAGATTGGGGCAGTTTCTGAACATTACTTACTGGTTTCTGAACATTACTGGTAGGTTGTCGGCAACACCACGTCAGGCTGTTACAGCTACCACCTCGGCCAGAGCATCTGCTATGCTTACCTGCCCATGGAGCTGACGGCAGTTGGGACAGAGGTTGAAGTAGAGCTCTTGGGAAAGAGGTACCCCTCAACAGTGACCAAGGAGCCGCTGCTGCTCAAGGAGCAAGCCAGAAGGAGGCAGAAATCCGAATAAGAGGTGAGAGTGTTCAGCCATCGGATCAATGCTTGCGTAATACGTATTTTAAAAGAACGGTGCAGTTAACTTTTCTAAGAATCATTTTTGTGCACGTTTAAACTCTTCTTCGGTGTATGAACGCTGCAATCTCTTGGGGGTTCAGTGAACTATAAACACTCAAAATTGACCAAGCTTTTCCAGACAAGTGAGGGCGCTGTGATGTAAATCCAGGAAGACACTGTTGAGTTTGTACATGTGTGATTTCATGTTCACATTTTGAATCCCAAATTAGCTCTATGAAACAATTCTCAGAAAAAGTTGATCACTGGCCTTTTGCAATTATGCATTGTACAACAATACTTGCCAAAGGAAATTGAAATGTTCTGTAGGGAAGTATAAAAAAATCTATCAATGTTCTGTGCACAAATCAATGCAACATTACGTTTCAGCGTCTTGGATTACATCACAGTTTTGCTCATGAATATCCAAATTTATATTAGCACAAACATCAAAAGAGAACCGAAAATGAAGATAAAAATAGCAATATAAAATTAAAAATAAAATTAATTAAAACACAGGGCAATTTTAAGGATTTTTGTAAAATATTTCTACTATATGGTCCCTTTAACAAGATTAAAAAATCAGTGCAAGGGGTTTCGGACAGTTGCAGACATTTTTGAAATTTAAAGGGGTCATGTGATCATCGTGGCAATCCGATCTAACACCCCAAGGCTACAAATTGTGTAATTTGCGTTAAAGAAGTGAATGTGTGTTCATACCGTACAGGCCAGGGTGTCTATCTGCCCAAGAATTTAAACTGCAAGCTGGTTTCCTATCTCCCTTCACATTCTAGACTTTGTGAAGAGGGAGTGGGGACCATTCCGGAAGTGATGGGAAGTCTTACCTTACTTGTTATCACATGCAGTCAATGAATGACAACTGAGATTCCTTTATCTTTGAACAAAGAAAATGCTTCCCTTTTTTAAATAAAGCAAGGTAACTAGCCTGCGTAACTTCTAAAGAGAACCTCTCTAAATACGAAAGAGCGAAACTAGGGACAAGACAATTTAGAGTGAAATCACTCTCAATTGAGATTGAAATACTCTGACAAAAATAATCACTTCAGTCGGAGTTCGAGTGAAACTGGATCTTTTCGACTGAAGAAATTTCACTCTAAAACGTCTGGTCCCTAGTTTCCGACTAATGCAGGAGTGAATTTTCACTCTTTGGAATTTAGAGCGCATTCATCTCTTATTTTGACTTTTCTACAATAAAAAGGTTTATAAATGAAGTAAAGTGTTTGGACATAAGATTTGAAGATGTATTCACACTCCAGGCTCCGAGTGTAAAATATCATGTGAGTAATTAAAGATAGTATTAGAACCCGTGGAGTTCTAGCATAGGTACGTGTCACATCCAAGTGGGGGCCTTCATTTTTCTGTACATCGTATTAAAACTTCAGAGACAGCTCACGACAATGAGTTAGTTTTACCCAAAAAACTGAAATATTTGTGCAAAAAAAGAGGTAATACTATTACCATTTATGCTCTAGGCAGGGCATATTGGGCACAGACATAGATATAAGGAACGCTGTGGTTGTTGATTCTCCTACAAGAATCAATTAAAATAAGGTTCCTAACACTGCCGCATGTGGACCTAGACCACGGCGTTTGATTTTATAATTGTCTCTCCTGAGAAGAATTACAAAGGAACTGTATTAGGAATTTCCGATGTTGTCAAGCCCATCACATGTCCTTGGAAGTCGGCAAACCCTTCCAAGCCATCGGATGGCAAGTCAAGTCACTCATTAGTCAACAGTGGCATTCCTTTGTCATTGTTCACCTTGTCACCTATGGCAGGACGAGTGATAAACTCATTGGCAATACTGTACTGTTAGTTTTGTCTCATTTTTTCAGTGGGTTCTTCAAAGCTCAAAATTTTGGACGGCCAAGCAACCCTGTTTATGCAAAGTAATTTGAGACCAGTTTTTCGTGCGAGAAGGGAAGGGGACTTGATTTTCATGAATGCATTGATAAATGCATGATGGGTTTTGTAAGTGTCAGTGCAGAACCGTCGCTCAAGATTGTGATCATTGTGCCCTTTGAAAATGTTTTCTTGCGCCAGTGTTCAAAAAGAGAGTTGTATGTCTGCATTTGACAGAACAGATATCAGTGTTGGGCAATTAATTAATGAGGACACTTGAAATCATTGTATCTGATACATGCAAGTATTGTATTCAGCAAAACAGCGTAATGTGACATAAAACTGCCCAGTGTCTTCACGATATCCTGCCCGTTTTGTGATGTATGGCAAATCAGGATTCAGATGATAATGCCAGGTATTGAAAAATGTATGGGAGGATCTGGAACCAATTTGTTTTCTTCAAAATTCGTTACATTTTCGAATCATCATTTCTTATTGTTTCCAATCAAGGCTAAGGCGACACGTCACAGCAACGTTTCTATCATTTTGTTTCTGAAATTGTCGTCATCAAACAGTAATCTTTTAACATATTATTCATGTAATGTATCCTTTTTTCGGACTGAATATTTTTAATCCAATTTAGCTTACTTCAAAAGTGTATTTCATACAAATAAATATTTTAATTAGATCAGAGGATCATAAAAATAAAGATATGAAATTTCAAGTCAATAAGAATTTTTGTCGACTCCATCACTACAAGTTAATTTGTAGTTGCAGTGTATAAGACCGACTCAAGACAAAATTTGAAACTGAGGCAGCAGAAATCGGGCAGTATTTACACATGCATTTCTGGAATAATGACATCACAGAATTTTGATGTTATTGGAAACCTTCGTGGTCTAATTATTAGTTTAATGCGATAACATCTCTGAATGACGTGACGAAGTCAAATAACGTGAAGAAAGAGGAAAACAAGGCATCTGGAAATTCCCTTCAGTCACTTCACGATAATGGTGTTGTTATTGTGAAACTTCACAAAACAAACAGTTTGTGTTGAAATCAAGGCCATGTGACTTTTGGTCGTAATGAGCAGTTCGGTGTGGCCCTGCGCGGATTTGGGCACATGCTTGACCGTGAATGACCATGCTTTAAAATACCAAACTGGGTCATAGGTAATGTTGCCCAAAATGCAGTCTACCAGGTCTCAAAATAATGTAAAATGTGCTACCTCATTTAATTCAGTGTTTAAATTTTGACCTTAAAGAACTTGAAATTTGATACTTGTTAGCTTATGATCATAGAGCTCTAGGCCTATGTTATGATTATCGGCATTCAATACGAGATTTCGATATAAAAAGGAAGGAAACAAACAATAATGAAGTGAAGAAAGGGGTTAAAAATTACCAGTATGCTTGAAATACTTCGGAATTTCACACCTCCCCTTCCACCGTTGATACTTCGTCAGTTTGCTGCAGCAGATTTCGAACGAATAGGTCAGTACCCCCAAGCTTCTTGATACGCCACTGGCACGGTACGAACTGGACGCGTGCGCAAATGATGCCAAAAAATCCCTGCAAATCAGTGAAAAACTTACGGAAGCGTATAAAGGCCAATTGCAAAAAAAAAATTGGAGATACTATCTCGCCACGGCGACTTAATTACTATCTCGCCGCGGCGAGTAAGCTAAAACTACTAGCTCAACTCGCTGCATATTAAATTTCAGGCTAGGTACCAGACCCATTTATTCTGACTACTCTCCCCCAGATTTCCGGAAATAGTCGAATTATTCCGAACTTATCCTGTCCGTATTGAATTCAGTTTTACGTCAACACGTTTTCATTAATGCTCCTCGATCGAAATTGTAAAAATTGTTACAAAGATTAAAATGAATAAAATTGGGTAGCCAAATGAGTAAAGGGAGAAGAAAAAGAACATTCGGATTGTATCGGTAATATTCCGGTATTTCTGGCTGCGTCTGTACCAGGAATTTTGTGAACTGCCCGGGTTATATCGGTTGGAGTACTCCCCAATTATGAAGCAGAACTAGGGTCAAAAAGAGTGGAACATGTTTTGATAAACGGAAAGCATTTTTTTAATGGAACGTGTTTTGAAGCGAATGTAATTTTTGAAAACTTCGTAATTTAGAAATGTGGAATTTATTTTTCAAAAGCGAACGAAATTTTAAGGATTTAAAACATGTTTCTATATTCGAATAAAGTTTTAAAGAGTAGATGAATTTTCATTGACGCTGCTTATTTTCTAGATTCCAAGGAATTTCAAAGAACGGAATTTTTTTCAAAGTCCAAAAAAGACTGCATGGAACAAAGTTTTAAAGTTCAATTTTTTTTCAGATAGAAATAAAATATTTTGTACATAACGGACTGAACATATTTTGATATAAGCCGCCGCGGCGAGAGAGTATCTCGAAAAAAAGTTTTTGCAAGTGGCCCTTATACGCTTCCGTAAAAACTAGACGCAGCGTTTCTGCTGTGCATGCGGCAAACATCTTGGACAGAGTTTCATATACGGACAGCACTTGATGTCTCTATGCCCAAGCCTATGAAACTTGTCTGAAAAAAAGGTGTTTTCCAAGTAAATGCTAAGGAATTTTCTCGGCTAATGTTCACTTTTTAGGACATGTTATTACTTTCTGTTGGCCGTTACAACATTTTAAGGGGAAAATTAGTGTCTGTAAATGTGGAATTTGTCAACTTCCTAGATTTTGTTTCGCTCACAGCTAGCATAACCTATTTTGATTTATACCAGGCTCCACAAAGAGAAATACTGTCCTGCACATCCTTGATAACAGCCAGCTGATTCCCGGGTTTGCTGCTGGCTCTGTTCATAGTGATAGCCCGTAACATGTGGGCTAGCACTAACCTTGGGGAATAAGTGATGTCCTGTGGTGCACCAGACAGTTCCGGCATTCAAGTTACGGTTCGTGTCCAAACGCATATCTGCCCGCGAGCTCGCTCAATGCTTTACACAAGCGTCGATTATCAATTCAATATTTTTTTCTATTTCTTCTTCATTGCTGAAAGTATTCTCACTGCACTTTATTCGTTCATCGAAAATTGATCAGGATAACCAATAATTTGAAATATATCACCAAAAAACACGTGGTCAATGATACTTATTGAGAAGATAAATTACCACACTGTGATTGTACCGAGGCCATGTTTTTATCACACAGCCGACACTTTGCCCGTGCCAAGGCATTGCCATTGGAGAACCACAAATTAAATAACGGTTCACAAACAGGAAGTCACAGGTCGTGCACAATGTGCCATAGTGCAAGCCCTCAGCACTTCTCAGCTCCTTTTTGGGGCCTGGGTGACGACCAACTATGAGCCTCGAGCTGGACCAAGCGAGGGCGCAATTTTAGCAACGGAGCTCCTTTGGTCGGACTGCACTTTGCTGGTTCACAAACAACGAACGTGGCAACATTGAACCCGGGAAGAGGTTTTCAAGATGCATTTCGATGTTGTCCTATTATGATTTTTTTTATTAATAAAATGATTGTTTACCAAATACTATACGTCGTACCAATGTGTGAAATATTAGTTTATTTATTGGCCAACAGTGCCAACTTGACAAGGAAAAAATTTCCATTTTTTGCTTGATGGTTTGGCCATGTGTGAGTAAATATCACGATGTGAGCAAAATTTGGCCGAGTGTGAGAAGAACCAACTGATTGCGTTAAAACAACTAAGTATTGAGCTTTTTGTACTTAAAGATATAAACAGACCAAACAGAATCAGCAGCATAGCTGCAACAATAAACATAACAAGATGGAAAGTTCTAGAAAACGGGTGGTTTTTCATTTTTGTATTCATTTCATGGCGTTGAAACGAGGGTGAAGCCTCGCGTCCAGTGTCAAGCAAATACAAGTGCCTTCTTTGCCTTGTAACGTGGAGGTTGCTGTCTGATGAAATGCGACCAATTCCTTTGGCAAAGAATTGACAGCGTCACTCAGTAAATTGCCCGGGATGAAATGAGTCCCAGATTTGGCAATCCTGTATATGTGTGTGTACATGTAGTGATGTTAGTTCGATTCATTCGCGTGGTTCCTGTGAAAATGGAAGCCCTCAGTACCAATCTTCGTAGCTCAGAACTGATGTAAATCTTTGCCACAGGCTTCTCGCTCATGGTCTGCTGAAACACCTGAGGGTGGATGACATGATTTTAAAACTTACAGGGCTACCAACGATAAATTTGCGACCAATCAAAACGGAAAAGTGGATTGACATATCCTGTGGCGAAGCCGTTTGATCTCTGTTTTGTCCTAACCATGCAGAGGCAAAATAAGACCTGTGCATGATTTATGTTTTTAGGTGGTCTTCCAACCTTCAAACGGAGGCCCTTAAATATATAAAAAAAAAATAAAAAGGACAGTGAGCGAGGGAGGTGAGGGTCCAAGATCCGCACTAAAGGTTACTGGATTCGTCATGCAGTGCGTGGAGGCATGACGTCATAGCGCTTCCCACTGCACTGTGGCAATGTGTAGGTGTTATCGTTGGTTGATCATGCATTGTTCTTACGGTTGATTTATTTTTTATTTTTTTTTTTTTAGTTTTCCACACACTGCCCTCAGAAATTAGCAATTGTATTTCTCTCATCACAAATGACGAAAATTGAAAAATGTTTCAACACAACCTGTTTTGTGCAAAAGTAATTACATGTACTCCAAATGCGTCGTTTTCGATTTGATTTCTTCGAGCTTAACACTCCATTTCGTTTCAATTGTCATCATTATTTTTTCGGCGAATTGAGTCAGCATTTTACGTACCAGCAAACTTCGCTTCCAGGAGTGTTCGATGTTTCCGCAGAGTAATGCAAGCCATTTTGTTGCTTCCACTGGAATAATAGATCGTTTGTGTTTTTCAATCCAATTAGTTTGACATTTATTGTACTTTGACATGCACGGGAGGTTGGTATTTCCCGCTTGAAGTAACCTAATACCAGCATAATTGTTTAGATTTTGATGGTTTTTTTCTCACTATTATAACTCAAAGCCTAAAACTGTAGCAGGCGAGTTAAGTAATGTCAGTTCACTCGGGGACTTTAAATTCTAATACCTTAAAATGTGACCTATCTTATATCAATCTGGCTCGCTTCTAAAGCTTTGCTGGCTTCAGTTTCATAAGTTGTATAGTGCTGGATGTCCCAGTTCACTGCAAACTTTCCGCAGGGTCTGTTTCGCACAGATTGGAAGGGGGATCGGGATAGCGTAGAGGTTCTTTGCTCGCTTTGCACCGATGAGGCCTGGGTTCGAGTCCCGGCTTGGCCCAGGCTTTGCATTTGGTTTCCAGTCCATACTCGCTCTCGCAGGTTTTCTTTGGGTATATACTCCGGTTTCCTCCTGCCGCTAAGGCGGGACCCTCTTCGTAACTCAGTAGGGACCCCATTGGAAATAAGTTGAAAAACTTTCATGGGCTATCCTTGGTATTATTAATTGTGATGGAAACACTGAATAAATCCCTCGCAATCAGTGACCCGACATTGGTTTACCGACACCAACGCCACCGTTGTGGATAGAGTGAACAAGCGTGGGTATCATTGGTAGTCCTTGTGAAGCAAACTTGCCCTGTGACATTTACAATTTCAAACCACAAAGGCGACAATGCATAGCCTTGTTTTCTGGGCACTTTATGTCTGCCAAACTTGTCCAATACAGGGATTAGAGAAGGTCAATGCAATCCAACAGCGACAGACAGAAATCCGAATCAATCTGAATTTGACAAACTTGGCTCATTCCGATACGATCTGATGATAGAATTCGTGACTCAATCCGAAACCAACAAAGGGTACTGAATCCTAATCTGACAAAATCCGAACTTATATAAATAAAAACCTGATATCTGTGTTGCGAGTCACCAACATGAATGTAAAATTTATGTACATGTATGTCTGACACCGTTGAAGACCTAACCAAAAATTGTTCACGAAGTCTAGGAACAGTGACGACATCAAATAAGTATTTTGGTGCAATCCCAGACTTTCTTTGGGCAAAAATACTGATGAATCCTTTCGTCTATAAGAAAAGTTTCACACTCTCAGAGCAACTAAGGCAATAAAATTATGCGGTTGCAAATAGTCACTTTGTTCCAACATGGAGGTGGTTGTATTAGGCAGTGTCCGCTCACTACACATAAATAATTGTGTTTGGCCGACACAAACCTTTGTCTCATTGTCTGAACAGATAAATGGAGGTATCCGAAACACAACCAGGAAATATTGTAGCATTCTGGCAATTTGCACGTTGTTTTACCACAAAAATGCTAATAATTATGCATGTCGAAATCCACCCCCCCCGCCACATCCACCCCACCTCAATTTCCCCAGCCCCCAACCAACAACCACCACTAAAGCGCACAGCAGAGGTCCACTGTGTGTAAGTCTCTTAATCACAGTCGTGCAATTATTGTTGACATTCGGCAACAACGAGGCTAGCAGTGGAAGACGGGGGTGGACTTGTACCCACCCCACCCCCACTTTTCAGAGTGAGGGGAGTATCATATCTTCCCCTCATTTGTCTTCCAGTTACAGTTGGGAAGTAGGGCTATATAATGATTAATATCTGCCTAATCTCTCCTCATATTTTCGGAAAAATGGGACTTACAAACAAAAAAGGCTCCAAATGTACATAATATTTTCAAAGATAGAAATCATTTCAAAAATGAAAGAAATGTTGCCAAAGTATTTACCTTAAAAAGTTTAGCGGTCAGAAATTACCTCAGACCGCACTGCAAGAGCAAAGAATCAATCTTTCCAGGTGCCCTCAAGTGACCTCCAGACCCCGTGCCATAATTAGGGGTTTGCTTTTCGCTCTCATGTTTAGTTCTGATCAAGGTTATGCCCCCTAATTTTTGAAAAGCGATTGAAACCTCTGCTGATTGATGAAGTGTTATGAGAGAGGCAGTAGAGGGCCACACACAGAGGGCAGGGGCGGATCCAGGATTTCCCAAAGGGAGGAGGGGTGGCGTGATCCAGAGATTTCCGTGGGGCATGAACTAAAGTAGCAATAGTATCATGCCCTTGAACGTGGAGCTCGAAGCCCTTACGGCGTGGGGTTCGATGCCCGCTTAATTAAGGGATTTTAGGCGCTCTGTGGTGCAATTTCAGGCAGTATGGCCCCTCTATTTCCTCCCCCTCCCTTTTTCTTCTTTATTATTTATTTATATATTTTTGGTTAAAAACACGCCCCCCCCCCGATCGGTTCCTGGAGGGATCAAAAGTGTTTGCACATGAATGGGTTGGTAGCAGGCCCGGAATTTTCTGGTTGGCCTGGCCGCTAATGAATTAACTCTACATTATAGGTGACTGCAGTCTGAAAATATTATGGTCCTCGACTGAGGAAAACGCAGAATTTCCTGCTTATTGTCTTAACAAATTTAACAAAAACACGCCAACAACTGCTTATTTTTAGAGTCTTGGTTGCTCCGAGAGTTCCTGCTATGTTCTTGTGTACTCGTAAAATATATGGAAAGTAAATGCCAAGACAGCCACTAACAATGACAGAACTATTTCGATAAAAACGTTTTTACCAGAAAAAAGGACTAGATAGAATGTTGGATTTATGCGGGTTGGTCCACAACGTTAAAATTGGGAACAGGCGTGAACGCCAAATCTAGGCGGGAACAGGCAATCTCAGAACGGTTTTTCATGCAACAACCGGGTTATACTAAATATTCATAAACTGTAGGCATGTTTCACATTTTCTTAAAGGGGCATATCTTGTACAGGAACAAGAGACCGACAAGATAATACAAACTTAGAAAACTCAGCTTTGATCCATTGTCCAGGTATAAAAGTACCAAATAAAAAATAAAGGAGTCATTTTACATAATTAACACATTAATTTATGTATTTTCTGTCTAAAATATAATTGTTGTCTGTACTACAAGGATTAATTGACGAAGTCAAAGTAAAGTAAAATTCTATCACACCAAAGGTGCCAATTTACATCGTGTGCGTTTCTGAAATTATTTAATATTTTTATGCACTGCCTAAACTACTTCAGCCACATCAAAACAGGAATCCACAAGGGTTTGAATTGTCTGCAGTTTGATTTTTTCCACCCCGTCACCAACGTCATTTTCGAAAAAGTTATCCCTAATTGTGTTAAGACGAACAATTTTCAATTCTAATTTTGTATCCTCTCAATAAAAAACAACAGAACGAAACAATAGAAAATTAACCTAGAAATAAAACAAAGAAAAAACAACAACAACGGAACAGTATGTTACCTGTTCACCAAACTGCTACCAAGACGACTGCAGATGTCACTGTTAAACTCGGAAGGCTTAGCGCATTAACAGCGCGCTTGAACGATATGGGAGAAAATCTTGTGGTAGGCGGGGCTCTTTTACGATTCAAAATTGCACGAGGCGGTTTTGCGTGTCTGAATGTACTTGAGATTCCCTCGACCTCAAATGTCTGTGTTGTTAGCGTTAATACAGGAGAAATTACCGGGCAGGTACAATTTTTTTCTGTGGAAAAGTCATTTAAAAACAAATTGATTTGAAACTAATAATTCTAAATAAGGAAGCAACTCGGTACTCGATGTCGATCTGATACAGCATTTCAAAAGTTAGCGGAACCGGGAAGTTATACTCTGTAGACTATCGTGCAGATTGACTGATTTGATGGCTTTGCTGAATGATCAAACTATGCATGCCTTGGAATATTTTTAATACGTACCAGCAGTTATTTCGGGACAAAATAGAAAGCTTCATTTTGAGAGCACGCAACATATGACAATGCCCAGAAAATAAATTTGTTTCTTGATCCACCACTAACTGGGAAGGCGCTAAGTATTTCGTCTGTCAGTTTCAATTGTTATCTGAAAGCCATTCCAAATTTCAGAAATTTTCCTCTCTGCGAACTGCGCCATAACAGCCATTATTTTCTTACTGTTTTTAAGCAGAGCTGCTTCCGATAAAAAATTAAAACAAGGCCAATTTTCGAGGGTACCGTGTGTAAAAAACAAAACAAAACAAAACAAAAACAAAAACAAAAAAACCCAAAAAACAATAAGTGTTGTCACTCGATAGCAGTCTTACAGTCTATCGACAATAATATTGTAGTCCTCATAATCACACCTCGTGTTACTTTTAAAGGTGGCTCGTCCTTTTGTAAGAGTTTGTCCATCATAACATACCCTGTATCGTTATGCTGCAGGGTCTAGTCTCATTTGGCTTTGGCCACACTGGAAACAAGAATAATGTTGAAATTTTGTCCATACCTGCAGTAGTCCGCTGGATTTCATATACCCAGCAAGATATGGGGCGGAGGGATACCCCCCTTATATGTCCAATCCCTATACACACTCATGTTACCTAACACATCCCCATATGTCTGTATTAAAAGAATTCCTGAGAATCTGATCGAACAATGACCAAAACAAAGGTGGTGGTGGCACTCTCCGTCCCATATCTTGCTTTATGAGTTTTATATATATATGTACGGATTTCAGGTTGCCTAAGCTTTGAAACTCAACCAAATTGTGCGGTCCTCTCTTTTATAAATTAAGTTTATTCGACCCTTGTGGGCTATTTGGAAGCACGAATCTTCTCCTGTTAGAAATCAGCCTAATCTAAATTATGTTAGCTGATTGAGGAAGAGGGCAAAAACTTATGTGAAAAATATTAAAAACTGGCAATAAAAAGAAACGCAGGGTGTTCTCCCTGTTGAATTGCATCGGACAGAGCTGTTGTTCGGTTCATGGAACTGGTATTACATTCAACGAAATAAGGCCGGTTCGTGACTGGCGCGAAAGCAAACGCGCGGAGAATATGTGATGTCATATCAAATGCTCGTGCTGTGAATTCGCGAAAGTTCAACACATTTAATACAACTCGAGAAATTGTCCTGCAAATATTTCATTACGTCAAGTTGCTTCACTTTCACAGTTGCCTGTGGTATGAACCGGCCCGTTGCCTGATTGATCATTTTCGAGTGTGAAATTGCGAGTGAGGCTCGTATCTGCATTGGTGGTGCACTCGTATTTTAAATATGACCGCTAATATAATATAATATATAATACCACCGCTTGTCTATACGGGGCAATTTGATAGGTCCAAAGTAGGCCTATCAAAAACCCGCCCACATTGAGGAACATGCAGTTGTGTGCTCCAATTGATAAATATATGATTCAAACTTTATGGGCGAATTTCTAAATGGCTGAAAACGCTCAATACGGCCTTGCTACCTGTAGGAAGGGTTGAACATTTCTAAGTAATAGTTTGATTGACAACATATGTGGAAGCTCGGAAGTCAATTAACCCATTTTTTAGTAAACCACGCCCCATCCTCAATCCTATAATAGCACGCGACTGTCTGGAAATCAAGCACATCGACTCACAGTTTCCAGCAGTCGTTCAGTTTTCTCTCACTGATCCATTGCTGAATAATGAAGCTGCTCGCTCTCTTCGTGTGTGTGGCCTTCCTGTACGGTGTCTCCTCGGAGACATCGGACTTGGGCGACAGTGCAACTGCGGTGGCTGCAGACGATGCAACCGAAGACCGCGCAGTGGCCGTAGAATTCGATGACTTCACCGAGGATGACGACACAGCAGAAATGGACGACGAAGCCGACTTGGATTGGGATGACGATCAGACAGACGAAGATTGGGACGAGGAGCACGCGTTTCCCTTGATGTATGAAGACCAGTACCAATACACTGATGGTAAGTAAGCGTATTTCCCATAAAATAGTTTTCTTGGCATCAGCAATCAATTTTGAACTATCACCAAGTACATATGCCCCCAGATAAATTGAGCCGTTAGTTTTGGGGACAACGCAAAGTAGAAAAAAATGAAATTTGTTACAGCGTTTAGGAAATGTTTTTTCATTCACAAAATATCACATAAATTCCATAATCATTGTTTATAACATCAAGCAAATCTGCCTGTTTTATTTTTTTTTCAAATTTGTGCCTGTCCATTTGATTGGTACTTTTTCTTTCGCGGGAAGCGGCTACACAGGATCATGTTCACAAACTGTCAATTCTAAAAAAGAGGACTAATTCCCAGGCATGTTGGCCGTGCAGTGTTTCTCGCGTGCGAGGTTATATTGGGGGTATATCACCCCACACCTTTTGAGGTTGGGGATGGGCTATTGCATCACCCCCCCCCACTTTTTGTGATGAGCAAAAATTAAAGCGGACTGTGAAGAAGTTTCAGGATTTCCCAACGACTTTAATGTTTGCAATATCACTATTAAAAAGGGAACATCAATTAAAAAAGCCATGAATATGACGTAAGATTGTGCATAAATTTCATACACGTCACAGATGTACATCTTTACGATGAACATCGCCCCCTATATGGTGTATATGGTGCCACCCCTCCCCCCACGTTTTTCAAATTTATAGCTGGGCAAGTCATCCCCCCACTTTCCCCACCCCACCTCCAATATCTAACACAAATTTACGTCACTGGGGACTGACAATAATTACGGAGCATTTTATCTTCTCTTGTCCAAGGTGCAAAGGCATCGGTACTAATCGATTTGAAAAAAACTTTTCTCTATAATCTTAAGCACCTTTTTTTTGTAATTCCATGCATTCTATTTTTGATTATTTCCCTCAGCGTTGGAGCCGGCCACTAGTCCCGAAGTTGAGTGGATTCGCTTCAGGTGTCGAGGACTCAGGTGTTGTTTGTCGACCAGAATCTTCAGAAGGGGATTCAGCGGTAAGCAACTCCCCGATTATTAGACTAAGGGAATAAAATACGTGTTTGACAAGTCTTAAACGTGCGTTTAAGACCCGCTCCGGAGGACTAGGCATAATCACTTGTCAGCAGGCATCATCAAATGTAAGTACACGGTCAAGTTACACGTTGTTGAGTAGGGAGACTTTGATATTTATGAAAAAGGGATAAAGTTTTCTCTGGTTTCTCGGTGGCTTTTGAATCCCATTTTCTCGAACCTTTATTTGCCTATCGTTGCAAAGTCCTGTTCCGTTGCTTTGGATAATTTTTCTCTCGCTTTAGTCTTTCAAAACACTTTTCGAAGTCTAAAAGTTAAGAAAACATTCTTCATGTAAACGATAACCTAGTTTGGCCAACTTATGATAAGTCAGAAAGAATATTTTCATTTTGCCGAACTCCCCCGTCCATTTTATTTTAGAGTTGTCCAAAAGAACCTAGTCTATGGACTTGGCGCAGGCGTGCTGACCTATCACACGGAGACTCTTGACCTATCAGAATCGATTAAACTGTCTCGTATCCAAGCGCCACTGTGTGATTTACGCTGGCAGTGGGCATTACTTCTCAGCTGGCGTTAGACTGGTTCCCGTCCCGTACGTAGTCTCCAGACATCCTCCGAACGCGGGATCGGTAACGGATAATGAATCCGGAAGAATCCTGCCGGACGGTAAATGAGGAAATAATGGCCGCTCAATACACTGATCAATCAAAAGCTGATAGCATTATTTTTTTCTTTCTCGTTACCGAAAATAACTTCACCATAAATTGTTCCTTTATATACAATGTAACACACTTACCACTGATTTGAAATAAATTGCAGAAATGATTTATGAATGATAATCATTGAAAGATAAATTACTTTACTTTACTTCAAATATTCTTTTGATTTTACGTGTCGAGTCATCCTGACAGACTCTTCCAAAAAAATCCGCAGCCTGAAAAGTCTGAATTTAGCATACCTTTATGTATTTTGTGTCTTAACTCCTTACTTTTAATCATCTGATCGTATTTAGAATTGAAGCTGACACATAAAGCCTCGTTTTCCAACGCGGAAGTGCGCAGATCGATGCTAATAGCGTCGTATTGGGATCCCTCTATTGCACCGATGGGGCCTGGGCTCGAGTCCCGGCTTGGCCCAGGCTTTAAGTGCATTTGGTTTCCAGTTCATACTCGCTCTCGCAGGTTTTCTCGGGGTACCCCGGTTTCCCCGCCTCTAAAACTGGACCTTGTTCCTAACGTCCTTAAGGTGATTCGATTAATACATGTTATGAACATAATTCGCAAATAGCCCGAGTATACCTGAAAGCTGAAAGCGCCATTAAAACAAAACAACAACTCCTGCCCGCGGAAACGTTTTTCGTGTTAAAGCATTGCTTCTGGCCTGACAAAAACTGAAATATTCGGCGTCCAAACTAACAGGGCTTATCCAACACATTAAACCGCAGCTGCTAGCTACTAGTCTAAACAAACATTATCAAATGTTTAGTACACGGTCAGGTTACCCGTTGTTGAATAGGGACACTGTCTGAGGTATGAGAAAGTTCTCTTTGATTGTCGATGGCTTTTGAATCCCGTTTGCTCTGACCTTCATTTTGTCATCATCGCAAAGTCCTGTTCCGTTGCTTTAGATAATTTTCTCTTGCTTTCGTCTTTCAAAACATATCCGAAGTCCAAAAATTAAATAACAATTAAAAATCATCAATAGTATAAATGCTGACCTAATTTGGCCAACTTGGGATAAGTCAGAGAGAAAATGTAATCTTCTTTCTTAAATTAGGTCTTTTTCAATCCAAATTCCTTGTGTTTCTAAACTTTACGAACCATTTCTTTTCAGCCTGCTTGAGGGGCTTTTACAGAAATAACAGAATAGGCTACAAAGTGACCGTCAATGGGAGGACTTTTATCCAGAGGTCCGTCAGAGGTAAGATTCCGAGACTCGTACATGAATTTCAAAGTTTGGATAACTTTTCTCCTCCAGTGAAGTTTGCATGCGAACAGCTGCACGGAAACGGCNGGGCGGGGGTGTGACAAAACTACAAGAAATATTCGAAAGCATTCGTAAGTGGCAAAAGCCGGGCAGCCCCTTTTTTAAATTAAAGAACGATTACCAACAACTAAATGAATGGATAAAATGAACAAATAACTATATACCATCAGCTGATGTTAAAAAAAATTCGATATCGGTTAGTTTTGCATGTGTTAAAAAAATTACAGGAAGTTGTATTCAGGTTACATTTTCATAACAACGTAAAGTACGCCTACATGCATTCATGAAGAAATATCCCCAGGGAATTATATTCATAAATTTGGGAGGTGATTGATCAGAGATAGAGAGAGAGAGGGGGGGGAGTGGAGAGAGAGAGATGTTAATTTTTATATTAGAAGTTTGTTTTGCCCTGCAACGGAGTATATTTTTCTAATGCAACGGCGTATATTTTTCTGATGCAACGGCGTATATTTTTTCTGATGCAACGGCGTATATTTTTTTCTAATGCAAGTATCTTAGAAAATACATATATAGCGGTATGAGCTGCTGATCTGCTCCGAATTTAGCAGCCGACCCTGGCAAGCTTGGTTAGAGTGATTAGAGTTCTGCCCCAGTAATTAGGAGATGGTTGTCCGGCGCGTCCCAGTGCCATTTTTCTTGAGTCATAATGTCTATATAAATTACGCCTGTTAAAGGTGAAACGCCAAGTACCAAAATATTCTTTCGGATTGATTTCCAGGCTGTTCAAAGTTAATATGCACATTTTCCGTTACTTCACACAGTGGGCGCCAACGAAATCATGTACTGCAAGAAATTCAGAATAGCTTGGTTCCTTAAGAAGACAGTCTGCGCGGGGCTGACCGACATCAACATTCGAAGGAACGGATACCGCATTCAACACATCTCGGCTCGAGCCAAGATCCAGGTTAGGGGGCGCCTGGGTTTCACCAAGAAGACCAAACCATTCACACTTTACCGCCGCCGCTAGATCCACCACATCGCTCTTCCGATGCTTTAGAATTATAATCGGTTCCGTCGTAATGTTACAGAGTCTCTGTAATGATAGCGCCATGAAATTGTTGAGTTTTAAGGGATCTTACGTTTCTCTTTTAATTTCTTTTGATTTTTCTCCTCCATTCCCAACCCCAATTTGATTTAAAATTCGGGCTTTTTTAGTTTGAGAAAAAAAGAGATCTGATATTGACTTCTTTATAGACAAACGTCAAATTCGTATACGCAGATGTCAAAATAATTTATGACTGTGGTCTCACAACAATAACAACATTATATTCACGCATCCTGTTGCATGAGTTGGGTAAAATATAATGAATTTGGTACATTTGGATTTATGCAATGTTGCTGTCCAGCTTTTTGTGGGTAAATGGATGCTTTGGAAAGCAGGGAAATTATGTTACCCGGGAATAAATTTTAAGCAAATATTATTGAGATTATCATCAGCAGCTTAACAGTCAATAATACTTGCAACTGCGGTTGTTTATGAGAGCATTACATACTGTCTGATGTTTATTTCATTTCGTCAGTCTTGAGGCCTTCTTTTTCGATAATAAAGATCCTTTTAGGCCATTTCACCATGGCTGCAGCACACCAGTTTCTACTGAGATCACAAGCACTGCCGTAAAAGTAACTCGCGTGGGTACCAGCGATTTGTCTCGGCGGCTACACATAGAGTTATATTAAAACAAATTCGTGCAGATAAACCATTTGGAACGGAATACATTTGGTGATAAAACACTTCAAACTAACATTTATCAAGTGAACTGGGCATCAGGATTTTTCTTATCAAAAATTTTAACTGTTCCTGTTCTGCAGAAAACAATTGAGAAAAGTGGTACGTTGATGCGGAAGAATGATTGTTGACAGGAACGAAGTCAATGCATATCACCCCATGAAAATCTTATTCTGGTTCTCTTAGAGATCAAACCCACCTCCAAACTTACCGAATAAAGTCCAGGAGGCAACAATTACATTCTCCGAAGTTTATTTCACAGCAAAACCCGTAATCATATAGTTATCCGTTCTTCACATTCTGAAGTTTCATTCGGTGAAAGTACGTGGGATTATACCTACATTCTCTGAAGTTAATTTCACCGCAAAACCCGCAGTCATATGGTTCTCCGTTCTTTACATTCTGAAGTTTCATTCGGTGAAAGTACGTGACTGGGATTATACCTACAACTCTCTGAAAATAATTATTCAAGTAACATTGTCAGGTGTATCCTTGTCGGGCTTTTTTGACGGTGACTCGCCAGACTTCTGAACCAGTGCAGAATGCTCATCCTGTCTTCTTCCGGCCCTTCCATGCAGCCAAACCCTGCTGGCCAGAGCTCGTCTCCGAGAAGAGAGCACGGACGTGTATAACAAAATCTGGACTCGCAATGCCTTTAATCAGCTTATAGAGTCATTAAATCCACTCGCGGCAACTTTACCGAGCCGCATACAAAGCTTTCCTGGCAATGCCCGCCTTTGTTCTTCCTGACGTCAATAGAAGGGAGCCAGCCCACGATTTTGTCTTCGGCTGGGTAAAATGGCCGCTGGTTGGTTTCTTTTTCATACAAAGGCGTTGCAAGTCCAGGTTTTTATATACGTCCGTGGAGGAGAGCAGACTTCTCCAACAATACCTGGAGGTACTCGTCCGCCTTTGACAGCCCATCACCGAACCCATGAGGCTAAACATCCTAAATAACATGTTCTCAACTTTGAAACTAGCGCCCCCTGTGTTCCATTTACGTTTATTTTGAATAGTGCACTTGGAATCACGAGGGCTGCGTGTTGTGGCATCATAAGTTGCCAGAACGGTTAATTTAGCGACAATGAGTCAATGAAAAGACTTCACGAAGAAATTTAAAGGAACCAGGAAATAGAAATATTTTGATAAATTTTACTAAAACCCTTGTAATTGCATCTTTGGGTTTCAATTAACCTGATTTAAAATTTTGTTTTACTATTTTTACCCATACTTCGATGCTTTTTAGGTTTTATGTTAATGCTATTGGCATACTTATGAGCAGAACTATTATGTAATCCAAGGCACTGAATCTCAATGTTGCACTGATCTGTGCACAGAAATTTTCCAGATTTTTTTAACCACTGCTATGGCAGATTTCATTTTCTTTGGCAATTTACTGTTGTCTAAGTATATGGCAATAACCCAGCGAAAATCCTTTTCACAGAAATGTTCCCAGATAGCAAATTTGGGATTCACGATTTGAACATGAAAACACGCAACCTGAACCATGCCTTCCTGGATTTACGTCAAAGCAAAAGCCCCCTCATTTGTCCAGAAATGCTTGGTCAATTCTTAAAGTTTGAAAAATGCACCGTTCAGTTCATGTGACTCAAAAAAGATGTCAAACAGTCTTCATACACGGAAGAAGAGTACAGAGATACACAAAAAGTGATTCTAAGAAAAATTCATTTCCTGGATCCTTTAAAGATAAGCTATACTCTGGGTTTGCAATGGTACAGGAAACCTAAATTGTAATGAGTGGATAAGCCATAAGCATAGATTTTGATTCAGAGGGTTCCATTCAAGGGCTACGTTAATCTGAGTACAAAAAATACGGTCATGACCATTATTGGATCCGGGAGTCACCGAGGATCATGCACCCCTTACAATAATTTGCTTTTCAAAAAGAGAAAGAAAGGCGATCTTGGGTGCTTCATTCCCCTGAAGTCTCATCATATCTCAGGAATGCCACAAAAATGTTTGCACACTAAATTTCCCCCACTAGGAAGCGACTTTTGCTCCAAACGGTTGTGGTTTCCTGTCTTGTGATTGGTCTGTTCATACATAGGCCTATCTAATGCATCGTTCTGGACCTCACAAACGAGACTCATGGTGAGAAGTTTACTCTCTCGCTTGTTGTTTACAAGTAAAAAAAAAGTTGTGAAACAACAGAGAGGATTTCAAGTCGGGAGTACTTCCAACCAATCCACACATCTGCTGCCAAGCTCCGGGAATTTAATATACTTTATTATCTAACCACTCTTAAAACCTTGGACAGAATTATGAATAATGCATAAGCATAGAGGGCGCCCTCTTCCAAAGCTGTTGAATCCACAGACATAAAATTTTATATGGGAATAAACATGTGTTTGACTGGTCTTAAACGCACGTTTAAGACCGGCTCAGGAGAATGGACACGACTAATGTTTACCATCGATTTGTAGCTGACTGTTAATCTCTTAGAATTCACGCAATAATTTGGACATAATAAAAGTCAATGGACAGTCTAATTCTGTGCAGAAACTAACAATCTATTTATTGCTTTAATGACACTTCAATCAGTTTTATGTTCACGGACAATTGGTTTTTGGATAATTATAGTAAATTCTCTATGACAACCACAAGTAAACCACAAGGCAAACCACAAGGTAAACCACAAGGCAACCCACAAGGTAACCCACAAGTGTCATCCGCAGGTATCACCCACAACTTAAGTTTCTCACTTATTGTACACTTTCTAGAAATCGGACCCGAGTTAATAGTTTAGCTTTATACTTACGTTTGAATGTTTGTTGGTTCCCAAGATTCTTTATAGAGGCGTCTATGGAATTCCATAGCCTGGGGCCCTCATGCTTGACTGTATTTTGTGTAAGAGTAGTACGTGCAAAAGAGTGATGAAGTTTCTTGTGCTGTCTGTAAAAAAATCATTAAAATGAATAGTAATCAAGTGTAGCTATAGATTGCTGGTAGCAATACCTTCTACATCAATAGTACTTATTTTCGGTTTAGAGTTAGTGCGGAGTATATGATTAATTATCTTCCAAGTATTTTAATTAATTATCTTCCAAGTATACTTGTAGTATCCTGAGAACAATATATCATATCCTTTGGGGAACGCTTTTCATTAGATCACCGACAAGTGCATCTTGGGAAGGCTACCAACTGCATGAAAAAACACGACCGGAGAAACAGAGTTAGTTTATGTAGATACGGTCTGTCCTTGCTGTTATTCGTGTTTCTCTGTTAAGAAACATTACAATACTTTTCAACATGAGTGTTAAATACATCCATGAACTTAGTGAATGCTAGATTAGTATCCTGTGTATTAAAGAGTGAGGACCAGAAATATTTGTGAAGTGCTTGTTTAAGGTTGGCTAGATTTTCGTGAGAATAATCACGTATGGAAGTGACGCGTGGACTTGGACGCGTGGACTTGGACTTGACTTGACAGTCAAGCTAAAGGAAGTAAATATAGGACAATAATTGGATACATCTGCAACCAAGATCCCAGATTTAGGAGGTGGTAATATATTAGTGATCCTAGTTGGATTGGTAAGAAGTGGCAAACATGAGGAGTAAATTAAATCTAAGAATTTCAGATCAGGTATAGATTAAAATCTCCTGAAATTAAGCAAGGCTCATTTTCATTTGTAATTAATTGGAAAAGGGTTTTAAAGTTGGTAATAAAACAAGCAAAGTTTGCATCGGGGGTTTATATACAATCCCAGTTATAAGGTTGGCGGTCCCGTGGAAGTTTTAAAAAACGCAGCTCTGGTGTTTGTTGAGTGCTTGATAAACACAATGGAACACAGCAGTGCACATGGACCATTTCGGATGATAATCAGGAATTTTTTTTGTGTCAGGTTGATACACACGCCATATAGTATACGTTACAAACGCGTCACGTCGACGCGTTCCTGCAACATCCCCACCTTTCACCCACAATGCACCGCGGTAAACACTGCATTACGTCATTATGTTGTAGGTCTATTCCAAGTGACTAGCCTCTCCAGACCAAGGCCCAGCCCTCTCAACCACAAGGGCTTATCCAGGTCTGCAGGTCAACACAATATCTGTTTTACAGTGCTAGCACCAACCACAAGCTTCCAGACACATTGGCAAGTACCCAGACAATGGCCTGGTAAATTTTCCAAAGGGGAAAGGAGTATTTTAAAGGGGAGTAGGTATTCCGTGCATTAACGTAATGTAGTAGTGTTTTGTGTACAAATATAGGAGGATGATATAACCCCCCCGTTCCAGTCACTGCCAGGGCGATCCCATGATTGACACCCCTCTCAAAAGGTAGGTGGGGAAAGTAAGGAAAGTGACGGGAGTTCGATCAGGCAATGCGTGGCAGTGTGTAGAACAATCAGATCACGTGATTTCTGGGAGTATTTGAGAGCAAGCTCCCACCTCAGAGGGACTATTTATATAAGAATTTTCATTCAGCCAGGTCTCACACAATCTATGTCCAGTCGTAAATAATGCAGTGGACTATTTGTTTTCCCGTGGTTCCAAGTCAACGGCGCCACCGCCGACGGCGGAGTGGCTTCGGCGGCGCGCACCTGGCCTGGTTTTGGAATTTGGCTGGCGTGCGCTCCGGAAATAGGTAGCTATAAATAGATCGCTTTAATTAGCTTCAAATTTGTTGGGTACGCGGAAAAGGCTTGGCTGGATTCCAGGGATGAGTCAATTGCTACAATGTTATACTTATCCACACGGTGTGCTTTTGTACATGGAGAACGATCAGTTGTGTTTTTGGAAGCTTTGTGGCAGGTAGCCGATCTTAATTTATTAAAACAAGTAACTGAGTTTGGAGTTTAAAGCCTTGAGTGAACTGTGTCCCCCTTTCCAAGCGTTTGGCTGGATTGAGGGACAAGAGCCCAATTAGGTTTACGCTACAATTGGTGGCAGCGGTGGGATAATTCTTGACTGTTCAACGGAGAAGTTTTTATGGCGAGCTTTACGATGGAGCTCGCAAGAAATGTTGCGGAAGCCATCAGCAACATTTCCACTGAGATCGACCGGTTGGAGCGTTCAATTTTGGAAAGTTATGGAGCTACTCGTGGTTCCTCATTAGGAGCCAGGAGACGGCAACGCTGCGTACCGGAGACACCGGACCCCCTTTCCAAGGACCATAGCAGCAGGCGACGAAAACCACAAAGCTTGTGGAAGCGCAAAAAGAAACTCGCGTCAGATCTTCGCGAACAGTGGCGGGCAGTGTGCAGTGAGTCTGACAGTGATGACCACCATTCTGACTGTCCTCAATCTCCAGCTCCGCCCCACCCGACTGAGGCATGCTGCGGTTGCAAACCTCGTAATGTGGGCGGGCACACGGCATTGCATACTGATACCACTGCTGGTGGATACAGTGCTGCAAATGCGGTTGACCAGCATGCAAACTTGGAACACACCGCAGCAGCACCGCGAGTAAAGGTTCGAAAGTATGACGGGTCGTCATGCATTGAGGATTACCTGGTGCACCTGGTCAGCAGGATCAACTGTTGGAATCAGGAGCAGAGGGCGGACTATCTGATGGTCGCCCTGAAAGGCCCAGGGCTGGAAGTTGCATGTTCCTTGCCAAGAGAGTCCCAGTCGTCCTTGGACGAGTTAGTCAAGGCCCTTGAGCGACGATTTGGGACTGCAAAACATGGCATTCGTCACCGCGCTGAACTGACTTCACGGAAAAGGCGTACAGGGGAGACTATGGCCGAGTTGGGCCGAGCCATCAGAAAGTTGGTCCGCCGAACCTACCCTTACAGAAGCTCCAAGTTTACGGAGGATTTTGCACTTAAACAGTTTAAGAACGCGCTGGACGACACTGACCTCAAACGAGCACTATTCCAAGGGAAGCCGCCGCTTGACGAAGCTGTAGAGATTTTTGCAGAGGCTAAAGCATGGTTCAAGACGGAGAAGGCTGGACGATCAAGGACAGTTATGTCCAACGCCAACGCGGTGAAATCTGCGGAGCCTGCGCAAACTGATGAGGTGGCAACAATGGTGCGTGAACTTTTGGAAATACAGCGCCGTGGCAAAGGAATAAAGAAGGCCGATGACTGGATGCCAGGATGCTGGAGGTGCGGTAGCCCGGACCATTTTTGGGCCCAATGTCCCCACCTAAAGGACGACCAGCAACCGTTAAACAAGGTAAGGCAGGTCTCAGGGCCGGAAGTCCAGCCATAGATATCCAGAGGCCCAGTGAACCTTAAGTGAAGGCAGTTCCGCCGCCGATGATGGTAACCTCGCCGCCGGTGTATGCAGTTCCGCCGCCGGCATGGGTAGCCTCGCCGCCGGTGCAGGCAGATCCTCTACCGGCATGGGTAGCCTCGCCTCTGGCGCAGGCAGTCCCACCGCCGAGACGGACAGCCTCTCCGCTGGCGCAGGCAGTTCCGCAGCCGAGTTGGACAGCCCCGCCGCCGGCACGGGTGACCCCGCCGCCGGAGCGGGCGGTCCCACCTCCGGTGTTGACTGTCCCATCACCGCCTGGTGTTGCCATAAGACCGACATCTTCTCATGAATCGGGACTGTATGTCAGAGGAGAGATTATGGACATGGCTGTGAGCTTCTTGATTGACACTGGCGCAACGGAAAGCTTCATCTCCTCCTAGTTGTTTCACAGGACGAACTCAGACTCGAGGCCTACACTCATGCAAGCAGATCGCAAATTTCGCCGGGCTGATGGAAGCGAACTGCAAATCACTGGGCGAGTAAAACTGCCCATAAAGATAGGGGCAGTCAGATCCTACATGGCGTTTGGGTAGCTGACGTGAGTGATACTGCCATCCTGGGACTGCATTTCTTGCGGGAAAACAAATGCCAGCTAATCTGGGAGGAGGAGTGTCTCACCGTCGGTAACTTCAAGGTCCCTCTGCGGAAGTATCCAGAGGTGCCTGCAGCCTGTCGGGTGCGGATTACTTTGTCGACATTGATTTATGTCGTTGTGCCCCCTTCTTTTGAAATGCTACTGGAGTGCCAAGTTGCCAGCGATGGAGGTGAGCTGCCGACATGGAGTGTGCTGCAGAATAGAGAGACGGTCGTCGAGAATCGGGTCGTCGAGTGGTTGTTGTGGCCAATGCTCTTGTGCATACCCGGGACAAACGTGTTCCAGTGAGACTCTTAAACGTATCGCATGAAGCACTCATGCTCAGAGAGGGGACTGCTGCCGCCATCCTGGAACCGGTGGATAGCGTTGCAATACTGGAACACACAGAACAAGAAAAACAAGAGGCAAGCGAGAGTGAAGAGCTGGGAGTACCTGAACACCTGTCTTCACTGTTTGAGTCCAGCTTCGTAGGGTTAACGGTTGATGAGCGAGCTGGACTTGCAGCTTTACTGAGATAGTTCAGTGACGTGTTCTCTACTGGGCAGACAAAGAAATAGCAAAAATGCTTTTGCAGGGTGTCATTGAGCAATCGGAGAGCCCATGGAGTTCACCGCTTGTCCTGGTGAGGAAGAAGGACGGGTCTGTCCGAGTGTGCATTGACTATCAAAGGCTGAACGAGGTTACAGTGAAGGACGCACACCCACTCCCGCGAATAGAGGACAGCCTTGACTCACTGGCAGGGTCCAAATTCTTCTCTACCCTGGACCTTGCTTCAAGGTACTGGCAGGTAGAGGTAGCTGAGGAGGCCGAAGACTGCCTTTAGTACCAGACGAGGTGGGCTGTACCAGTTTATTACCATGCCTTTCGGGTCGTGCAACGCGCCCTCCACTTTTGAGCGCTTGATGGAGCGTATCCTTGCGGGGTTGCAATGGCGAGTGGCTGTTTTGTACCTCGATAACGCCGTCGTTTTTGGACGGTCGTTTGATGAACACATGCAAAGGCTATGCCTAGTTTTCTAGAGGCTTCGTGAGGCCAGCCTGAAGTTGAAACCCAAAAAGTATTGGCTTCTCCAGCGAGAGGTAGAGTTCCTCGGTCATGTCGTCTCTCCAGCGGGGGTTGCTACCGACCTTGGAAAGGTTCGTGCTGTACAAGACTGGCCCCAGCCGGCCGCTGTTGCTGATGTTCAAAGCTTTCTTGGATTGGTGTCATACTACTGGCGGTTTATTGAGGGCTTCGCTCAAATTGCTCGACCCTTGCACCAGATCACCGAGAAGGGTAGGCCATTCTGGTGGACCATGGAATGCCAGGAAGCGTTTGAGGCGTTAAAGCATCCCATATCCTGGCCCATCCAATCCCAGGAAAGGAGTTCATCCTCGACACTGATGCCAGCGGGTCTGCAGTTGGTGATGTGCTGTCAAAAGCAGAGCCTTGACCAAGCAGGAGAGGAATTATTGCGTGACGAGAAAGGAACTGCTGGTCATTGTGCCCTTTGTAAAGAAGTACCATCATTATCTTTATGAGACTCGCTTCAGGGTTTGTACAGATCACCGGACCCTGGAGTGGATGTTTGGTGCTCGAGATCCCAAGGACAGCATGCAAGATGGCTACAGAAGCTCAGCATCTATGACTTTGTCATTGAGCATCGTTCCGGTAGACGTCCAGGAAATGCTGATGCATTGTCCAGGAAATGACTCCCTAACTATGACCACGTATCGATGGAGGAAATCAGCCCCGGCACTAAGGTGAGCATTAAAGATTTGCGACAGCCCCAGATGAATCACGTAGGGCGCAGCGTGGTGCAGGCAACTTCCCGGCCGGCACAGGACACCCCACCATTGGAGAAGGCAACTGGGTCCCCGGGTCCGGTAGCCTCTCCACAGGTGACAACAGCCCAGCCCCCGGAGATAGTAGCCTCACTGCCGAAACAAACACTGAAGGCAGTGCATCGACCAGGGGGAGATGCAGAGCTAGGAGGTTCCAGGTAGCGTCCAGATGCCAATGCCACAGAGGTTAGTTATGAGCAGCTGGCCAGGTCACAGCGATGTAATGAGGACTTGAAGGAAGTGCTGCAGTGAGTGGTGCATGGTCGACGGCCGTCCTGGGAGAGTGTGGCACCCTTGAGCAAAGGGATCAAATTCTGGCCGGCTCGCTTTAAGCAGCTGGTGGTAGAGCAAAAAGCCCTGTGTATCCAGTGGGAGCCCAGTCGACCAGCTGAAAAGCCCCGACTGAGAATTTTGGAACCCCGGGAACTGCAACCTGCCATACTGAGGCATTATCATGACGAGAAAACCGGAGGACATCTCGGTGTTGCAAAAAACTTTGCTAAACTGTGCAGAAGCAACTTCAATTGGTCTTCTATGCGTCAGTCGGCTCGCCGCTGGGTCCAACGGTGCCTACAGTGTCAGAGACGGAAACCGCCAGGTGGGGCCCCTCCCTCCCACTGGCCAGGGTAACCGGTACATCATCGTGGTGGGAGACTATTTCACCAAGTGGACTGAGTGTTATGCAGTTCCATCACACTGCCAAGACCGTTGCAACCAAACTCGTGGATGAGTTCGTCGCCAGGTTCGGTGTTCCCTAGAAGTCCACTCCGACCAAGGGAGGGAATTCGAATCTGAGATTTACACAGAACTGTGCTAAATCCTCGGCCTCATAAAGACCCGCACCACTCCATACTACCCCAGGTCCGCCGGAATGATTGAGCGTTTCAACTGGACGATCGAAGCCATGCTGAGTCTGTGGGTGAAAAAAATCACAGCCTGACTGGGACGAGCATATTGTATATTGTGTACTGGAAGTTGGCAGATCATGACACTACAAAGGAGACACCCAATGCGATGATGTTGGCCGCGAGGTGAGGATGCCGGTAGACCTACTGTTAGGTGCCACCCCAGAAGAGACCCATATTAATCCATGTGAGTACGCCCAAAATCTTCAAGAGAAGTTGAAGTTGGCCCACGAGGTTGCCAGGAAGCCAGCAGTACACAAATGAGGGGCCCAGAAGAAGCATTACGAATTGAATGCACTGCAGGGGGTCTATAACAAGGGAGATGTGGTGTGGCTCCATTGCAAGGCAAAGAAGAAGGGAATTTGCCCAAAGATGACCCTAAGCTGGACTGGTCCCTTCGTCGTACTGGAGAGACTGTCTGATGTGGTGTACAGGATTCGGAAAACCCCTCTTTCCAGTCCGCAGGTGGTTCACGCAGACAGGCTGAAGTATGCGAAGGAGTTAGTGCAGGGGACTGTGGATTCAAAGAGTTTGAACTGGCATCACCATCAAGACAGCCAGGAAGCCCCAGCGCGGGCGGCCCCTCCGCCGAAGCGGACAATCAACGGCATGCGACTTGCTCAGATCCGAAGAGAAGCGACCACGAACGCGCCGAGGCAGAGCAGTTCGTAAGCCCCAGCGATACTTGCAGCAAGTGTACCCTTGCCCTAACCGTAATAAGCCTGCAGAGGGCGCTATCGACCATCATCATTAACACATTGAGCTGGGACGGGAACAGAAAGTGATGGAACAACAGTAGTAGTGCGGACAACAGTATGCGTCGTCTTACAATAGATACAGACATGAGAAAGCAGCGCATGAAGGGCGGTCCTTTCGTTATGGACAATGCCCCCAGAGCTACAGGCAGGCTGACTACCTGGCTTGACACGCCAGATCCCACGAGGCGGCAGCCGGTGGAGGGGCCTAATTCGACATTAACCAACATTCTCGTGGACAGCCAAGTTGCGATAAAATTAATGGACACTTATTCAGACATCTTTCTAACGGTGATTTGTATAGTTAACTATAACTCTCTTTCGTGTCTTCTGATAATGTTAACTGTTAGTGCCAAAATAAATCCCGTGAAAGTATTATAGCGCCCTCTGTTGTTCACAGACATTTAGGCTGTAATGATGGGATGTCAACGCGGGGCATTGCTCGTTTTTTCATGAGCTGAGTGGAATTGACGGTGGAGGAAAAAAGTTTTTTCAACTTCTGCATCTTTCTCCTAGGTTAATCTCTTGAAGGAATTGAAGGAAAGAATTTGGAAGCCTCTGTAAGACTAAGAGCTTTGTAACCCTTTGTACAAGTACCTTTTATAAACGTTTAACTAGCGTTTATCACATGTATGGAGTTTTGACAAGTTACGCAGAATTACAATTTGGAAGAGACAGTTGAAACGTACACCAGCGTGAACTATTGCCTTTATTTTAGTGCACAGTATAGACTGATATAGCTTCAAAGAACTGCTAGAGCATTGGAAACTTCTGGGTATGCTTGCAGGCCCAGTCCATTCACTCAATTACTAGATGTACGTGAAACAGAGAGAAGGTGGGCAATAGAGTACGTTAAGAAGGGCCCATGAACCGATAAAAGGGCACGTACACTAACTAAACGTTATTTAAATAGCTTTTCAAAAAAATTTAATAAGAAGGAAAAGTGTTTGTTACCCCTATTTAGGAGAATAGGCCATTTTTGGGAGGGGCAGTGTAGTGGACTATTTGTTTTCCATAGTTCCAAGTCAACGGCGCCACCGGAGTGGCTCCGGCGACGCGCACCTGGCTGGCCTGGTTTTGGAATTTGGCCGGCGCGCGCTCCGAAAATAGGTAGCTATAAATAGATCGCTTCAATTGGCTTGTTTTGTTGGGTACGCGGGAAGGGCTTGGCTGGATTCCAGGACTGGGTCAATAGAGGGATCCCAATACGAAGCTTTTAGCGTCGATCTGCGCACTTGCGCGTTTGAAAACGAGGCTGTATGTGTCAGTTTTCAATTCTTAATCCGATCAGACGATTGAAAGTAAGGAGTCGAGACACAGAATACATAAAGGTATGATAAATTTAGACTTTTCAGGCTGCAAATTTTTGTGGAAGAGTCTTTTAGGATGACTCGACACGTATTATCAAAAGAAAAAATAACGACAATTTACCGCGAACTAACGTACCTGCGATGGTCGTGTATCTTGTCCAGTGGGCGTGGTTTAAACTGAAGTGGTGTCACTTACGAACGGGATACTGTATGTACTGTGTCGACTCCGCGGGCGGGCGATAAAGTTCAACACAGAGAGCCTCGGTTTCGATGCATGTATGCGCAGACGGCGCTAATGTGAAATCCCTATATACTATTGCTTCAATGTTATACTTTTCCTGACAGTGTGCTTTTGTATGTGGAGAACGATCAGTTGTCTTTTTGGAAGCTTTGTGGCAGGTAGCCGATCTTAATTTATTGAAATAAGTAACTGAGTTTGGAGTTTAAAGCCTTGATAGAGCTGTGTCCCCTTTTTCAAGCGTTTGGCTGGATTGGAGGATAAGAGCCCAATTAGGTTTACGCTATAATAATAATAATTAAGGTATCTTAGGGTTGTTTATTTCTGAAGTCACGCATGTTTTTGTTACGTCAAGAGACACTGGGCCAATCACGTCAAACCGTCCGATTCCTAACACCCCAGTCAACGTAGACTTGAATTAGCCATCGCTTCACATAAACAGTACACAGTACACTGCTCACAGAGCGCCCTCTCTTGATAGCCTTTCAACAATATTCAGCGTCAATGTCAAAGAGGGTACAACGTGTGTCACCAATTTCAGTGGCTGGGTTCAGGTTGCTTGTTCTCACATGTTCACGAACAGCTTGATTTGTTGTTTGGCGTTGGTCGGCCGCTCGAACACTGGGAATGTACAATCGTCCATTATCGCTGGTAGTTAGTGGCAAGCAACATGGTGGCGTCCATGTACCTTCGTTGAGGTTTAGTGTTTCGATAATCAGGCTGAATTCTTTTATATTAAAAAAAGGAACATCTCTTTCTGTGTTATGGAAAATTATTACTGTTAATTTTGCAAAACTTCCCATTGTCTCCGGTTTTGTAAGCCACAGCGCTATTTTTGCGGCTGCTTTCAAAAATCCAAATCCCACAAGTTTTTCCGTGTGTACATGCTCCTGTAAAATACTGACGAGGGGGTGGTGTGTGATCCTGTTCCAAGAAGAATGTTCATGGGTAGTGTTCCCGCCGTTTGAGCGCAAGAAGAAGAAAGCCGTATTAAGAACAAGCCGCCCGGACCCGATTACTAGTCAGGGATTTCTGAACTCAGAATTGTAAGTGGACACAAGAGGGCGCGAAGCATAACGCAGACGTCACGGGAAAATCCCGACTTGAGTCAAGTCTACAGTCAACGGAGTTTTCAGACAGGGACGGTATTTTTCCACCCCAACGGACGCGTGTCTAGCCGCTCGGAGACCTTCCGGTTCGTGCTGCCCGACTCATCACAGACATATAAACCTGTTTGTATGTCTGTGGACGCCACGCTCTAAGTTAGAGGGCGTCCTCGTCGAGGGGCGTGAAGTCACAGTATCAG
>NW_019091361.1:3862195-3889469 GCF_001949145.1 Acanthaster planci
TGCAAACCTGTTAAATTGCTTTCCTTTTGGATGTTTTCCCTCTCACCATGAATGTCAGAGCAGCGGGTAAATACATGATTTTTAAAAACCACGATACATGTTTTGCTGGGAAAGTACAGTCCGGACAATTTGTTTATTCGTGCAGATTAGGGGTGGGTTACTAATGGTAGTTGTTCTCGTTGGTGAAACTGTTTATTCTCTGTTTTGTCCTTAACCATACAGGCAAAATAAGACCTCTCTATGGTTATAATGCTTCTCAGGTGGTCTTCCAACCTTTAGACATAGACATCACATCAAAAACGATTCAGTTGGAGCAAAGTGCGCATAAAATGGCAGTAATTGAAAAAATGGTCCAACTAAGTAATTTTTGAAAAAGTAGTTACTACATGCGCACTTTGCTCCAGCTGAATAGATTTCTATATGATGTCTTTGAGGTTAGAACTCTTTTCATTTTTTTTGGGTGGTCATCATTATTGTTATCGGCAAATCAGCATTTTAATGTACCTGGAAACCTCGCTTCTAGAATGGTATAATCATTTTTTTTAATTTTCAGTCTATTACAATATCTGTTTAATTTCACTTTTAGTATCCCTTGACATTTACAGGAGTTCCCTTTTTCCCACTTGAAGCAACATAATTGCCAGCATATTTGTTTAGATTTTGATGACGTTTTTATTACAATTCAGAGGTTAAAGTGAGTTTGGACTGCAATCTTTTTACACGGGGGCTTAAATTCTAATATCTTATGTCACTTACATGTATCTTATATCAACCTGGCTCACTTCCAAACAGCTTTGCCTTAAGGTTTCAGCATTATAAGTTGTATATTCCCGGATATCCCAGTTCAATGTACACGAGCTGCAGGGCCTGATTATTTCGCGTGGATCTGGATCACGATCAGTGACCTGACCTCGGTTCACCGACACCAACGCCAGCGTAGTGGATAGAGCGAACCGGATTTGGGATCGTTGTCAAGATCCAGATCCTTGTGAAGCAAACTTGCCCTGTGACATTTACAATTTCAAACCACAAAGGCGACAATGCATAGTCTTGTTTTCTGGGCACTTTATGTCTGCCAAACTTGTCCAATACTGGGATTAGAGAAGGTCAATGCAATCTCACAGCGACAGAGAGAAATTCGAATCCAATCTGAATTTGACTTACTTGGCTCAATCTGATATGATCTGATGATAGAATTCGTGTCTCAATCCGAAACCGACAAAGAGTACTGAATCCTTATCCGACAGAATACGAATATATATCAACAAAAACCTGATATGTATGTTGCCAGTCACAAGCTTGATTGTAGAATTTATGTACACGTATGTCTGATAACGTTGAAGTCCTAAACATAAATTGTTCACGAAGGGTGCAATCCTTGACAAAATTGTTAGGACACTTAGCAATAGCCGTACGCTTTCCAGCCCCCTCCCCAACTCTCCTGGTCGATGTTGTCATGTCCAGCCGGAGCGTAGACCGCGCATAGACCCAACATTGATAGGGGGTCTGGGGATTGAAGGCCCAAGGAGATTAAATTGTCCGGGATTGTCTAACTTGGTTCATAATTGTGTATGTGTATACCACGCCGTTCAGGGGGTGTGTCGTGAAGCGTCGTTTTTAGAAAATACAGGTTTAAAATATATCGCTATTTTATGGCCGCACTGTACAATTAAAAGAAGGGAAAACCAGTATCTATTTTTGTATTGTGTAACCATAGCCAAGTGTGTTATTGGGGTAGGCAAATCCTATGGGGAAAAGAATCGAAATGCATTTTTAGGGGAGTGATTTCAAGGCACAATGGGCGCTTTACAGGGTGTTATGTTTGTGGGAGTACATTGTATTAGATGCTCCAAAGCATTTCGCCGGACATATATCTATTTTTTAAACATGAAATGTCCATTTAGGACTGGACACACCATAAAACTGTGCGAGATTTCTGTTTTTGAGTTATTCAGTCATTTTGTCGAGAAAGGAGAGACTCAAGTTCTTTAATGATGTGATGCAGCTCACCGCTGGCAGTGTGCCTTCAACATCGACTCCATGGGCTGCGTGCGCGTTCCTTCTCTAGCCCTGGTCGTGTAGAATACGAAAATGACGCTGACTGACTATCCAGGATGATTACATCAATCGCGCGTGGGAAGCTGCATGCTCGCGCCCACACTCTCTTACACGTCACGCACGTGTAAATGCGTCGCACGTTAACACACTCACTAAAGTCCTAATTTAAATTATGCAGTTACCGGGTTACATCGCGCAAGGCATGGTGGGAACCAACATGGCGCGACAAGATCGTATCCATTGATCTCCAATATGATCGTATCGTACCCATGGGTTGATGCAACCTCGTTCACATGGGTGCAATCTTGTCGCCAAGTGAAGGAACGCGAACGCACACGCAGCCCATGAAATCGAGGATGGGTTGGTGTTTTTTATGTATCGCGCGCGCCCTGTTATTTTAGAGAGTGCTCCGCGCTGTTGAGTGCACGCATTGATATCCATTCTGGGGGCCAATTTCATAGAGCTGCTTAAGCACAAAATTTGCTAAAGCAGAATAAAACTTTACTAAATAAACAAAGATTGCCAGCTCAAACTCTATCTGATTGTTATGCTAACCAAAAACAGCTAAATACAATCCCAATACAATATTCATCACATGGAGTTTTGGCTGGTTACCTCATTTATCAAGTAAGGTTTTTTTGCGCTTAAGCAAATTTTGTGTTAAGCAGCTCTATGAAATTGGCCCTCTAGATGGGACATCGCGTCCAAAACGCGCCCCGCATAGGCGTTTTTGCCGAAGGGTAAATAATAAGCGTTGCGAATTTTGTTGAGGACACTTTCAAACGGAGTTTTCAAAAATTGGTTGAGGTTATTCTACTTCAGTCGTCAGATGTCGAAGAAAAACTGAATTCTGCATCTGGAATGGTAAATTTGGAAAGAACAATGGTTGAGCTGTGTGCAGTGAATTGCCAGAGATCGATGCTAAATCAAGTTTGGAAAAAGGAACAGCTTTGGACATGTGATCCATGGCTGCACGTACGTTTCGCTCCCATTCAACGTGTGGAAATTAATGAATTCGACCGCGCGGCGGTTACATGACCAGGCCCTCGTGAATCATACGGAATTGCCCTTAGCAACTTGCCAATCCTTTTGTGGAGCCTTCTTGGTTTGAAGACCTCCTTTGCTCAATATTAACAAACAATCACATTGAAACTCTGTGTACGTGGTCTAGAAGGCTTAAAGCGAATAAAACACCACAGAATCATGAAAGGAAATGCTACATAAATATGAAATTTAGCCTCAAAGTGGTTGCTAAGATGATAAACTATTTCCATTTCACACTCCTGCGCAGCGTGATATACCTGTTTTACATGCACAAAACCGATCCAGCCACGTACCGTGCACAGTACGTGTACACTGCTGCTTGTTACACGCACACATACGCCGCGGTACGCGGGTGTGTACGTGTACATGGAAATTCTCGTTGGAGCTGGTGTTCATGTTAATGTGGTTCATGCATGTATAGTACATGTACAACTGGGGATATATACCGTAAATTTCAACATTTCCTGGCAATGTTATAATAACAGATAGACCTCGTTTTCAATAATAGTGATGAAAATGTTTCGGCAAGAATTATTACTTTTGAAAAAGTGAAAATAGCACGCAAATTTCATGAAATGAAGCAGCTGCTTGTCTGGTACGAATTCTCATGGTCCTCAATACATATGCAAATGACCCTAAAATGGGATATGTGCTGTTAATAATTTTCCTCTTAAACATACGTGGGTGAGGGTGGAGATAATTATACAAGCATCACAATGCTTGTGATGTTTGGAGGGTAAATGCGGTGCATTTGATGTTCATTTCAAGTTAGTGTCAATTCGAATTGGCCGATGCCGGAAATTTTTTGCACACTCTAAGTAACCAGACCCTCCCCACACACACCCAAACAGGTATGCGCGAACTCAGACAATCCTGGACAAAATTGTTGGGACACTTGGCAATAGCCGTACGATCTCCAACCCCTCCACACTCCCATCCCCCCGGTCAATGTTATCATGTCCAGCCGGAGCGCACACCGCACGCATAGACCCAACATTGATGGGGGATCCGGGGGTTTGAGGCTAGGCCCGACGAGATTTGTCCAGGATTGTAGGTCGTAAATAGAGACGTCATCAATAAGTATTTTGGTGTAATCTCAGAGTTTCTTTTGGGCGCAAATACTGATGAACCCTCCCATGTATAAGAAAAAGTTTCACACAAGTTTCACTTAGGCAATAAAATTATGCGGTTGGAAATATTCACTTTGTTTTAACCTAAGGTGGTCACGCAGTGTCTGCTCACTACTCGTAAATAATTGTGTTTGGTCGACACAAACCTTTGTCTCATTGTCTGAACAGATAAATGGAGGTCTCCAGAACACACACAGGAAATATTGAGCATTCTGGCAATTTATGCTAAGAATTATGCACGTTGAAATCCACCCCACCCCAATTTCCCCAGCCCCAAACCAGCCACCATCACTAAAGCGCACAGCAGAGGTCCACTGGGTGCTTGCATACTCAAAATCCTGCAGGTGTTGACATTCAAGTAATAGTAGGCTAGCAGTCAGTAATTGCCAGGGCGTCAATCGGTGGAAGACAGGGTGGACATGTTCCAACCCCCACTTTCAAAGTGGAGAAATATCCTATCGTTTGCCCCCCCCCGACTTTTCTTCCAGATCCTAAATAAAATGTAGGGGCCTACATTTCCAGATTTGCTGTTTATATTTCCCAAATCTTTCCTCTTATGGGGGAAAAGTCGGAATGATAAACAAAAAAGGTTCTAAACTTGCATAAGATTTCAAAAGATTTTCAAAGATAGAAATTATTTCAAAAATGAAAAAAATCCCCCCAAAAGATTTTGCTTTAAAAACAGAGTTAGTGTGGTCAGAACTGCTACAGATCACATTACATCAGAGCATGTATACTTCAAATTTCCTGGTGCTCTAAAGTGGACACCAGACCTCATGCCGTTAGGGCTTTGGGCTTCATGCTCCCATCAGTTCTGATCGGGGTTATGCCCCCCCCCCACACACACACACTTTTGAAAAGCGATTGACACCCATGTTGATTGTTAAACTGGTGTAAGAGAGGCGGTAGACGGCCACACAGAAAGAGGGATCAGGGAGAGGGAAGTATAAACAAACGAATAAAGTGCTCAGCAACAGGCCAGGGTTTCCCCAGTTGGCCTGGTCGGCACATGAATTAACTCAACATTATAGGAGACTGTACAGTCTAAAAATTTTACGGTCCTCTACGAAACAAAGAATTTCATGTAAATCGGCTTAAGCAATATGCAAAAATTTAAACAAAAACACGGAAACAACTGCTAATTTTTAGTGTCTCGGTTGCTCCGAGGGTTCCTGCAATACTCTCGAAAGATATAGAAAATAAATGTCAAGACAGCCACTCACAATAACAGAACTATTTCAATAAAACCCTTTTACCAGAAAAACAAATCGACGCAATGTTGAATTTATGCGGGTTGGTCCACACTGTTAAAATTGGGAACGGTTTTTCATGTAACAACCGGGTTATACTGAATATTCACATGATAAATTCAAATTTCAGGCTTTTGTGACATTTTCCTTAAAAGGGGCGCATCTCGGAGGGGAACAAGAGACCAAAAATGGAATACAAACTTAGAAAACTTATTAATTTTCACAGAAAATCTAAACTGTGATCCATCCTCAATATGTACATTCTGTCTGAAATTCGCGCTTAAAGTCTGTACCACAAGAATTAACTGAGGAAGTCAAATTAAAGTAACATTTAATTAATCCAAAGGTGCCAATTTACATTTTATACTTTAATATTTCTAACATTCAACCAAACTCATTATCCAAATTATATGCTTTATTTGCTCCGGACGCTCATTTCTGCATTCAGTGAAGTATATAAAACTACACGCTTTTTCGTGAAGGCCTATGTGAAAACGATGGCAAAAATACATTTAAAAATACACGATTTTCTAATGCATCGTTTTCAACCACATCAAGAAAGGACAACACTTTTTAATTTTTCTCCACCCAATCACCAACATCACTTCCTGAAAAGTGATATTGCCCAGCAGAGGACGTTTATCGCCAATCATGTTTTGACTTACCATTTCAAATTTCAGTTTTGTATCCAATAAAACAAACAAAAACAACATAAAAAATGAAATTAAACTTAAAGGCAAACAAACAAATTAAAAAAAAACAAAAAAGATAAAGCAATACGGTATGTCCACATTGTGGAAATGACTGCAAGATGGTAATTAGAAAACTGAAGTCTCGACGCGTAAAAGACGCACTAAGACAAACGATGTCGAAGGAAATCATGTGGTCGGCGGGCACTTTTGAGTTCAAAATAGCAGGGGTAGGTTTTGCTTGTCTGAGTATACTAGAGATTCACTTGATATAAATGTCCGGGGTTTTTAGCACTAATAGAAAAATTCCTCGCAGGTGGAATTTGAAAAAAGTCATCTATGAACAAATTGATTTGAATCTACTCATGATTCCAAATTAGGAAGCGACTCAGTACTTGATGTAAACCAAAATAGCCTTTTCAAGTTAGCGGAACCGGGAAGTGCATGGTGCTCTGTAGACTACCATGCAGATTGACTGATTTGATGGCTTTGCTGAATGATCAAACTATGCATGGAATATTTAATAAGTACCAGCAGATATTCGGGACAAAATAGAGGGCTTCATTTTAAGGGCACGCAACATTGCAAATGTGACAATACCCAGAAAATGAAGGGAAAAATAACAAAAACAACAGCGACAACAACCAAATAATGCAGGCCAATTCCAGGTTGGTTAGTGCACAGGTATTCATTGGGACCACATAAGCAATTCTTTCAGATTCCTAAATTTTTCAAGGCTATTTCGTCACGACGTGTAATAAATCTGGGGTTTTTATTTTGAAAAACTTTTCTAACGATAATGGTCAGTTTGTCAGTGTTTGATACACTGCACTCGGATCTCCGAGCTACACGGCATGCAAAAGTCTCATTAAATTAAGGAAGTAAAAATCCTGACTTATCTTAACAAATAATCAGTTAACCAGGGCCATTACACAAAATAGGTGATCGTAGGCAAGGGCTGATCAGGGGGACGGCGACGGGGGCTATTCCCCCAAGAGGAAGCCCCCCCCCCCATTTTTTTTATGAATAAAGAAAGGCAATTCTTTTGTCTTTTTTCCTTTCCCTTTCTTCCAAAGCGTGTAAAAAGCCCCCCAATGTAGCCTCAGCCCTTAAAAAGGCCGTTAAAGCTAATATGAAAAAACGTCTGCCCCCCCCCTTGACAAAACTAGTATCCCATCAAAAATGTGTTTCTGGATCTACCACTGACTGGAGAGGCGCCAAGTATTCCGTCTTTCCATTTCAATTGCCATCTGATAACCATTCCAAATATTCAGAAATTCTCCGATCTGTAAGCTATACCCCGAAAGAGGCATTTTGTTTGTACTACTTTTGAGCTTCCTATAACAAGGCATGATTAGAGGGTACCATGTGTAAAAACCAATCTCAACATTTTCACTCGGCTGCAGACTTATAGTCTGTCAACATTCACAGTTCTCAAAATTCCACCTCGTATTTCTTAGCCTAATCAAAGGCGGCTCGTTCTTTTGTAAGAATGTGTCTATCATAATCACACCCTGTCTTATGGCGTGCAAAGTTAACATTTAATCTGCGTATACAGATATCATCTCTATTAGGAATTGAGATATCTCTATTCCTAATAGAGATATCTCGATTGTACGTCCTGTTTTAATAGAGACATCTCCATTATGTTTCCGGTTCCGCACACAACAGGAAGGACATTGAAAACGTATAAAGCACAAAGTTTCACTGAACCAGGGGGTTGTGTAAAGTTTCCTAATGTAATCAATCACGGCAGTACAAGTACTGGGACACAGATTCAAAACCCCTCAAGATAACAGATTTTTCAACACAAAACGGAGAGGGCGGCCAGCTGACCTCGGAAGCGGTAACTTAATTAATTAATATAGATATCTCTATTAGGAATAGAAATATCTCTATTCCGTGAATAAATGTTAACTTGGCACGTCCAGGAATAGAGATATCTCTATTCTGGGATTAAATGTAAACTTTGTACGCCATACTGCCTCGTTATGCTGCAGCGCCACGATGTCAGGATCTATAGTCTCATTTGGCGAAGGCCACACTGGAAACGAGACTAAACTGGAACTTTTGTTATTATACCTGTAGTCAGCTGGATTTCGGGTTGCCGAAGCTTGGAAACTCAAGAAAATTGTGCGGCCCCCTCTTTTATTCATTAAGTTTATTCGACCCCTTTTTGGCTCTCTGACATCACGAATCTTCTCTTGTTTTAATTTAAAAATCAACCCCCCAAAATTACGTTAGCTGTGTGATAAATAGGGCAACAAAATATCTGAAAAATATAAAGAAGCATCGGTGTTAAAACACACACAGGGTGTTCTCCCCATTGAGTTGCATCGGACATAGCTGTTGTTCGCTTCATGGCACTGGTAGTACATTCAACGTAATAAGGCCGGATCATAATAAGCTCGAAAGCGAACGCAGATATGTGACGTCATATCAAAGGCTCTGAATTCGCAAAAGCTTGACACATTTCGAATCCAGAAATTGTGCTGCAAATTATTTGTAACGTCAAAGTTGCTTCACTTTCATATTCGCCTGTAGTATCAACCGGCCTGTAGGCTTGACTGATTATTTTCAAGTGTGAAATTGCGAGTGAGGCTCGTATCTGCATTGTTGGTACACTCATATTTACCACCGCTTGTCTATACGGGGCAATTTGGTAGGTCCAAAGTATCGAAAACCCGCCCACATGGAGGAACTTGCAGTTGTGTGGTTCAATTGATAAATATATGATTCAAACTTTATGACCGAATTTCTAAATGGCTGAAAACGCTTATCACGGCCTTGCTACCAGTAGGAAGGGTTGAACATTTCTAATAGTTTGATTGACAACATATATGGAAGCTTGGAAGTCAATTAACCAATTTTCAGTAAACCACGCCCTTTCCTCAATCCTATAATAGCAGGCGACTTTGCGGAAATTGAGCACATCGACTCACAGTTTCCAGCAGTCGTTCAGTTTTCTCTTGCTGATCCACTGCTGAATAATGAAGCTGCTCGCTCTCTTCGTATGTGTGGCCTTCCTGTACGGTGTCTCCTCGGAGACATCAGACTTGGGCGACGGTGCGACAGTGGTGGCTGCTGACGATGCAACCGACGACCGCGCAGTGGCCGTAGAATCCGATGACTTTACCGAGGATGACGACACAGCAGAAATGGACGACGAAGCCGACTTGGAGTGGGATGACGATCAGGATGACGATCAGACAGACGACGATTTGGACGAGGAGCCTGCGTTTCCCTTGATGTATGAAGACCAAGACACTGACGGTAAGTAGGCCTGAGCGTATTTACCATCAAATAAATAGTGTATTGGAATCAGCAATCAATCGAATTGTCACCATGTCCATACGCCTCCGGGAAAAAAATGAAAAAAGAAAAAAGAGCCTCTAGTTTTTGGCGACAACTCTAAGTAGCAAAAATAACATTTGCCAGAGCTAAAATGATTTATCAGCCAAAAAATCTTCAACGACCCCACGAAGTGACAAAAACTTGGAAAATCGATATTTCCCGATCTTTCACCAAGACTAGTAAAATGCAACAAAATTTGACAATTTTTTCGCCCGCGTATAGGCTCAAAAAGTGACAACGACAGACGACGCGCGACGGACGACGGCAAATATAGAATTCCCTACCGTTATAATGGAGATCATTAATGCAATAGACTTTATTCACGGGGCCGGTCATATTGAATTTGAAAGCGAGGTTAACTCTTCTCTTTTGAATGTTGAGAGTACAAATAAAGAAATAAAATGACAATTCTTGACAAATTTGCATCTCTCTACACTGATGAATAATTTCAAATTCATGACTGAGCACATAGAATTGCACCTCGTCTGCCAGATTCCTAAAAGTTTTGAAAGGGAGGCTTGAAACGCACGGAATTATAAAAAGTCTGGTGCCATCCTTAATGACAGTTTGCAATATATAAAACAGGTTTGTGGAATCAGATCAAAGATCAAAAACGTGAATAGAGTATACAGGGGAAGAAAGTAAGACCTCCAGGTTTTGCAACCTTACAAACTGTAAAAAAATGTTAAACGAATTGCTGTTTAATTAAAACAAAAAAATCTACAAAGTAGTGTGGATCAGCATTTTCTAAACCTTATACTCAATAAAACAAAAGTGGTCGAAAATGCGGAATAAAATAGGTCGCATTTTAAACGCGTTTTTCTTGGATATCTGTTTTGCACGATTCTCATCACTTCGTGAGAGCGTCGACGAAATATCACATAAATTCCATAAGCACCGTTTGTGAAAATCAAGCAAATCTGCCCTTTTGACCTGTACTTTTCGATCGCGGGAAGTGCTACACGGGATCATTATGCACAAAATGTCGGTTACCAAAAAACGAGAGCTACTCCCCAGGCATATTGGCCATGCATTGTTTCTCAAGTGCGATGTTAAAACAGAGAATCGCGACATCCACAACCGGGGCGCTGACGCGATGTGATTTCTACCCAGGGTTCTGAATGTCAAAGTTAAGAAATTCAGCGAAGCATGGGTAAACAGCATTCAGTGCAAATGCGAAAAGCATCTGAATTGGTAATGAATTCGTCACTCTCATCTTCACCAGTTCAGCTAAATGGCTTTGAAAAGGCGAACAAAGTGACGCAAAGCATTGGCATTTTGATATTCAACTTGTTGGGATACTATAGGCCAAAAAAGACTCCGGTCCAAAAGTGGTTTTTTTTCCCTCTCATTTTTTTTTTGCTTTAGTAGAAGTGATGTTAGAGCGCATGGCCTTGTTACTTTGAGAAGTGTGAATTAACAATTTTGAATAAATAAAAAGACCATAAAATATTACAACAGGCAATGGATTCAGTCATCTCACTCATACAAGTGCCTCTTTTCTTGGTAAGATTGAGCTTGTTAAAATACTGTAGTGGAACCACATAGGAGAAATTAAATGTGAAAAAGACACGTTCAGCTCCAGTTTCCGGTCTTAAATGAAATTTTCGTGGAAGAGGTAGCAGTATATGACATATTTTGCGCAGCGTTTTCTGCTTTAGCTTAGACGAAACAAGTTGCACCTCAAATATGAAAAAATAAATGAAAACAGTTCAGCTCCAGAGTCAAAATAAAAATAAAACTCTCATGATTTAGAAGATATACTGTGCACATTATTTCCGTTTTAGCTGATAAGAAACAAGTTGCATATAAAATAAGCTAAAACGGAAAACAATGTGCACAGTATATCATCTAAATCATGAGAGTTTTATTTTTATTTTGGGGGGAAAAGTTCAGCTCCAAAAACAAAATCTGCTCTCACTGTAATCTACCTTTGTTGTTGGCAAGTTGACGATGCATGCATTGTTACATGTATGGTTATTATAGCACGATGTCCATCGCCACTGCATGCGTATGTTACCGCTACTGCTTACCCGACACTGAAATAGACTGGCCCCTTACGGTTGGTTGCTTAAAAACGTTTTCAATTTGTATATATAAGCAGAACGTAAGACCACTTCGTTTGTCTGGTTCACAGACGTGGGCCCAAGTCCGAATCAATTGGCCACTCAGCCCCAACCATCAAAAACACGTTAAAATTACCCAGTAGTAGAATTCCTGCCGATCAAGTAGGTTTGGCTGCTTCTGGAAATCGTTTTAAGCAAAATAAAAGACCTCTTTATTTTGCCGCCGCGCAGGTCTATGGCGACGCGTGCGGCGACCAGAAACTGGAGACTTTTTTTGGCCTAATGGTGTTGGGAGATTTAGGACGCTTACCATCACCGATTTGGCGTCATACAGTTGTAAGCATGATGTTCACTTTCGCTCAAGTGGTACAAAAATCGGACTGGCAATTACTACGACGCGGTTTATCTTCTCTTGTCCATGCTAACCCCAAAGGCATCGGTATAAATCATCAGATATCATCTCTCTATGATCTCAAGCATCATTTTGTTATTCCATTCTGTTTTTGATTATTTCCCTCAGCTTTGGAAACGGCCACTAGTCCCGATCCCGAAGTTGAGGGACACGGTCGTTTCAAATGTCGCGGACGCCGGTGTTGTTTGTCTAGGAGGAGATTCCACGGTAAGTACTCCCTGACATATTAATGCTAAAGCTCTTTGTTTTTTGTACCATCTTTCAATGGCTTTGAAACCCGTTTGCTCCGACTTTCATTTTCATGTCGTTGCAAAATCCTGATCCGGTACTTAGATAATTTTCCCCTCGCTTTAGTCTTTCAAAAGTATATTTGAAGTCCACAGATTAAATACCAGTGAAAAATCCCCGAGTTTGGCCAACTTATGATAAGTCAGAAAGAAACTGTAATTTTCCCCCAATGAGTTAAATCGTTTTCAATCCATTTTGTATGTGTTTCTGTATTTTTACGAACCGTTTACTTTCAGTCTGCGTAAGGGCATCTTACCGACAAGGCAAAATAAGATATAAAGCTACCATCAATAAGAAGCATGTTGTCAGGAAGTCCTTCAAAGGTAAGATTCCTAGGCTTGTATGCGAATTTCAAAGTTTGGATAACTTTTCTCCTGCATTGGCGTTTGAATGAATAACAGCTACGCGGAAAACGGCGGGGTAAGGGCTAGACAAAACTATATACAAAAAATGTTCGAAAGTGTTCGTACGTCTTACGGGTCGGGTAGCGCCCTTTTTAAAAACGGATATCAACGAATAAAACAAATCAATTTATATATCTTAAACTTATGTTGCGAAGAAAATCAGTTTGTTTTTGCATATGTTTAATCAAAAAGTTAGTCAGAATAAAGCGTATTCAGATTACACGAAAACTCCATGTTCAAACTGGACGATTGTTTTCATAATGTGGAAACGTGCATTTCTGAAGAAATATCCCAAGGAATTATAATCATGAATTGGGGATAGGTTTTATCATGGAGAGAAAAGATCTTGATTTTTATATTGGATTTTATTCCCCTTCACCGACATAATATTTTTCCGATGCAAACACAAAATCTTTACAAACATATTTGACAGCGGTATCAGCATCTAATCCGCCTTGAATTTTGCAGCCAATGCAAGCAAGCATGCTGAGGAGATGGTTACCCTGCGTCCCAGGGCCATTTTTCTTGAGTCATTTAGTGTCTACATGTGTATACGTCTGTTAAAAGCGAAACATCCGGTATCCAAATATTGTTTCAGATTGATAGCAGGCTGTCCAAAGCAAGACAGTAATGTGTACCTCTCCCGTTATCTCTCCACAGTGGGCGCCAACCAATCGATGCGCTGCATTAAAATCAGACGAGGTTGGTCAATATTCAGGAGGCGCAGGAGAGTCTGCGTGGGCCTAACCAGTATCAGAGTCCTTGGCAAAGGAAGTTGCATTCGGCACATCTCGGCTCGCGTCAAGGTCCAAGTCAAGGGGCCGCGGGGTTTCACCAGGAAGTCCAAACGAATCAGACTTTACCGCCGCCGCTAGATTCACCACATCGCTCTTCTGATGCTTTAGAATTATAATCGGTTCCGTCGTGGGGGTAAAACGTCTACGTTACAATTACTTGAATGGAATTTTAAGGTAAATCTACGCGAATCTTGGTACAAAATAGTCGAGGCTTGTCACACAAAACTAAATATTTACAGGCAACTTTGAGATATTCTGTTATCTTCTGGTCTTAAAAACGAAACCAAATCACTGAAAACTTCGAAACATTAGTTAGCAATTTTTTTTCTGATAATGTAGTCTTATTCGTCGCTAGTCCCATTATGCTTTGTGTTTTTGCATGTAGAAGACCAAATTAAATTTTCAATGCAAAACTTTGTAGTCCCTGGTGCCTAAGCCCAAATAGTCCATAAAATAATATAGAATCCAAAAATTATCCCTCTAAAGTCCCCCTTAGGCCAAAAGAAAGTCTCAGGTTTGTGGTCAGCGCGCGCGTCGCCTTAGACCTTCTTATCGCCAAAAGAAAAAAGGTTTTTGGTATATACGATGTCCAAAAGCTGCCAAACTTGCCTGGTCGACTAGAATTCTGCTACAACGTAATTTTAAGGTGTTTTTGATGGGTACGGTGGAGTAATACGTACAGTAAAGGAGTCCCTCCTGGCCCCCATTTCTGTATTATACTTGGACATCTGAGAACCAGACAAACAAGGTGGTCTTATATCCTGTGTACATCTTCAAACTAGAAACGCCTTCAAACAGTAAATAGTGAGTGGCCAGTCTATTTCAGTGTTGGTAGTGGTGGTACGTACGTACTAGCTTATTTGCGAGTATCATTTTCTAGTGAAAAAATTCAGACCGCAAAAAAGAAAAAAGCGGCGTCGTCGCATCAGCCCCTGACCAGAAAGCGGAGACCCTTCCATAAACCGTCAATTCAAAATTTCTATGAAAATAAAGATTTCGGTATACGTGACGTCTAAATGCACTAAAAACTCCAGATTTTCTGAGATTGGCATTGGTCACTTCGTGACGCCCGCGACAAATTGATGACATACATTTATCAGCTACCTTGTCAAGTCTTCTGCAGTGTTACATAGTCTCTGTTATGGTAGAGGTTAATGAATTTTAAAGGATATTACGTTTCTCTTTCGGTTTCTTTAAATCTCTACCCCTCCATACCCGACCCTAATTTAATCTAAAATTCGGACATAATTACTTTGAAAAAAGAGAGCTAATGTTGACTTCTTTATAGACAAACGTCAAATTTGGATATGCACAAGTCAAAATTATTGATGACTGTAGTCTCGCCACACTGACGATATTATTTTCACGCACCCTATTGCATGAGTTGGGTGAAATGTGATGAATTGGGTAGATTTCGATGTAGTGGTATTTTCCAGCTTTTGTGGGTAAAGTGAAGCTTTGGAAAACAGGGAAATGATGTTATCCGTGAATAGATTTAAGCCAATATTATTGAGATTATCATCCCCAGCTTAACAGTCAATAATACTTGCAACTGCATTTGTTTATGAGAGCATTACATATTGTCTGATGTTTATTTCATGTCGTCAGTCTTGATGCCTTCTTTTTTCGATAAAGATCCTATTTCAGGTCATTTCACCATGGCTCTCCGCAACATGTCGTAAACGGTAATTCGCCTGGGTACCATTGACTTGGTCTCGCTCCATATAGCATTATATTTTAAAAACATCTATGCGAATACCTAGCCATTTAGAACGGAATGCATTTCGTGATAAACACTTGAAAGTGAGATGTATCAATTATTGAACTACGCACAGCGCAAAGCTGCTTCGCTTTATTATGACTTCGGCACAAATAAACCAAATTATATGATCTCGTAGAAATTAAAATGCTTTCTCGATATATCTTATCAAAATTTAACCTGTCCCTGTTCTGCAGAAAAGAATTCAGACAAGTGGTACGGTGATGCGCACGGAAGACTGATTGTTGAGAGAAACTAGGTCAATGCATTTCACCCCATGAAAATCTTATTCTGGTTCTCCCAGAGATCCAACCCACCACTAAACTTATCGAACTAAGTTCAGGAGGAAGCAATTACATTCTCCGAAGTTCATTGCACCGCAAAACCCGTAGTCATACAGTTCTCTGTTCTTTATATTCTGAAGTTTTTCTTGCTTAAAATACGCGGGAATATATCGAGAAAACTATCTTAAAATTATTTGAATATTAAACATTGTGTCAGATGTATCCTTATCGGTTTTTTTGACGGTGACTCCACGGACTTCTGAACCAGTGCAGAATGCTCACCCTGTCTTCTAGCCCTTCCATGCAGCCAAACCCTGGTGGCCAGAGCTGGTCTCCGAGAAGAGAGCAGACTTCTCCGACGTTACTTGGGGGTCATCGTCCGCCTTTGGCGGTCCACCATCGAACCCAGGAAGATAAACTTTCTACAAAACATGTTCTCAACCTTGAAACTGGCGCCCTCCGTGTTCCATTACATTCACTTTGAATAACGCACTTGGAATCATGAGGGATGCGTGTTGTCGGCATCATAAGTTTAATTTAGAGGTAAATTTAGCTGCAATGAGTCGATGAAAAGACTTCATGAAGAAAATTAAAATTCTAAGTGAACTTTATTCTGGGTTTGCAGTAGTACAGGAAACTCAAAATGTAATGAGTGGATAAGTCAAAGGCGGTATAGTTTGAATTGCTTACGGACACTCAGGTAAAAAGGGTTGTAGCCAATTTTATGTCATCCACCGACTGAGACCTACAGCCATTTACCAACACAGCCTTCATTGTACCGTAGAGTGGAACCTTTTTTTAAAGTTTCTGGGTAAGGGTCGGGAGGGGGCGTGAGGGATATATTGCAGCCTCAACAGATTTCCCTGCCCTAGCCTTTTGAAACCTTGAAATTAATCTACAAAAATCAATGATAGGCGCCGCATTTTATTTGCTTTCAGCATTTGTTTTAAAAATTGTGCATCCCTTAAAAAGTGTGGCTTAGTGATAAGACCATCAGTGTACATAAAGTGTACAGTGTACATAGATTGTGGCCTCGGTCTAGCCGCCTCGCCAACTCTGAGTTGCCTCTTTCAGTACCCTAGGAGCACAAATCGGTGTCAGCATTAACTTGCCGGGTTACGGCCTGCGATGGACCGCATGTCATCCCGTAAGAGGACCTAATTGTCACAGCGGAGATCGAGGCCCGACGATCGAGCCACCTTGGCTGCAGACAAACTTTGCTTGTTTAATTGTTTCGTCAATTAAAATCATGACCTTTTTCCAGAAGGCTCCATCCAAGGTAAACGTAAATCGATACAATAAAGAACATACGGTCATGGTCATTATTGGATCCGGGAGTCGATCCAACCGGAGTTGAAATTTACCTTCACCTGCGAAAGAAATACAGACTGGTACGAAGTTTTCCAAACCGCCTTCTTGTACGCATTCGGCGTGCACGTGAAGACCGTATATTTCACCATAAATTCGTTAATACGGCCGTTGAACAATAGTGCGTCACCAAGAGTTTGCCACGCATTGGCCAATCACAACGCGGAAATTTGTCGACCCAATGTGCGTTGGAAAGGGTCGACAAATTTCGCGCGTTATGATTGGCCAACGTGTTGCAAACTCTTGGTGGCGCACTATTATGAATCACCCGCACTCGCTGTGCCCCGCGCCAAACGCGCAAAAACTTGAGTTCGTCCCACATTCAGTCGTTGCCCATCGTCCAAATAGGGCGCTGGGAAGGGCTGACGGCTTTGCACTGTGATTGGCTACATTGGGCACGACCTGTGACCGCGAGGTTACCACTTCCTGATAGCGAACCGTTATTTACATTTTTTTTGGTTCGCCAATGGCAATGCTTTGACACAGGCAAAGTTTCGGCCAGATAATAAAAACATGGCCTTGGTACAAGTCACAGTGTGGTAACTTATCTTCTCACCAAGTATCACTGACCATGTGTCTTTTGGTGATATATTTCAATTTTGGATGAACGAATAAAGTGTAGTGAGAATGTTTTCATCAATGAGGAAGAAACAGAAATATATCGAATTGATAACCACCGCTTGTATAACGCACAAAGCTCACGCGTCGTTGGCTGTGACCCCATGTGACGTATTTCCTTCACTAAAATCTGTGCGAGGCCATCAACCCTTCCCAGCGCCCACTGGGCTACGAGTGAAACCAAACGACTGTCAATTTCATTTAAAAACACGCCCTCTTTGGTTCCCGCTCGAAGCGGATGGGAGCTACACCCCTTCCCTATCTGCTTTTTTCGAAAAACAGAAAGAAAGGCAATATTGAGTGCCTATTTTTTTTCTCCAAAGCCCCGATGTCTCATTATATCTCAGAAACGCCGCAAACGGTTGCACACCAAATTCCACCCACCGGGATAGGTATGTGAAATGCTTACCTGCAATATAATGGGGGCTTAATATAAGACAATGGAGGAGAGACTCACCCTGTATACTTCAAAGTTTCAAGGCACCGACGCCAGAACTGCTTAACCAAACTCTGACCAAACTCTGGATGCAATGGGCTTCTGTGTTAGAGGTTGGCAAAAGTAGTCACAGACGACCAGTCTCCCGTTTCCATGATGTATTGAGTTTTTACCCAGCCCTGGTTGATGGGCTTTGAACATGAAGTATCAATGTCTGCCACTTTGAGAACAGATTTCAACTATCTGAAATGGTCACTGTGGACGGGACTACCGGATGGTAAGGTTTGGAGTATGACAGCAAGAGCTGAGTCATGCCAACGTTATACTCTGTCTATTATGAGAAGTACGCTAAGGTATTCCCTCAAGAGTGCGCAAGGGCAGAGGTTTCTATTGGCTTCGAAACGAACATTCTTAATGTCATGGAAGGATTCGTTGACTGAAACACGTTTAAAGGGTTTTACCAGCCGGAATACATAATTCCCATCCAAAGACCTTGACATTTGATTTATCTCAATTGCTGTGAGTGACGAACAGCGATAGGCCTAAGCATGACCAACTTGTGAGTTCACTGTCTGATCGATAACCGACGATTGTCAGGTAAAGACTTGAAATAATTCAACACAGTTGCCACATTCCATGGGAAATTATACCGTGGCTGTGGAGGACGCAAATTTAAGACCTCCTTGAAGAAACGTCTAACTAAATGATGTTGCCCAAATGGTGTGCCGTCTACAAAGACGTGTACTGAGGAAATCGCCGATCTAGATCATGCATTGAGAGTTCTGTATAGCAACCCTGAATCTAACAAATGTTGACGAAAAGATAATCATACCGCTACAGTGACTCCAACAGGATCAGCTTGCCTCTGAAGACGCCAGCAGGCCCATCGATTCCAAGCTGAATCATACTGCCTTTTGGACTGCTCCCTCCAAGATGACATGACTGTGACCGCAAAATGCCCTCTGGAGAGAGATATCCCTGATAGCTTCCACGCGGCGAAGAACATTAAGTGGATGGATTAGTGGTTTGTTGTCAGGTAACTGGAAAAGATGAGGGGGGGGGAGAATGACAGGATTTTAGACAGCCATCTCGAGAAGCCTGGGTACCCGGTGTGCTCAAAACAGGGGCGATGAGCACAATGTTTTGGCCTGCTCCCTGCTGATCTTGTTCAAACACTTGGGCAGAAGAGCAAAGGGTAGAAAAGCGTAAGCCTTTATCTCCTTCCAGTTCAGTAGTAGAGCATCTGCTCCTCATGCCATGGGGTCTAGCTGCCATGACACGAAGGTCTGGAGTTGGGTACTGATGAGCCGAGTTGAAAACAGGTCGACGTCTTGCGAAAAATTTCTTTTCACGATTCCTGGCCTTATTGAGAAACAGTGTCCTTCACGCCGATTCTTAGGCTTTATTGCATTCTTTGCTCTTCCATACGTGTCCTTACCATAGTAGTTCACCCTGTTTTCACTTTATGATCGGTAACTCTGGTTATGTCAGTGCAATCATTTTCATTCATTCATTTTTTTGTAAAAAGTAAAGTAAGTGGTATTAGTGCGCCCTCTGTTGATAGCAACTTGCCACGTCAAGCTTTTTTCACTTCCCTGACTTCGGCAAGGCGAAATAAGCATTCGGTGTGTGGGTATCTGACTTTTAGGTACGGGTACCGGGTTAGATAGACTTGATGTAATGTACATTGCATTGTAGATCATGTATACATAAACTGTTAATAATAAAATTTCAAAGCATTCAGAATGGCATTTGGACTGTACTCTTTAATTGAAGCTGCTCTCCTTTGTGTAAATGCAGTGGCAGTGCTAAATGAGGAAAGATTTTTGAGCAAAGGTGAGGCTTTAGGTCATGAGATAGAGAAATAACGACATGACATTCTTTGCCGTTGCCATTGGGTTTTGTAGTACTATTTAGTAGTATGGGCATGATCATGATGCAGACACGGCACTAAATTTTATAGACAGAACAACCATAACGTGATGACAACGGAGGCCTAACTTTAGCTTATTTTTTTCAAATAGGCTAGGCCTAATTTTTTTCTGTTTTGTTTTTGAAGTGATCAAGATAGAGTGGAAGCCATAAAAAACATTTGGATACTATACCATGAACATGCATACTGCTTCTTTCTGGCAGACTGCCTGTGCATCAAACTTCACCCTGGGATATTCACTAGTTCAAGTTTGGCTTAGGATTAAGCATGGTAAATGGAATCAGAAATTCAAATAAAGTTGGTAAGGTTTACTCATATTTGGGAAGAAATGAGAAATTTACCCTTCAAATCGGAAACACTATTGTCATCGAGCTTGAAGTGGCCATCTTGTTCAAATAGTGATTTTTACTCCCACTTGTATGTTAATGTCCTGGAGATGACATCATGGCATACTGGCCCAGTGGACCTTTCACCAAAAGAGTGCTGTGTTGTTACACTCCTGCTAACTGCTGATTCCCGTATGCTGCAATGTCCGGAGTACAGTTTCGGTGCGATGACACTTACCGGACATGTGGCGCTCAGGAATCATACAGTTCAAATTGCTATTTGAATAAGATGGCGAATTCCAGCTCCTCGATGAACATTTTTGAATTGAAGGGGAAATTTCTATTTTCTTTCCAAATGTGAGTAAACTTTATCATCATTATTGGAATCTACATGTATGATTCTCAATTAATCCTAAGTGGGATGCATTAGACAGTTTAAGCATCATTTTGGAGGTAAATTCAGAGGTTGTGGAATTGAGGTACAAACAAGCTATTTTGAGTGAAACGAATGAATGGGATGGAAAGCCTATGGAAGGCACTTGGACTCTACTACATGTATCACCAACCATGTCCAAATGTTAAAAAAGGAGACTTGTAGAGTCCAAGTTAGTCGGACTACATGTACATAGGCTTAACAGAAATGAGTGGATTTTTACTAAAAACTTTAATATTGATATTTTTGTAAAATCTTTGGTCTTATTTGCCTGTAGAGGTGCACGTCGCAACTCTGGCTGTCCCTGTATTTTGAGAAGCCCTTTCATTTAGGGACAAAGCCAGTCCCCTGAAAGAGAGTGTCTCCTTAAATAAGGACATTTTTTCCAAGTGGGCTTGGGTCAAAAATATCCACATGCTATTATCGATTTTTTCCTCCTATATTTTCTTTTCATATTTAATTAATTAAGTTGTTTTATAAAGTTTGTGCCATGTCACTGGGTTAACTATATCATAAAGAATCGATTTTCAGAAAAATTGTTTGATGTGGTCATTTTCTTATCCTTTATGTGCCATGATTGCAGACTCCTACTTGTAATCCTGAAAGTAAACGGTAGAATTTTTGTTAATGGCAGTGTTGGGTGTTTTCTCTGTTCTACAAATTGCCTGTTTTATCATTTTGACATAGACGTATGCAGCTCCATAAACGGGGCCAGGTACAGGACTGCCTCTCTATCCTGATCCCAACAGATGTGGTGCACAAGCCTTGAAAGTGTGGCAAAATCTGGCCCAAGGTTTGGAGAGCTAGGTCTCTCCTATTGCATGGTTGTTGCCGAGTCGTCACTTTTTTTCCTTTTCGTTGCCATGCAGTGGGATGGGGAGGTGACCAGAGCGTCGGTGGGTTTGGTGAAGAGCCAGGGATGAAGGCACAACTCATCAATCTGATCCGGTCCATAAGAATCGTCATGAGAGGTGAGTTGCTTGGGATACATTAGGCAATGCTTCCAGTGAAGCTTGCCACTCATTGAAATCATCACCTGTTGGCATAGAGTACCAAAGTGATCAACGTCACGTGCACCATTAGGTATGCAAAAGGCTTTAGTGCGAGAACCAGTGCAGAGACGGACACATCATTTGTTTGCACTGCACTTTTTGGTTCAAAAGGATGTCACATTGCAGTATTCTATACTACAATGCCACGCTGCAGTCTGGTACAGCGGCCATGCCTCGGCCACTCTCTGGATCTGGATTCATCTCTGCACAGATTACACAAGGTGTGGTTGTTGACGTGCAGTACCACACCACGCATCGCTTACCTTTTCTGTCTGTCACTTGTAGAACTGTCCGTGTACAGGTGGATCAAGGGAGGTCAACAGGGTCCATGGCGTGATCCCCCCATTTATGTTTGTGTTACATTAACAGTGTATGTTATTACGAGAGGACAAGTTGTTGACCGTTTCATTTACCTCAAAGCGTGTTAAACAAACAGTATGTAGCCTCATCTCTCAGAAAGACCACAAAACCTACCCAAAACCTGATTACTGCAAAAGAATTCACTGCTTTAAAGTCTTGGCAAAGTGAAAAAAATCACAGAGCTCTGAAGCAGAGAAGTTGCCTGGCCAATGTACATGTAGATAAAAATGGTCCAGCGGGGGACTATTTTTAAGTGCTGCATGGCATTTTTTTGGGCAGGCCACCTGGTACTTATCTGCAGTCGACTGATCCAGTTAGCCCCATGCACTCACTGCACACGTGGGCAGTTACCACATGCTTCTCTCCCATGCCACACAGCGTGATGCGGCTGTGCCGTCATGACTGTCGAGAGGGCGCGCCTTTCAGACTTTTGTGCATGCATGCTGGACATGAAAATGATAGCTATGATCTGTTGAAAAACCTTTGGTGGATGTGGGCGAGTAGGGCATAATGGGTCAGTCAGAAGGGCTGATAAGTGGGCTTCAAGTTGACATTCTAGCATTTGTTGCCACAGAAACCATGATTTTGATTGATGTTGATTGACATGATTATGATTTTGCCACCAGTACTCTGTCATTTTTCCCACATCAAGACATTAGACATGTACTGCTACCTGACATTTTGACATGTGTCATGCATTTTATTAACCACACAATTCTATATCTCTGTTTGATTCTTATTTTGCAGTGCCGTTGATATTTTTAAACTCGGGCGTCATCGTGCTGAAACTTTTATTTGGATAACGATGAAGGCCGACATGGAGGCAAAACTGTCCTTGAAGAACTTTATTGGGAGGAAAAAACATCCAAGGGAGGTTCAAGAACTAATAACTGAACGTGGCACTGTAGCAAAAGGAGGAAGCCGATTCCAAGAAATGACTTTGATTGCTCAGCAGCAAGGCATAGGGAGGGAATGTTGTGCATGCCTGTATGGTAGCATGGACTTGCCAAACTTTGATGAGGTTTGCCTGATTGCAGCTTTGAACATATTGGAAAATGCATTCGGACCATACGGAATGGATTGGGCAGTGCCAAGAGTAGATCTAAACCAATTTTTTTTGGGGGGGGGGGATATTGGTACTTCAGTACATGTATATTACCTTTTATTTAGAAAAATCGCTTGTCATTGTTTTGAACATAAAAAATACCAAACTTTGGCCATTGTTATCCTCATCCCTGTCTGTCCTTTGAGAAAACGGCATGCTTCATTGCTTAGTATTAAAAAACCAGGTCTTTAGACTGCATGCAGTGGGATGTCTCTGTAATAAAAAAAGAGAAGTTGACTTTCTTAGCCTTGTCAATTACAAACAAAATCTAGTGGTTGATTCATTTCCGTTCATCACAGTTGTGAAGAGTTTTAATTACTACTTAGTACAGGTACTCAAAACATGCACAAAAGGTCTGTATGTTGAAGGTACCAGGGGTGAGAGTTCTCAGCTTTTTAGCTGATTTCAGCTTTTTTTTTCTTTTGGATTTCAGCTTTTTTTCCGCACTGGCTGTGTACAAAAGTATAGGAGATTTTCATGGTTAAGCTTCTCTATGCCTTTTTTCAGCTGTTTTCAGCTATTTTGATCATTGGTCAATCTCACCCCTGGGGTACTTAAACACTGCGAAGTGGTGCATTTTGACAAATCAGAAATTCCATTAAAAATTTGCTTATTTAAATTAAAGGATGGGTCTTTCTGCCTGCTTCCAGCTGATCTCTTCTTGATTGTAGGCGTAAAATGGTGTTTGCAAGATGAGTTGGATTAAAGAGGATTTTTATCATGGACCAGACAGGAAATGCACCTGTACCCAAACTCTTCAGGCACTATACTTTCCTTGGCATTTCTAGAAAGACAAAACATATTTTCACTTCAAAGAGGAAATGTTGTGCAAGTGCTTTCTTTCTTTAAGCAGAATTGTAACATTAAGCCACTGATTTTAGTAACATGAGTCATTTGGCAAAAAGATGGAGTTGAGTCAAGTACATGCATGCAGCTGAAGTTAATTTGAGTTACAAATATTGGCACACAATACGATAAATAAGTCATTTTCTTGCATTTTTTAAACTAATCACCTGTTACATTGTGGTCACACCACATCTTTATGATAGTAAATAGTAATATGATAGTAGCATAGTAATATGTGACATGAACATTATGAACCATCACTAACAATTTTTTTCCAAATGAGTTCTTTATTTTGGGAACTCAAGTCTTAACTTTCACTTAAATCTTCTTCAGAGGGACTGGAGTTGAGTTATTGGCTCATACTGACTCATGTCATTATTTACCCATCAGGACTCGAGTCAATGACTAGTCAAGTCATAGACTCGAGTCATTACAACCCTGTTGCCAAGTCACAGTGGTTAGAAAACTCGCTGGCTCTCCCTACAAAGCAAAAGATTAATTCCTAAAGTGATAAAAAGAAGAATTCTTAAGGATGAACTTATCCACAATTTTTTTGTCTTGTCACCTCACAGTCGTGTTATCCCAATACAGACCTTCCTCTCTTGCCGCCCCTGCCCTTGAAAATATCAATATTCTCCCTTCATGCGCTTTTTTTCTTTGCCTTGTGCAATCTTTGACGCCAAATTTGCAAATCTGGGACAAAGCATTTTCATGTTACAATTAAGGGTCAAGGTTTATCTAAAAACTGAAATGTTCAAGGCTTTTGTGCATCAAAGGATGTCATGCAGACCTGTTTAAATGCTTTCCTTTTGGATGTTTTCCCTCTCACCATGAATGTCGTATCTATATCGGAGCAAACAATGTGAAAACAATTTCAACAATAAAATGTGTTTATTTCAAGTCACCTGGGTATTACGTCCTTGCAATTTTGGCAAATATTAAAAATATGCCCAAAATATGTATACTTCACTAATTGATATGCAAATAATTAAGATGACAGCACTTTATTATCTACATAAACAAGTTGTTAATAAGTTATCCTACATGTATCGGCTCACAAATTTCGTGTCAATCAGGCATTTTATCTCGGATCTTGGGGACCCCCCTGAAAACATACTTCTGAAAAGCCTAGTCTGAAGAGGGTTAAATTGAAAGGTAGGAAATGGGGAATGACAAGAATACAAAATTCACAGGAGAAAGAATATTAGAACTCTACGCAACGATGTAGGAGAAACAATGGTAAGTGCATTTTGTAACTTCCAAAAACACCTGCTCTCGTGACCCTATTGAGTCATGCTCCTACATAACTGCAAAACAATTTTCCAAGTACAAAACGGAGTATAACCGCAAAAAGCTTAAATTGTAAACTTACTACTGATTAATTGAAAAAGGATAAATTTACTAAATTTTATGAATATACTCGCCCAATGCATACATAAGTTGCAATAATTTAATATTGACCAACACAGCTTCACAAAAGATGTGGTTTTGAAGGTTTTAAAGAGTATTCCAACAATTTCTTGATTTCTGAAATCTACAGACATAATACAAGTACATGTACACCACAGTGTGCAGTCTGATGGTGTGGCTTTCTATTTGAGAAACAGAAGCAAAAAAATGACTTCAAACATTCGTGGATTTCCATCAAAGAACACCCGCCGAAGTGGTTTTCAGCAGCAGTGTAGTATGGGACTCCATCTCAACTGGAGTTCAGACACACGTCCCTTCACAAGACAAGTCATTAAGTGACAAGGTGACAATGACAAAGAAATGCTCACTGCCGCAGTTCATTAGAATAGCTTGTGACTTAGCTTAAGACTTGTGACTTGTGTTGGACTTGAAGGGACTTGTACTTCGCCCCGAGTTGAAGTGCACCCTCTCTGGCGAAAGACAGACAGACTGGTATGAAGTTTCCCAACTGGGTTCTTGCTCGTGTTTGGTGGACACAAAGACTATGCATTCCAGCATAAATTTGTTGCACAATACTCGACGTGTCCTGTGTCAAACGCACATAACTTTGCGTGCCTGTGGCGGTGAATTCGCAAAGGACTGTCTCTTTCATTTAAAAATACACTCTTTTTGTTCCAGCTCATGAGTGAATAGGCTGAACTACAATACTTCAGCCATCTCCTTCATTTTTCAGTTTTGTTAATGTTAAACTAATGTTTAAAACAAACAATCTTCAGTTCTGAATACACTCAGCCACAAAATCAATGTCAATGCCTTAGTTCAAATAGCTGCTGTACACGTACCTATGAAATAATCATAACTATGGAGTAATTTTTTAAACTGAAGATAGTCAAGATACTGAAAATCTAAGAATACTAAGATCTGCAAGACGCTGCTTCTCTTGCAATAATTACTCTAGGGTCTATTGGATTAGGATGAAGGCTCAGTGCTCATATCAGGGAAGTACATGTGAGCTCCTGGATTAATACATGTATGTCTGATAAATACTCTTTCAATTCATTTCTACGTATTGGCTCTATGACTGCATATTAATTTCTATACATGCATAAATTTGTTTCTTCATAACCTCTGGGTGGTTCAATTCAGGCTGTCTTCATTCCAAGATCTAGTCAGACATTTATTTTCTCATGGCGATATTATACAGCATGTTAAAGTTATAAAGCAACTTCAAAAGTATTATTTTATAAGATCTTGAACATCTGAGAGAGATTGGTGAGACATTCCATTGCCTAGGCCCAGAATGTTTGAAGTTATATTGAAAGGTAACACTTGGGGGGCATTCCGTTCAAATTTATATAGACTTATAAAACTAATAATGAGGAAAAGGTTGTTTGAATTATTCAAAATTCTCTTATAGAACTCATAGTCAACCAATTTAGGTGAACATGTGCAGAAGCATGACAAACCTCAATAAACCACAGCAAGCATTATCTTTGTCATTAGTAACGGACCATGCAACACCTGCTACAGAGAAAACAAAACAATTTAATTAATTAAAAATACAAAAATAAACAAAAAATAACAAAACAATGACAGCAGCATTTGCAGGAGTGAAGGACTTTTACAAGTAATGGGTCCGTGACAAACAAGGCACTGTTAAAAGATTAAACAAGTGAAGTGACAAAACTTCAAACATGGAACAAAATAATGCAGGCCTCTGAGTACATGTACTTGATATACTAAAAAAAAAACAAATACAGCTTTGGAAGCTGTGAAGAAGCTGTAAATATATTTGACCCACTCTGTAGCGATGAGATATAACATATTTTTAGTAATTTTGTTTCATTTCACC
>NW_019091361.1:3890319-3903822 GCF_001949145.1 Acanthaster planci
TTTACTGATATTGGCACCCAGATGACAAGTGATCATTGTGTGGGTGAAAAGTGTCCAGGGGTCTTATTTATTTCCAGACCGCCAGATTCTCTGAAAGGCCTGTAACTCAAAAGCATGGCAACTTAGATCCCATTTTTTATAGAGTGGGTCGCATATATGCATATCTAATTAGGCAAGTGGTGTTATTCCAGATTAATACAATTTAATTATTCTCTGCAGGCAAACCACACTCCCAGCAACTGTGCCACAAGGTGTCTCCGATGCCACTGAATGGTCAAGATTTCACTGGAAAATCATTTGTTCTCCGTGAGCCAGCCCTGGGGGTAAACACAGGCAAATCACAGAGGGTCAATTCTAATGAACAGGTGGGTATCAACAGCTACATGTGCATGTGAACAGGTGTACCGCAGAGAACTAGGACAAGAAGTTTTGGTGATAACATTCACATCTGTGGGACTGGTCACAGCTTTCCAGTTGTCTAGGTTTTTGCCCACACATCTGAGGTACATATCCCACAGACCATCAACTGCACGGCTGAACACTGGAATAGCAACGGAATACACTCAAGGAGGAGAGTTCTGTTTGTTTGCTTAACTTGCAGCTCACACTGCAGCTGCTTTTCCTTTCTCTGTGCAGGCAGCTTCAAGGGAGCATACCTGTAAGGCCAGGGAAGTTCTTGGAGACAGTGTGAACAGAGGAGGTGCTAATTACAATAGGGCTCTCTACATGCAGGTTGCACAATACATGTTGTACGCAGTGTGATAATTGATACACGTAGTTGGAGCACACATGACTTCAGAAGTACAACAGCCATTGGTGCCGGTGTTGTTGCAATGGATTCGTCTTGGGCACAATTTTTCTTCAACTTTTTCTTGTTCTTCAGTGTATGAAGACTGTTTTACTTTCCATGTTTGCATTGAAAAGTGCATGCTTTTTTAAACAATGAAAATCATCTATGCTTTCCTGGACAAGTGAGGGCGCTGTTGCTGTGAAGTCCCCCAGGGAAGATATGGTTCAGTGCATGTGTGTTTCTCTTCAAATTGTGAGCCCAGAATTTACCAACTGAAAACATTTCTCAAAGGAATTGATTCTTTCTTATTGCTCTCTGAGATGACACCATGGCTTTGCTCATGAATATGGAAATATCATTAGCATAAAAACCAAAAAGGCAGTAAAATACCCTTAGAAATAGTGAAACAAAAGTTGAAAAAAAGGTTAACTGAGACATAAAGGTGTATTTTGGAGGTTTGAATTCAAAAAATTGATTGCCGCTACCCGTGAAGGCCAGGATTCTTGTCTGTCAAAGTAACATCAATCACAAGTTCGGGCACAAACTAAAGTTGGACCAGTATTCAAATTGCTTTTTAACAATGCGCATGCGCATTTCAGTTACACTGGAACAACCCAATGCAAGTTGGTTAATTTTCTGAAATCTCCCCATGACTCACATTTCGCAGTTGGCTGTGATTCTCGCAGCATATATGGCCAATAAAATCTCGTAATATTATTTTCACGTGAACGGTTCCCTCTGTAATGATACATGAAATTGGCCGTCGACAACCAGCAGTGCCGCGGCAGCCATACCCCTGGGCCTGGTCCCAAATGGTCGACAAGAGAGTGCAAACCATCCATCGTTCAGGCAGTGTTGGACAAACTGTAGTCAACGGTAGACGTTGCTTGACCTTGCCCGTTGTATAACAGACCTTCTTCATACGGAAGCCATGTTCCTAGAATTTGTCTTACTCGGAGTCATCTGTTACATGGTGCGAGACTAGTTGAGTTTTGTGCATCACTTTTGGTTTTTTTCTTTATGTGGTTTAAACCTATTTCCCCCAGGGTTTATGTAAAATCTTATTGAAATCGGAGGATTGAGGACTAGGGCTGTAACATTTAGATATAATTAATCACAAATTTCAAAGTAATCCTCAGAATAAATGGCATTAATTTCTAATGTAAATTTTTCATTGCTTTTATTTTCATTCTCATCAGGTTTACTGAGTTTTCCAGAGTCACGATACTCTAGGAAAAGGGGTCCTCCACTGATTACCACTCAGTCGGATTCTGAACCTTAACTAGCTCTCCCTGATGACACAATTTATTTGGGATTACATTATTTTATGACTCATCAACAGGCACTTTTTTAAAGCATGGCCGACAACACAGGAGGGCGCTATTCGGAGTGGGTACGTTGGAGTCACCACAAAAGATGCTACCCTACCAAACAGCGCCCTCCAACTGCATCCACCATACTTCTTAATAGCATCACTGATAATATTTCAGTTGGTTGATTCTCACAAGTCATTTCGATTGCACAAAGCTAAGCTTACCTCTCCTTTACTGGCAACCATCTTGACAGTAGCCCAGGCTGTTAGTCTCTGCCAAACAGTTGGATTGCTCAATCTGTTGAGAGCCAAATACACAGACAGATGCATGCACCAGTCGGGTCACACATATTAGCATCTCTAAATGCTGGGCAGGCATGAGATGGAAGATGGCAGAATGTCTGCCCGGCATGAACCAAGTGAGTGCACTCATAGAGTACATGCACATGCTTACGCTTTAGGTGCTGCCGACATAACCGGGGAAAAAATGGACACACCATGGGGGCATTTGCACCAAAAAACCCCTCCAGGCAAACGGATGACCTTTGAAGGACTGAGTAGAAAGGAAACGGAACATAATCGAGACTCGGACACCAATTCTGGAGAACCCAACTAGAACAGTGAAGCTGTCATGGCTAGCCGCTACATTTCTATACATGTCTGTTTCTCTCTTTTGAAACAGTCACCTATTTTGTAATCGATTTGTGATCATTCCTGCAACTTTGCACAACTTGTGACTGTAACATTTAAATATTTGATCCAATTTGAGGTAAATATGCAATATGCAGCGCAGCTGACAATTCGATTTTTGTCGACCATTTTCCAACGAGGCACTGCGTAAAAGGCCTCTCTGTGGCAACCTCTTGGTGGTGTAATGAATCATGAATGGCCTGTATTGCCCATCCAACTAGAGGTGATGCATTAATGCGTCCGCAGAGGGCAAGAGCTTTAACCAGGATAGGCCAAAAAAAGAAACCCTATTGGCCGTCCATTGTAACTAAATTAAATAACATAAACAGCCCCTGAGACACGGTGGAGATGCAGGCAACTCATAACCTCTAATCAATAGATGTCCACAAACAGACTTACCATGCGGTTTTTCCACTGCTCCAGCTGAAACCTGTATAAACTCACTCTGTTGTCAAAATCCTGCACCTCCTCCATGCACACATCTGTTCACAAAAAAAAATGATTTTTAGCAAATATCTTTGTAGTTGTCCCGACATAAGGGCCTTTGCTCATGTATCCAAGTCAATAATCTAAAGCAGTTTGTAGTGGCGTATCTGTGCATATGCCCTGGGTCGTTAGGCCTTTACTGCGTTAGAAAGACCATTCCTTTGGATGGGTGAATTAGGACCGAAATGTAGGGACATTTCTCTGTCCGAAAATCAGTCCCTTCAAAACAGGTGAAATAACATGCATATGTCCTCACAACTATGGCACATGTGCATGAGTTTTCATTTCCATAGTGCTCCATGAGAGAAACATTCCACTAGAGAGAGAGGGCCGAGTTCCGCCGCCTTTTCGCTGTTTACATGTCAACCCTTTCCCCAGCTTCTTATCTGTTAAATCCTTTGACCAAACTATTACATGTGATCCTTGAATTCACTGGTACATGCACTACTTTTGTGTACTGAAACGTGAAGTGTCACACAGGATAGTACAATTTACATGCTACATACAGCACTAACACTTTGAAGGATTAAAGCCAAAGTAGGTTAATCCTATAAACACAAGATGAACAGTGTAATCAAACGAACAGGCCCAAAAAGGTAGTGCCTTTTCCGAGTTAGAGCCTCCCAACTCGAAAACTCTCAAGTGGTATGCGGACAGCATGTCTACTTTTGTCTCAGTATTATGGCTACGGACTAATATTGGCCATGACTAAACTTTGTGAGAGGTAAATAAAAACCTTGATCCAATATATAGATATATGTGACAGTCTATTCTACAAGGCCACTTGCATAAAATCACCTGAAGCTGGAGGTGATTCATCGGGGAGTATCTGTGTCATAAGGGTCTCCTTTGCGGTGATGGTGTTGAAGTCCACGATGCAGCGACAGGAGGACGTGACGTTGACCACGACGGTCACCATCACATGCTCGGTCCTGCCACAGATGCTTCGCCTGATCGTTGTGTCCTCCACCTTGCAGCTGCAGTTCACGCTGGCAGTCAGGTTGCCGCCCTCGGGGGCCCGTGCGACAAAGTACAAGTTGGTTGAATTGTTTCTGGGGATCTTCTCAACACAGCGCTCTCCAGGGCATTGGTCACTGAGGCAGTTGCTACACGGCAAGTGTCTGACCACTGAGATGTTGAAGGTGTCTGGTGGTGGTTCTAGGGTGTGTCAGGCAGAAAACAGAAAAAAACTTCAAGAATAAACAGGAAAACAGTAGAAAGAAAGCTCAAGAGATTCTTTGGTAAGTGTTACAAGAAGACACCTACCGTGATGCCCAAGGGTGCAGGGTGTTCATAATCACGAACAGCAGTAGATTCTACTGCAAAGTATGACAATATCACTGGAGGCCTTTCATGCATAGATTTTTTTCCTATTTTGGAGTGAAAGAATCAGGACTGACCTGGGAAAAGACAGAGTGGGAACTGCATTGGAACAGTTCTGAACAGAAAATTAATTCCTATTCTGGAAATGACCAACCATACTCCCTGACAAATGAAAGCACATGTATGGGACAAACCCTCACCACAGTCAGAGATGCATTTCTTTGGAGATGTCGCCCTGCAATTGAAATGGGATCAGATTAGTTCTTTTGTCAAACCAAATGCCTCTACAAGATACAACTGTGGTTTAGAAGCCAGCCCTCAAATATCGTGCACACTTGGCAAAATTATAAAGTTGTTCTATTACTGCTTTCTGAAAATTTTATGTGCCAGAAAGTTACTTTAGCCACTTCCTGCCGAGGGCATTTATAAACATTGATTCTGCTGGGCCGGGGTATTTTTCATTTTTTTGTGTTTTCGAAATTTCAAAAATTCATATCTTCATTTACTGGACACTTTAATGAAGGACTGTCTGGTCTCTACTCTGATCTGACAGACAACATCTCTTGACGCCGGAGTATTTCGGCCAGGCCTGCTGCCTTGTAAAAAGAGCCCAGATTTTGCGGTGTTACAAAATTTTCTTTTGTTCCCAAAACTGGCACAGTGCGCTGCTGACGTCCTTGCGATAGGGGCCAGATTAGCATGTAGCTATACTGTGTGGCTCATCGCTGCTGCGTTGGAGCGCTTTTGTCCCCGGTGGTAATCACACTAAATGCCCAAAACAGTGGTATACTGTTTCAAAAAAATGCTCGATTATCTTCACTATTGACAGTGAAAAAATGTTGGCAATTTCCAGCAGCCTGGTCTTTTGTTACGAGTATGACCTTTTGTTACAAGGCCCAGTTCCCTTTGTCCAATTTCGGGCACCCTGGCTGTGCATATAAAAAAGACGTGTCCGAAACTGGGCTCCCTGGCAGCAAGTGGTTAAAGGTTGTGATTCTTTCTTCACAGAAAGTATCTTAATACTGGTAGTTTTACCATAATGTATGAGATTCAGTAGATATTGCAGAAGTTTGTGACTTTCTGGGTTAGGTTTTTGCTCTTGTCATAAAGTTTGAAGGAAGTCCTCCGTTTATGCAAATGAATGGTTTCACCTCACTGTTGGCAAAGCTCTCTTCTTGACAAGTTCAAGGTTAGCTTCCTAACTAGCTTTTTTTGGTACAGTGATGATTATTCTACATGTATATCACATTCCTATTAAGACAATCATTTGAACACTGTTCTTTTCAACAGGGGCCAGATTAGCGTGCAGCAGTGCTGTGTGGCTCATCACTGCGGTGGTGGAGCACTTTTGTCCCCGGTGGTAATCCACTCACACTCAATGCCCCAAACAGTGGTATACTGCTTCAAAAAACCTATTGCACACTGTTCTAACACAATGTGGATGATTTCAAAGACAGGGCACACGAACCGCCCTGTTCATCAAGTGTCTTGCTGTCTTTATGTGTGTCAAAAGAAAAAAGTGAAAAATAAAGCATTTTCAGATGTCCAGTAACACACTCTCCTGCTGATAACTTGAAAACTTCCAGGATTTGGAGCCGACGAAATCCGCAAATTGTGAAGTTTTGAAAATGTGAGAGAGAACTGACCCAGTCCTGGGCACACAGCTGCTGCCATCGCACACACAGTGAGGGTCCTTCTCACAGCCGCAGGTCGTTCTGTTTGAACAAGCTGCGTCCACTGGCAGCCTATACACACTGTAGTCGGTGCCCACGTATATGGCAGTCTGAGTGGGTTTTTTCACCAGACTCAGGATTGGTGCCTGGGGGGGGGGACAGTAGGCAAAAAGAATCACTTGGTGGATTTTCATTTCATCGTCGAGCGCTCGTTGCATTTGCCAAAAAACTTGGCAGCACTTGGTAAGTTTTAAGGAAGACAACTGGTGCCTCGGAAAAGGTTTGTTTGCATTCAACAGTCACAATGTAAACGATTTTCAACCCTCATAGCATCACTGCCAAAAGTCTCACCACTAAGCCACTGCAATGCATTGTCCATCATTGCTTTTGTCTTGATCCCCACAACGCAACAGAGAAACAAGGACCTCAATTATAAAGGCCCACTGAAAAAAAGGGGTCGCCATCAGCATTGTATTCCCATCGAGATTTACACGCCTGCCAATCAGGGGTAACATCAAATAAAGCAATTCCTTAATAACGATATTCAACAGACGCTGCTTTTAAAGCAGTCACAACATCCCTGGAAAAAGTTCTACACAACCTCTCTCCCAACTAAGGAAGTAAAAATAGTTTTATCCAAACGATGTAGAACGACAAGCAAAAACCATCCAATAAAGATTTCGGAGCATCTGATTTAGGTTACGATATTTAAATGAATTTCAAAAAGATGAAGTCCCAAATTTTGGCCATAATGTAATCCAATAATGCAATGTTTGCGTCTTTGAGCTAGATACTTTACAGCAATTAATCGCCCAAACCAGAGCACAAGCATCCTTTCCTACAGCTAATCTTGTAAGCTCCATCTTACATGTACCTCTGGGAGTCCCTTCACGTTCAAATCTATCTCCTCTACGAAAAAAGCATTGGAGTTGTTGAGGTAGGCCTTGATGACTGTCCCTCGCTCTGTCAACAAAACAAGGAATATCAATTCAAGAATATCAAGAATAGTGTTTAAGGTAAGGGAAGCGACGGACAATCTGGATGTTGTATGAGGTCGATTGGCCAACGCATCCCATGTTCCCATCTTTATTCTTCTCTGTGGGGACGGTAAGATACATGTAGCATCAGGAACCTCGTTATCTAATGTATGGAAGTTTATAAATTTTACAGGACACTGCCTGAGCTCCATGACTCAAGGTGACGATTGCTGCACAATGTGGTAATCCCTTGGTAAGCATGCATAGTAACGAGGGCCAAAGTTGAAGAAACTACTTAACTCACAAAGTGGCCGAGGACAGAAAACACATCCTGAACCAAATTTAAACCTGGTTACTGTGCCCCAATGCCACGAGGTGGGTACATCCTGTGACTAGCTCTAGGCTGTTCTATGCATGCATGCAGTAATGCAGCTCTATGCATGCATGCACAGTACTTGCGACATATCCTTGTGATAGTTTTCCCCTGTCTACAGGCACAAGCATGGGTGGAACCCATTAACTCTCTTATGTTCTTTTTAATAACAGCACAGATATGCACAAATGCCAGCAGTCACTCTTTGGCATGTGTTTTCTATATGGAATACAAATAGGCACAGGTTCAGTGTGTATACAGTTGGTTGCCAGTACATAATGACACAAGCTCTTTTGTGCAGTCCTCTTCACTGCATTTGGTTTACTGCACAATTATGCACATGAAAAAGAGAGGCACAGTACAGTTGTTGGACAGCACAAAAGTGCAATCTGATATTCCTGTGAGAGATAGTTTGGCAGCTACATGCATATGACACATCTGTGCATCTTTGTGAGGCTTACCAACTCATACAAAGAGTGACTTCAGCACAGAAAGGTTAATGCTGCGTGTCAACAGCACTGACCTTAATGCTTCATGTATTAAACTTGCTTATTACCAATCATCTTTCCCAAAAGTTTAATTATTCCTGCTGTTGGTCAGTGCAAAGGTAAGTTGTTTCACGGCCAAGAGACTCACCTGTACCAAGGAACATTACATCAAAGCTGTTTGCGACAGTATCGACTACAATCTGCGATAGGCGCAACTCGTCAACCACAAAGAGTGGCGCATCAGATGGTCTCAAGTAGTTGCTGGAGCCATCCTTGTAGTTCAATTTGTTGGGGACGGGCAGATTCATTAATGGGTAATTCAACAGGATTTTCTGTTGTTCATCATCGGGTGAAAACTGAGGCAGTTCGCTGCACTAGAAGGGAATAAAATGATTGTACCATAGCTAGAATAGACACCCTACCAGCAGACAGCTAATTTTACATTGCTTAGAGTTTCACACACTGGTTTAAAAAAAAGTGTAAATCTTGTGAAATATTCAATGCACTGCCCCCCCAATTGACCCTCCCCCTCCCCCGGGGTTGCTTACCTAGGCCCTAGCTTCCCTCCCCCCCCCACCCAGTCAAACATCTTAAGCAAACCGTGAGTAGCAGTGTGTGCATATGCCTTATTCACTGTCTGCGTGGTGCACCTCCGCTTCTATACGGGCGATTCACAAGACTGCACCACCAAGAGTTTGCAACACGCTGACCAATCATAACGTGCGAAATTTGTCGACCATTTTCAAACGTGCATTGGGTCGCCAAATTTCACGCACTGTGATTAGCCAACGCGTTGCAAACTCTTGGTGGCGCACTATTGTGAAATGGCTGTATCCTGTCTGTCGTGCATTCAATCTTATCTGTTGTAGAACCATTAAGGAGACCTCGGACAGACTGCCCCAGTGAAATAACTCTTATGCGGTATATTAATACATGTGCCTACTCATGTTGAACTTAATGTATTACTCATTTTTAAGTTTTATGTATCTTCGTCTCACTAGATAAGTCAAAACTGCCCTGAGGTTAAGTTAATAGAGGGCGTTTTCCAAATCCAGTTTTTAAAAATTATTATTATTACTGAGTTATTATGTTCATTCAGAAAAATAAAAAATTCAGCACAGCAGATCAGCAGAGGATCAGAAACACTCTGGACTGCATTCAACAGTGTTTTTTCTTTCATTATAAAAGAATGAACTCCCTGTATGATCAGTGACCAGTCTTTTGACTTAGGCTCGTCACAGGAAGTGCCTTAACTCTTACTTTCTGTCTTCCCTTCAGTGCACCAGAAGAAGCTGTATATCAGACAGCTTATGCTTCTGTTTAATTTTAATGTGCCATGGTTTCTGTACAATGTTGCGATTATTTCCTGATCTCAGATGCACTGGATTTAGACTTACGTGTACTTGAATTAAAGCATACTGAGGAACTTATCCAAATTGCTCCAGTGCTTGGAATATTCCAGGTGTAGTCTTTTCTTAGATTACATGCACATACAAATATCAGCAAAAATCACATGACAAGTGGACTTGTTAATCAAGCTATCACTAGACTAGTTGTTTTCAGCTCAGCCTGACTGTTCAGTGGCTAAAGCAACAGTGCAATTTATAATGAGGTTGTATGACAGCATTTTGTTGGCCTCACATTTTGTCGCAAACTGGTGTGAGGTCAATGCACATTTTGCCAAAGAAAACCTGAGGCATCCTCGGGCTTTGCTTCGAGAGTGTGCCGGGTGAGTGCACTTGCTCCGGCGAAGAAAAACCTCCCATCGGCCAATGAGTGTTCATCTTAACCCGGAGCAGACGACACGGCATTTTTAATACCAGTGTCCCACTTCAAGTAAGTGGCAATTGTTACATGCCATCCATCAGGGAAACCCATCTGTCAGCAGCTGAAGATCAACTTTGTTATTGAACAAGACTCTCACCTTAAACAGTTTGGAGAAGTTTGCAGGTTTGTCAGCATCATCCAGAGCCGTCCACAGGAATCCATCCTGAGGCTGTCCTCTCTGCTCTCCTTGGTCAAACAGCTGCTCAATTTCATTCACATCATAGGCGCACACAGCAGAGCTTGCAACGCCAACCCTGATCATTAACAAAGCAAGTGAATTATATGGACACCATGACTGAGTCGGGCACTAAGCATGAGACTTGTGCATTTGAGATTATTTCAACACTTTGAACTCCCCCCCGTCCAATAAAGAGGTAGCCTCAGGCTTTCCCCTGGGGAACTGATATGTTTGAGGTGGTCGAACAAATTTTGCCTGAAACAAAAGCGAGTATGTTATAAAAGGCCTCAGATAAATTCTATGTGGTCTAATAGTACATTTACCCCAAATTTCCCTTCTAAAATAAATCGATCTTGTATTCTCTGTCCCTCTTTATCATTCTGAATGATTTGAAACTGATCTATTTCAAAATATCTCAGTTATTTTGCTATTTCCTTCGATCTTTGTCTATTTTAAGTGTGAGGTGGTAAATTCAACCGAAAAAGCCTGACCTAGTCACTAATCTCGGTGAGGTAGGCTGCCTCACAGTCGAATATGCAGGGAAAACCCTGAATAGCCTTATACATGTAATTTGCACGACTGCAGACACATGTACCAATCACCCCGCCTTTCGCATACAATGGGATAACTTTCGTGTCAAAAATGTAATCACCCAATGCGTCAAACCTCACTCCTCTCAATTCGCTTGATAGATGGGGCTGGAAGTGGCTGAAATGTCAATTTTTAGCTCCATTGATTGAACATTTTTTTTGTGCTGTGGACTGCCCTTGTTTTAAATTATGGAGTAGTGTCATAAGAATTTGAATTATAAAGGCTGTTTGGCCTTTCCTTTGACTGTGAATTTGACATTGTAGATATGTAAACTTAAGGTGAGCTTAGGTAAAAATACACCAGTCGTGCCAGTATGCTTTCTACAAAATGCCTGTTCTCTACACAACCATCTGGCCTTCCATTCGACCTTTAATTTGACCTTGTTGATCACATGACCTAGAAGTGAGTTCGGGCAAAATGTTACATTCCAGCATGTTTTCTGCAAAATATCTCAAAACTGAAGACGTAATCTTTCTTTCCCTTTTTCCGGAGCTCCTATAAGTTGACATGCTTATTGCCGAAGTGCAATATTCAAAAGCAGTGTATATGTACTATCTACATGTACAGTATGTATGTGTATAGCGTTAGTTATTTGGAGAAGAGCTCAACCAAACTGCTGTTTGAGTTAGAGCTGACGTTTGGCACATGAAACAGCCGCATAGTCAAGCAAGCTTGAACAGCTTTGAATGAGTGGAGGACTCGTGGGTGGCAAAATGTTTTCTCCGAAAAAATTGATCAAGTTCGAGATACATGCTGAAATAAACCACTCACCTTGGAGTTGTGAACACAGCAAAAATGGTCGTGTCTAACTTGTACATCCCCTCTGCAAAAAAATTGGAGAATTCGACAATTTCTTCGACAGGTTTGACAGAAGAAAACTTGGCAACCAAATATGAGGCCTAACTGAAAATACTGCTTGAAGACAACTTGGGAAATTAAGATAAGTATTTAAATTTCAAGTTAGGTGCAGCACTTTTCCCAAAGAAACCTTTCAGATTTTTCTGCAATAAATGGACAGAGAATAGCCAGCTAGGTGGAAAAACATTGAGAGCGAGTGGATTACCACCNGCAAGTGAATTACACCGACACCATGACTAGCTGCGTTGGGCACTAAGCATGAGACTCATGCATTTGAGATTATTTCAACACTTTAAACTCCCCCCCCCCCCGTCCAATAAAGAGGTAGCCTCAGGCTTTCCCCTGGGGTACTGATATGTTTGAGGTGGTCGAACAAATTTTGCCTAAAACAAAAGCGAGTATGTTATAAAAGGCCTCAGATAAATTCTATATGGTCTTATAGTACATTTACCCCAAATTTCCCTTCTAAAATAAATCGATCTTGTATTCTCTGTCCCTCTTTACCATTCTGAATGATTTGAAACTAATCTATTTCCAAATATTTCAGTTATTTTGCAATTTCCTTCCATCTTTGTCTATTTTAAGTGAAAAAGCCTGACGTAGTCACTAATCTCGGTGGGGTAGGCTGCCTCACAGTTGAATAGGCAGGAAAAACATTGAATAGCGTTATAATTTGCACAACTGCAGACACATGTCCCAATCACTCCGCCATTCCCATAGAATGGGATAACTTTCGTGTCAAAAATGTAATCACCCAATGTGTCAAACCTCACTCCTCTTGATTCGCTTGATAGATGGGGCTGGAAGTGGCTGAAATGTCAATTTTTAGCTCCATTGATTGAACATTTTTTTGTGCTGTGGACTGCCCTTGTTTTAAATTATGGAGTGATGTCAGAAGAATTTGAATTATAAAGGCTGTTTGGCCTTTCTTTGACTGTGAATTTGACAATGTAGATATGTGAACTTGAGGTGAGCTTAGGTAAAAATACACCAGTCATGCCAGTATGCTTTCTACAAAATGAATATTTTCTACACGACCATCTGGCCTTCCGTTCGACCTTTAATTTGACCTTGTTGATCACATGACCTAGAGGTGAGCTCGGGCAAAATGTTACATTCCAGCGTGTTTTCTGCAAAATATCTAAAAACTGAAGATGTAATCATTCTTTCTTTCACTTTTTCCGGAGCTCCTTGAAGTTGACATGCTTATTGCCGAAATGCGATATTCAAAAGCCGTGTATATGTACGATCTACATGTACAGTATGTATGTATGTGTATAGCATTGGGATTTCGAGCTCCAAACTTTCAGGTGATTTTCAACGCAGAATGACCCCGCTATGGGGCACCATGTTTTGCACATTTTCTATAAAGCTCATTTTAGAATATCTTAATAGTTTGAAATATAATCCCACTTTAATAGAATGCAATATTGGGTCATTTGGAGAAGAGCTCGATCAAACAGCTGTGGAGTTAGAGCTGACGTTTGGCACATGAAACAGCCGCATAGTCAAGCAAGCTTGAACAGCTTTGAATGTGTGGAGGACTCGTGGGTGGCAAAATGTTTGCTCTGAAAAAATGGATCAAGTTCGAGATACATGCTGAAATGAACCACTCACCTTGGAGTTGTGAACACAGCAAAAATGGTCGTGTCTAACTTGTACATCCCCTCTGCAAAAAAACATGGAGAATTCGACAATTTCTTTGACAGGTTTGACAGAAGAAAACTTGGCAGCCAAATATGAGGCCTAACTGAAAATACTGCTTGAAGACAACTTGGGAAATTAAGATAAGTATTTAAATTTCAAGTTAGGTGCAGCAGTTCTTTTAATTTTTAAAGGCCACTTTTCCCAAAGAAACCTTTTAGATTTTTCTGCAATAAATGGACAGAGAATAGCCAGCTGTGTTGCAAAACATTGAGAGCGAGTGGATTACCACC
>NW_019091361.1:3907335-3932660 GCF_001949145.1 Acanthaster planci
GCTCATTCAAATAACAGACTCGATGGGTTGTTACTTCGGCCATGCCTGAATATCACTGGAGTAGTGTGATGTAAGTGTCAAAGCAAATGCAGTCGCACTTGTACAAGAAATTTAAGCATGGAGGAAGTCATCAAATGCACTGAATATCATATTCTCAACCTGTAACATGATCTACATGTAATCCATTTCAGGCTTGAATAGCCTTAAGATCTTATCTTCTCTATAGTGATTTTCATCCAAGACCGGGCCATTTTGACGAGGGTGAAAACATGTACATATAATGTATTCCAAAACCAAGCATAAGCCTTTTTTGCCCCAAAATGGACAACAATCCGTCCTCACAATGGTCAGCACATTCCTTCAATCTCAGAGCAATCCTCAGCAAGAGCCCCATCAATCAACCCTCCACAGCGTGATGTATCGCCAGGTGCTTCAATTCAGGAATGCCAAGGTGTTTTCCTGGGGTTTCTCACCTTCACTCACGTAAATCCACGAGAAATTCTGGTTGGGTTCACTCGGGGCACCCTGCCTTGCACTAAAGTCCGGGTCTGCATCTGTGGGTTTTGTGTCGAAGTCCTGACAAAAAATAAAGGAAAAATATTAGTGGAATTTGAGCACTATCAAAGTCTAAGAAGATCGACTAGACCAGAATGACAACCACAGGGACAGCTCAGAAAGGCTAAAGGCATACAACTTCTTAAATTTGGGCACCACATGCGACTTGGTAAAGTGTGAACAACGAGAGAAAAAGAGACCAAAAATGAGAAGACAACACCAAAACACAAGACAAGTGCTGAACCACCAAAACCACAACATAAGACATCCAACAAGGGGCTTCTGAACTGATCCAAACCATCACCAATGCAAGCTATTCGCCTTGGATGTTGATTGGTGCTGGTAGCATATGGAATGCAACCATGCAACAAGCGACTAAAACGAAAATGGATAAGGTGTCCAGCGAACCCCGGATTGCACGGAAGTGCAATATGTTCCCAGCATTTCCTGTACAAACATGAATGAGTATATGCACGTGTACAAGTACATACATGTGTACATGGTGTCTCCACACATTGCACAATGTACATGTACACGTATGTACCAATACCTGTGAAAAGCATGTGGTGAGAATTCACTGAGGATCACTGCAAATGTGGAACATCCTACATGACGGTACGCACGACTATGCAAAATTCTCAATACATCTGTGTCTGTACAAGTATGTTCAGATTAACATCATGCATGGCAATTATCCAGTAGCCACTTGGCCAAGGCTGTGATCCAATTCAATGCTTACTGTCGTCGCTCAACGCACACTGAAAGGCAAGTATGGAAACTACTGTTCTTACAAGCTTGCATGGTTGCACCTATACCCGGACTGGTGCCCGTCAGGTGACCAATCATATAGTATTTCTTCGCCATTGTGGAAAATAGCCAGATCTTTAAGTGTTTTGCAAATCTTGAGAAACAACTTGATGGAAAATATGTCCTATTGGCCAAGCAGGTGCATAAATGTGTGGTAAATAACAAGCCAATGTGCACCACCCTGAGAACACTGACTTTATATCAATTTTCAATCTTTGAGTGGATACAAATGCTACAATTGGAGGTGGAATCTACTTCAAAGACAAAAAATGGCATGATTTACTCAGAATCTGATCCAATCATGTATTCTGTAAAGCATGGGTCTCCCATTTGAACATGCTGGCTAATTTTCTCTTTACGTGTTCGCACATGCATCTTTTGATCCTTTTGTTCAACCTGGGTCCACACAAACAGGATCCGCTTTTGGTAGGTGAAAAAGTACTGTACATGTACAGGTAGTTGGTAAATGTACTTTTCTTTGGAATTCTAAAATAACTTGTTGAATAAACTTAACAAAAAGAGTTTAGGAAAAATGCATTGAAAACCAAGTCTCTCATAACTGGGGGTGGGAGGAGTTACTGAACTCCCAGCTTGTTGCAAACTCTTTCAAGTTTTCATGTACATACAGGTGCATCTGAACTAAAATCGATGTTTGGCAAAAGATTTCCTAACCGCTCTGGACACTTGCAGCATTACAGTACATTGGACACTTCTGACAAGATGAATAGACCTACCGTTGTCTCTGCAAAGACGCACTTTGGGTACTGGGAATCGGTTCCACAGACAAACAGGCAAGTATCAGTCAGGGGCTGAATAATGCTCACGTAGTTGTAACACTGCCAAAAAAACCCAAAAAACACACAAGGTGGAGGAAACCTACTGTAAAACTTGAATTTATTGTAATAGCTTCCTGTTGTTTCCAAAAACTTGTCATCCACTGTGGTAAATAAACCAGGGACTGGCTGAAATTACAACATACTGCGAGTCCATCCTTTAGTCCTTTCACAGAAGTCCAGTCACAAGTAATGGGGTGAACAATGACATAGGAATATGCTTTTGTCACACATCATTTGAATAGCTTGTAAATTGGTTGGAGACTGGATGAGTTGTGACTTGCAGGGACTAACAGGGACGTGTGGTAGACTGGAGTAGAACATATATTAACTCCAAAAAGCCAGGGAGCCTAGAATCCTCTTGTAAACTTACTTTTTTTCCCAAATATTGTTGCCATGCTTTTTTTGTCAAACTAAGCCTTGGGGAGTACATGTACTTCAACTGATGTCCTGTGCTCAAGTGCCTCCTATTTGTGAAAACTGGACATAGCATTTAGGCAAAATGCCCATTCTTCCCAGGACTGGTCAGCCAAAACTGTGAACTTAATTCCCACTGACATGTGTTGAATACAAAGGAAAAACTAAGGCACATTTATGTAATGGACCTACATGTACTGGTACATGGCATGGACATTCCTTTGTCATGTGGAAAGTGGAAAGTGAAAATGCTTGTTTTTCCTTACACTGCAAACATGCATTGCCAAACATGGAATTCTCTTGATGGATTCCTTGACTATTCCTCTTCCTTTTGCTGCCAATAAGCCTAAACCCGAAAAACTTTAAAGACTGTTCTTCAGAGAGTGGGTAATAACCTGGCTTGGTCCACACAGGGTTCTTATACCGACATCTTTCGCTCATGGGTCCATACTTGGTACATGTATGTAAGGCCGGTACACGTACCATGTTGGAGTGTGTACTACTGTACATGTATGAAGATTCAACATTGATTCCAATTATGAGCCTAATAATCACATCACATGTAAATTGTGGAATGTTCCAAAGATTAACAGATACGTGTACATATAAAAGACAGATGAACGGCCTCACCTTGTTAGGGTCGCCTGAAGAACAGATGGTGCTTGTGGTAAAATTAAATATTCCAATCTGTAATTTTAAGATAAGATACATGTGTATTTCACTTCTCCAAAATGTTGTATTTATTAGAATAGACTTTCTCATTAGTACACAGATCACGGGCACTTCCCTAACCAACATTCATGCTGATTTCTGCAGGGTGAGGCACTCCCAATTATTTAAGAAGTGAATTAGTAATCGTAGAGTTCCTGGCAATCAAAACAAATGCCTAGGCAATGAAGGACTAAACTCAGGCACTTCACTCTTGGGGTAGGCGTGGAGGCAGGGTCCTAGGCCACTGTTGAAGCAGTTAATCAATGATGAAAATTGCCAGTATCTCCATAGGACTAACCTTCAAATACATGTAAATACACGAGCTAATAGTACTGGGTTGTATGTCCTTAGGTGTGAGGTCAAAATACAAACGCTTTTGAAAGCGTTTAACGCTTTGTAAACGGTAAGCCCTACGAACGGTCAACATCGAACAGACGAACGCTTCAGCGAGGCTGGCCGAACCGTTGCGGTCGAGTACACCTTGCACTCTGCAGCTTCCAGTAAACAATGGACAGCTCATCGCATTACGGCATCATAGACTTCTGTGGTCTGGTGATTAGTCATAACAATAGCTCTCTGAATAGGATCTTTTGTTCACAACTATGGCTGTGCAGCCACAAACTCCATTGTTGTCAGGGTTGCTCGTGAAGCTAGACAGTCCAGGACAGACGGTTCATTTCAAACTGTTGAACTGTCCAACACCAAAAGACGGAGGGAATGAAGGGAAATTAACACCAACCGTTCAACTGTTTCTAAACCGTCTGTATTTTGACCTCACGCCTTAGTGTAACTGCTGTAAACTTGGTGTGCTTGCAAAAATTATTTTGAAAAACCTGACTTTTAAAAATAAAAAATAGCCCCTTGTAGTCAAAGCTCTGTGAACTATAACACTGCGACTTCGCAACTAACATCTACAGTCTGTGATGTAAATGTGCTCCTTACATTATTAAGATTGGATGCTTGGACTACATGAAGTGCATCTCGGCCACCGATGTACAGCTGCGACAAATCCTTGTTGAAGACAAGGGTGCGGTAGTTCCCTGGTTTGTTCTGTGAACCTTCCAACATCTGAGCATCTGATAAGCCTGCAAAGCAATGAATTCGGGAATGAACGAAAGCAGGGAAGCATTATTTGTGTCTCTGATGGCCCATTAAACTGACCCTTAACACTGCATTTCCAACGAGTGAAAACCACGTAAAATACACTGTAACTGGCACCTTGCTAATCAAATGCAAATGTTACAATATAAAGGAATGATGAGAACAATGAAAATCATGCCGTCTTCAACAATAAATTCACGCTGCTATCGTTGCTGACGTACTGTACATGTACACATACTCAATACTCATGTACTGTACATGTATTCAATACTCACGTACACTGTACATTGTACGTGTACTTAACTTCACAAAACCTGACGAAAATACTATTTTACTTGCACTGTGAATGCAATTGTATGCTAGATTTTTGTTGATGGATTCCTTGAGTGTTTCTCTTTTATTTCAGATACCCCACACGCTAAAATGCCTCTAAAACAGTTTCCAGAAAGCTATAACCTTGTGTGGAACTGGATTGGTCCACACAGGGTCTGCACAACCTGCATGATGTGGACCTCTTTCGTTCTCCACTCCTTGCGCTAGGCAGGGTTTATCACAGATGTGAAAAATCTCCGTAACAGACCGTTACAATTTTTAATTGGTGAAAACACAAAGTTCCCTGCTTTTCCCCTTGTTATAAAGGAAATGAACCCTCTTTGTACATTCAACCTAAAATTAACCGGCACGCCTTATAAATTTGTGTCTGTAACACTCAAAACTTGAGGTGAACCAACAAGGAATTATGCTAGTTGGAAGGGATGACCTCTCAATAAAATGAGTCAGTTCAGTATTCCAACAGCGCATGCTCAGTACATGTACAAGGCTATTTGCGAACAGCTACATGGACGTGCACACACGATAGTCTGTCCTATCAGCGCATACGCTGACTCACGTGCATGCTTGGTTCCCGAATGAGCCTGGCTTGTTGAAGTACCAAACTGGCCTATTAGAGTTTGGCACTTGGCATTTCTCAGTTGGGGCTACATACATGTACATGTATACACGTACCTAACACTTGCAATTCAGCTTCATATATCTGGGTTCTTTCAAATAATGCAACCTCCATTAGTATTGAAGGAGCTTGTTTTACCAAGAGTAGTTTTGGTCTGCAGCTCGGATTCTATCCAAAGGGGTTAATTAATGCAAAATTTAGGAAGACATGCATGCGTTTCAGTTTAGTCATAAAAACAGCTGCAGTTTAACTTATGAGTTATACCTTTAAATGTAACTCTGGCGGAGTATTCAACACTTGGATATCTGGGTAATCTGTTCTGTGCTGCACAGGCAAAGAGTGTTGCCAGGAGAAACCAACCAATGATCTGGATGCCGACCGACAGCATGGTCACACAGGCTCTGTCTGCTTTATTTGATTACGCAGTACGTGGTCCTGCAGTATGTACTAGATGTGGCTTCTGTTCAGACTTCAGCGATCAAAATTCTGAAAGAAATTTCAGAGGTCCGATATTTAAAAACTGCAGAATTCATCTTTGAATCCGTCAGGAAATTAATTCTGCTCAAGAGTGTCAAGAAGGGGAGGCTGCCCCCTGAAAAAAAGAAAAAGTAAAGTGAAATGTAAACAAATTAAAGGAGATGAAACTCATCACTCTGCTAAAAAATACCTCAAAACTGACCCTTTCCAATACCTGATAAACCCTCTTCCCCCTCCCCCGGAGATCACCCCTAAGAAAAAAACCCTGGCAATGCCCACCGATCTCTCCTCTCATGTACGGTATGTGTACATGTGCCGTATGCGATCATCAGGCCTGACTCCAGCATACATGTACATGTATATAACGATGTGCATGTGTATATTGTTCGTGAACAATTTGAAAAAAAGAAGTTGATTTTTGTCTTCACAAAATACTTACAGGTAATTCTTAACATTTTTACATGCTTTTTAATATCAATTGCTGTTTGTATTTAATCTACAATTTCTCCATTTTCTGTGATGTCAACAAGGATTTTTAAAAATTTTCTATTTGGGTTAAACTTGTAACTACAGAGCTAGTAAATATTCAAATATTCAATAAAATGGAATGCTAGATACAGTGTAAATACTGAATTATTTGAACTGACTCAGCCCTAAGTACATGTAGGCAGCTACTGCACGATATAACCAGCAACCTTTCCGAAAAATTCACCAAAAAGAAAATTCCAGTTTCCGCACACATGCACCATATGCATGCACACTGTATACATTAGTGTTTGTACATGTAGCTCAATGATTCACAAAGTCTGCACTCATTATGCACACAAGCCTTTACACTGCTGCACAGCAACTCTAGCTGGAAACATGAGTGTGCCAGACATTCCAGAGCTGGTAGAATTTCCTTTTGGACAAACCCATCTTATCCATACAAGCATGACAAGGCAAAATACACACCGATGTATGCACATGTACACTGTATGTGTAGCCCAGTGTGTGCACGTTACTGTGCTTGCACTGTTGGGTCATTCTGTAAAAAAACGGGTCCAATTAAACGTGCCAAAAGTGTGACATTTCAGTGTCCCTGTTACACTTGACCTGAGCATGACCTGAGCAATTGGACACGGAAATTATGCCTGAAATAGACTTCAAACTGTTTTATTTGTTTGACGGGTACATGTATGTACATGTACGTATAAAGGGCATTACCACTCTTGGAAATTAAGGAATGTGTTCTAAAGTTACAAAATCATACTAAGACGTACATGTATGTACATGTGTACCAATGTCATTATGCGAAATATCCTGCAAGAAAAATGCTCGCCAATGATGAGCATGTATAGCAGAGTGCAGTAAATTAGGACCATCCGACGAGGCACCACTAACATTGCCTAGCAACCGCTGGTTCCAGACAGATTACACACATGCACAATGTACAACTACACAGATATGGCAGCATAATGAGTCAATTCCAGGAACTGTGCGCAGCTGTGCCATGTGTCTTTTTGATCGATTTTCCAACAAAATTTTTTTATTTTGATGAACTAGGTACATGTATGTGGGTATAATTCCAGAAATTAGGGGGCCATTTTTTCCGAGTCCCTGTCACATCTGACATACATGTATGATTATGTTCTGAACACATTTTCTAATTTCCAGGAGTGATGAATTAATGCAAATTGCCTGTTAAACAAAAACATTGTATTAACAGTTTGAAATGAATTCCAGTGATACTTCCATGTCAAATATGGTAACAAAAGTCAGATGTACACGTACCAGTTAACAAAAATGTCACACTTTTGTACCCCTAATTTCTGGAACTACTGTTACCCATGTACACGTACATACATGTATGTATTACTATTATATAACCCAATTTGGACTCTAGATGAAATTCGTGTAGTTAATGTTGCTCTAGCGATTTGTGGGCGACTGATTTTCTTACACTGGGTGACATATATTGTGATATGGACCATTTTCCCCCTTTCAGAATTTTACAGAGTTTTGTGGCTTGTGATTCTGCTAATGAAGTGTCGACACCATTCTCTAAGGATCTATCATAGAAGCTCAAGACCAGATGACAGGCCAAAAGAATAACCAGACAAAACATGAAGGACATGACAGACATTACTGTATCTTTCCCTCAAATGACAGCAGACTGGCATTTTGGTAATACCTGTCTTGAATGTTGTATTTTCACGTGACAGGGCAACAAAAACTCTTGCTATACCACGGTCATACCTGTAGATAGTGGATTTTTATTGGTTTCGAATTGATCATGTGACATGCTACAAGAGCACATGTGCACATACACTGTATATATGTATCATTCATGTGTCGAGCGCACTGGTGATGTTACCAGGCTGCAAAAAGTGATGGATAACGGTGATCTTTCCCACAGTTGATGTGTCAAATCTACTGCATTGTAATTGTGTACTCTTGGGTACGAAGGTGGATAGTCGCAGTGTGGTACTATACATGTACGCGCGCATTACACGCCCATTAATTACAGGTAGGAGATGTGCACTGTGTGGTGGACATTAAAACACTGTCTGTTCACATGTGCCACTCTCTTTACTCTGACCTTGTCAGAGACCTGCAGGTTATTAAACTTCACTTCATGCTCCCAGCTATGCTAGAGGAACACGATTATGGTCTGATCACTTTTTCTGCTGCGCTCGCCATTGCTGTTTACATTTGTGTCTACAGATAAAATGCTCATTGGTTCTGACTCTTCTTGTCTACTCTTCAAACTTGTTTATACTTTTCAACGGAATGTGGTGTAATTTGTCTTGAAATTCAACCAGTCAACAAAACCCCCCAGTGCTCAATATGAATCGCAGATTTCTCTAGTGAACAAGTTTGTTATAATCCTAGATTTCTCCCCGCCTTCAAAGAAAAATAGGTCAACAAAGAACATCACAATCAATAACTTTCTTTGAAATTTAATATCTAATTTGCTGTTCAAGTGTTTCAATTTGTTTAAGTGTTTTAATTTATCTTGCATTAAAATATACATGTACATGTATATGCATCTTACACATGTAGAAGACCGTTCCAGAGAAATCAATGACTTTGGTATAACAAACAATTGGAGGCTTTGAGATGCACGGTGGCGGCAGACAAACCGGTCCTTTTTCGCAGTTGTGCATGTGCTCAGATCTATAACGGGCATGCCTAGAAATGCACGTGCATGCCCACATCAACCAAAAAGGACCGTTGTGTCTGCCATCACCAAGCCTCTCAAAGTCTCCCATTGTAATTTGTTGCCTGCAGTGATGGGCACCATGGGTTTTAGGGCTATACCAAATATCCAGATATTCAATAGAGTATTGAATATTCAAATGCAAAATTCATGAAGACAAAGGGAGAATTTTCTTTTGTTTTAAATGAGAAAAATTACACTGTGGAGGCTTTTTTAAAGCAGATTCAAATGAAAAGCGACAGAAATCTTACGATTCAAAAAGTAAACTATTCATTAAAAAATTTTAATAGACAAGAAGTTTCTTGCTACATGTAAATCATGGCTGGAGATACTCCTAGATGTGAGAAGCTATTAGGGTGATTATAATGTACAATTGTTTGCTTTATTGCAACTGATTTTGTATATGTTCGTTGACAATCTGCCCGTCAGAATGACCAAATATTCGGATATTCAATCAAATTGAAGGTCAAATATTCAAATAGTGAATTATTTGAATTGACTCAGCCCTAATGGGGTTTGTACACCCTCAGGGGCAAATGGCAATCTCAGCTTTGCATCGAGTGCCATTTGCTCCCTCGGGTGTACGAAAAACCATGGACTCCCACACTGCAGGTAACAATTGTTAAATGTTAGACATCACATCAGGAAGCTGCCTGATGATACAACATGCACACATACATGAATGTACACAACTCGGCAGTATACATGTACAGGATACCGGTGATTTACAAATCAAATGTGCTCAGATAATTAGCAAAGCTGGTATGCACAGTACTGAGTGTACATTCAATTTGTACACAACATATGGCAACATGCACGGGTATTATACATGTACATGTGTATGTAACATAAATGCAATGGAATGTGAAAGAGGAAGTTAAGTACCAAATTTCAGTTTAAAGATTCAGTTACTTTTGTACATGTACATAAGTGATTGTTATGTATGCCTCTCCGAGTAACAACATGCCGTACTAGCACTGTACATGTACACTACATTGTACATACATGTACTCTCCATACAGAGCTTTTTTTAGAAGTCTTTGCATTTAAACATTAGCCCATGTTTATTGGGAACATTTATGAATTACACTTACTGTACATGAATGCACACACATTTCATGCCACATGGAACGTGAGACAGAGTAAACCTACTGCTGCATGAATTTGCAGTTTCTGAGGTATAGTTAAATACCAGGAAACTGCACGCATCATTTTGCCAATATCACCATGCACTGTGGCAATCAGTCAAAACCAGTCCGGAAAGAGGCCCTACAGATAAACCTACATATAGGAGACTTGTCTAAAAATATTGTGTTTTCTAAGTAATGCTTCAGACTTTTCTTAGCTGAATTTCACTTTATCACTTTCTGACGGCTCTCATACATGTTAAGGGAAATTTAGTGTTGTTGCTGGCTTCACTCACAAAAAAAATTAAGCAGAAATTGACCCACATGTGTACGTGAACACTTCAAATGATCATACATTGTTTCTAACAGTGAACACGAAAGTCACGCATTAGTCTTGAAGCGCCAACTGGCATAATTCTGAACACAAACGGATACTTGTCAAAGATTTTGCTGTTCCTGATTTTGGTGGGATTAATGTGAAAGACTTAATTCTCATGAAAATCCTTTCAAAAAGCCAACTTTGGTCCCCAGTGGTCATGAAATTTATTTATGGTCCTAAAATAACTGAATAGACATTGATAGAGGCTTGAGAAACTGCATCTAGCCATGAAGTATCATAATACCGACATGCATCTTCTTTAATAAATTTTCATTCAAAGATAAAGTTTTGGTGATCTTAAGGGAAAAAATAATGACTCCACCTTAGCAGTTGTGTACAAAGTCTATGGGAGTGAAGAGAATGTTCTCAGTATTTCCAAACAGCATGGGTAAATGTTTCTCAATCTCAGTCCAGAATACCTGTCTTTCCAGCATTTCTTTGACTGACTTTAAGTTTTATTGAGATGATATACATGTATGATGAGAAAAGTGGAGTCAGGATGCAACATTTTAGCCGTCTTTTACGTTATACAAACAATCAAAGCATAAATGTTTCAACTGAAATAAAAAGGGAACTCCCCTCTCAAGCACCCGAGACGCACGACAAAAGATTGTGCAACACACACCCACTGCTGTCATAAACAAGGCCTGATGTTATCACAGACTCATCATGGTTACAGCTACATGTAGCGCCCGACTGGGGGCCAGTCTACTGAACTACCAATGCCAGGGCCTCAATTCGGCGCCGTCTGTGGCTTCAACTGTTTATTTACTAGCTGACTTTGAAGCTGTAAGCGCAGTAATATGTCTAATAGTGCCACAGAACATCAAATAAGATGCAAGAAAGCTAAAAATTACAGTAATCCAATTTAATTTAAACGCTTCAGGCCCACGATCGGGGACTGGTTTTGGGAACGAACCTGAGACGTAGACGAATTGAGTATATTGAAAAACGACCCGGAATTAATCACGGAGGGGGTTCAGTAGACTGGCCCCCAGTCTGGGGCTAGGTGGCTACAGCATGCTACCCTCCTATCCTCCCTCCACCCCACCCCCTTTTCCGCCGAGCGAATTTTTCTTCTTCAAAGCGCTTAAATCGTTTACCTTTTCAGCCGGGTCATGCAGGAAAACTTTTCCGTCACCGTGTCTTCGTAATCGAGCAACTGATTCTGCTCCCGTACCGTCACCGCGGTGTAATGTTTGCTTGCAGTGTAGCCTTGTCGCGCAAGCGCAGCGCCACACGCCAGTCAACAACACGCATAATTACGCGACATCCACCGAAAGAGGGCGCAAGTGCATGTATGCGGTATCTAATTAGATCTTCACCGTGTACATGTTCATGCACTGATTTGGAATAACAGCCTGGTTGAATTTTTGTGGGGAATTTAATAAAATCAACCTCTTTTAAGACGAGTGACAAAGTAATGAGCACAGACACTCAAAGTAATCCTCTAGGCTTTGACTGATTTTTGCTGGGGCAGTTTCATGCAGATATTCTCGAGCAACATTTAAGTTGCTTAATTTGGAATTATCCTAATTCTCAATTATAATACAGGCTGTCTGCCAATTGAAATTAGATGTTTGTCTGAATTGTGACCGAGTGTCATTATATAGAACTGAAGATGTGACTTCAACACAAGTGTGACCTAAAAAAGGCACAAGTCACAAGACCCGAGCTATTCAAATGATCGGTGAGGAAATCAGTTCGTTGTTCACCTTGTTACTTATGACATGGTTTTGAGATATGACTTGTAACTGAACTTGAGATGATAAAACTGGCGATCGTGACCGGATAAGCTCCAGAATGTATGTGTGAACTAGTCAGTGTTAAATCAAGTACACGCACTCTGCATTTGACACCTCTGGGGTGGTTTTTTTTGAAGAACAACTACTTGGCATGACTAAATATTACGGTGAACATTCCTTCACAAATTATCATGCCTCTTATCTGTGGAATAAGCAACCAATGGAAATTTGATCTGCAGACTCCTGAAATTTTTAAAGCCAACTTAGACACTCATCTTTTTAAACAGTACTTCTCTCTATTGATTTTAATTGTTTTTGTAGCTTGTTAATTTCGATGTCAACTTTTAATACTTTTATTTAATTGTACAGCCCTTTGCAATATCTGTGGCATGGAAGACATTTTGTAACATTATTGTTACAGCACGGTTGTTGATGACCACTTTGGTGCTCTTTCAGAGAGATCCAAAAAAACATTTTCTGTCACTCGTTTTTCCAAATATGGTAGGCCACTCTATCAGATAAGTATTATCTTCTGTCTGAAGATTCAAGAAATCAAGATGCACTTACGGATGCACTTGAATATCTTCAAGAAATGCACATCATCTTTTAAGAAAGTGTTTTAAATGATTAAATTAGTACATGTACATGTTTATGTACATTTTACACATGTAGCCGATTCATTCAAGCTTCTTGAGTGTGTTACATTTCAGGTTAAAGTAGAGCTTTTTCATTTTGCTCAATGCTTTACATAATGTGTAATAGAAAAAACTGGCATGTCTGGTACAAGCCTCCAAGACCTTCAACATTCCCTCATGCTTAAAACTTGGAAACACGGACACGGCTGTTTCTCTGTCTTAGTGTAATTTGGTTCTTTAGAATCTGTCAAACCTATCAATGTTGCTGGGGGGTGTCGGGGGGTCACCCCTCCCTCCCCGTTGGTCCCATTGGTTAGTTTTTGTTAGCAAAATCATGGCCTGTCGGCCAAAAAAAAAAAATGAAAAAAAAAAATGAAGATGAAAGGAAGGGGGATACAGTACTCGTTTTACGGGACAGTCCATCAGCAAATTCCACATGGCACCCTCTCATTCAAAATGGTCTAGCGACACGCGGGAATACATGTAGATTGTGGGTTTCGATGATGTGGCATGAGCAAATTTGACGGTATGCACACGACTGGATAAAGGTCTGAGAGGTCTAATTGACGATGCGGCACGCATGGTCAAGCTCAGGCAGATGAGTACAGGCCTGCTGTTTTGCCTGGCACTGGGCCAAATACCACAGGAGACACCACAAGACTCACAACGTTTGCCTCACAAACACTTATATTTTCAACCACCTGCAAACTTTATTTCTACTGGGCCAGCACTGGCAGTACTTAAGTGTAACATTTCCAGCACAATGTCTGGTATTCCAACAGTGCACACCCAGTGAGAGGCTATTCAGGAATAGCTACATGCATGCACGATAGGCTGTCCTGTAAGTTCAGCCATACGCTAACATGCGCACTCGCTTTCTTCCCAACAAACCTTGTCTTTTTGGAATACCAAACTGGCTTATTGGAAATGGCCACCTAACAATGTGACTTGTACAGCATGTGGGTTCTTTGCCAAATCTTAGCACAATCGCTGTTTTTGTCTTCGTCTGAAGGTCCACCATCGGTTTCAAACACTTTTCTGCTGTTTTGAAATTAAGAGGAAAAGTACTTTTAATTTTGGCCTCAAACAATCAGCTTGATGGTTCTGAAGCGGCTAAATAAAGCTGCATTTAATTTAAGGGTCTCATATCTCCTAAGGGAAGGGAAATACTTCATAAAACTCAGACTCAAAAATGATGACTGAGCAAAGATTTGGACCCCCGCACTACAAGCAAACGATTGAATTACCTGCTCTACACGGTGTTGAGTGTGCCAATTAATTTTTCAATGAAGTCATGCTTTCCCACTTGCAAGTCATGAACGAAGAGGTATCGGCGTGCTTTTGCTGAAGTCAAGCTAAGCCCCCTGCGGTCGGTGTTCAATGGTGTGCCCCACTATCCAACCCATGTGAGGAAGGCACAATGAACAATGGCTGAATGGTCGATGCAAGCTGGAGGAATCTTCACACCGTCCAACATGGAAGCAGGATGCCATGTATCAGATGTTGTAAGCAACCGTTTGGTTCAGTCTGTCTTCCATTGGTCTTCATTCTTTCCCTTTACACTGTCTGCTTGTCCAATTCTTGCTCCTCTGTTGTCTCCCCAGACTGCTCCTTCCCCGCCTCGGCATCTGCCGCCGCCTTCCGTCGCTCTTCCTTCTGAAGCCAGTAGCGGAGCCCTCCTGTGGCCTCCAGGAGCTTCTCCAACTTCTTCTTCTTCAGAGACATCTCGTACTCCTGGGCGGCCCTGATCTGCCTCCGGACGGCCTCCACGTGCTGGCGATGCCACTCGGCCAGCATCTCTGGGTACTGCTCTGCGTGGGTGTGGTCCGCTTGCAGCCTCTGGATCTCAGGGAGGATTTCTGTCGTCACCAGGCTGTCCAGCGACTCGGCCGATATTCTGCCCTCGGCTTGCAGCCTGGACACACATTCCTTGAGACAGAAAGAAAAATAAAATTTAGGAAAACAACTTTTCTATAACATTATAGACAGCAGCAACCTAATAATCAAGGGAGCCCTTGACTGAAAACAAGGCAGTATAAAATCATGCTCACCGTGAAGTGCTAATTAATTTGCTTTGTTGGCTAGACGCACTGGACATTGGAGTGAACTTAGTGCAACAGTTCACCACAGTAAGCATCTGAACTTGCCCAACAATGCCCAACGATCTCTGCTGATGAGCCACTGCTCACACAGTCAAATGCATGGCAAAAAATGCAGGAGAGACAAATAACCGGCTAAACTGAGAAGAGCTTCCAACGCCTTATGAACTGACCTGCAACTGGCCCCTCAGCTCCTCTTCAACGTCTGGTTGCTCTTCCGGCACAGCTAGCAACCCCTCAACCTGCAATGTCGGAGAGAAACATGTATATAATCTGTCTTCTCCAGTTCAGACAGTCTTCAAGAACTAGTGGATTCACCTCTTGCCAATCAAGAACTTTGGGGAGGGTGCAACAACTCACCAAAAAGGTTCAGGGGCATTATGACAAATGTTTAAGCAATCCACAGAAAGAATCTATGTATCCTATTTTGGGGTAGTTTTGAAAATGGTACTGGGCCTTGTTAAAATTTAGCATGCCTAAGGGAAATTTCCACCGTGATGAGCGAAACAGCAATGTCATCTCGGGCAGAACCTTCAGCACTGCAACTGCTTCTGAGTATAAAAGTTGCCAGCATGTTGGATCTTTATTGTAACTTCTGGGTTTGTTTCGGATGTTTCATAGTTAATTCAGTACATGTCCAGGTTAAAGGCCGGTCGTTGTAGCAAACATTGCAAAAAGTGGAACACAGCAACCAATTCAATGTCAAAAGCTTCGAGAGAACTACCCAGCTAAACCTGAATGAGGGCGGGCTTTCCGGCCAAGGTCATGAATTCAGCTGCCGACCCCTGTAACCCACAGGCAAATGTCAGCCCTACTTACGACTTCTTGGACCAGACAGGGTCCACCGTCTCCTGTCCGTTCTGCCTCAGCTTGCAAGAATCTAGCAGCCTGTTTTAACCTTCCCGCCATCACAAGGCCAAGGGCGTGGTAACTGCTGGAGAGAAGACTAGTCTGACCCCTGGTGGCATCTGCAAAGGTCATGCCCAAGTCATGCATCACTTCCTGCACGATAAAGAAAATTACATTTCACTTGGCTGCTGGAATCAGCAGGATGTGGAATAATGCGAGTTAATTGGGAATGACATTTGGAGGTGAAGAGATTTCCACAGAACATCCAACGGCGGGGTTGTTACAATGACTACTGTGACGTTCCGGGACTTTTTGAAGTCGGACAAAATATAATATAGCAATTGACTTATGGTGACTCGTGAGCTTCAATTTCCACTTTTAATGCACACAAACACATGCAGTCAAAGGCTGCTCTGTACCTGCAGGTCCCTCTCAAATGACATCACTTCCTACAGATTGCCATGTGCATCGGCATTTGTTTTACTTCATCGGCTGCACTGTTTGTCAAAGATATTTAAATCAGCATGAATGCAAGTATAGAACATGTGCACACCGTGCACACGTGCAAATGTCAACGTTGTATAAAACATTGGAACTGTAATTTTCCTACAAAGATGGCGTCCAACAAGAAAGATCTATGCTTAATGAGTGCTCGGTGCTACATTCACTGTAAGATGGTTTCCACAAAAAACAACCCTAGTTTTGTAACGAAATGAGCTCTGTGGACAACGGACAAAATTTGTGTCGATGCAGTTTCCTCAACACTCTCTCACCCTTGCGCTGTCTCCTGATTTCAAGTACCGATGGCAACAATACAGGGCAAGCAGCCGGGACAGGGGCTCCTCGTCGGTCAACACCTCCAGTGTCATCATCTCCATGGCAACCGCAGCCGCACCCTTGATGTCCCCCCTCTCTAAGTAGTCATCCAAGAGTAAGTTGAAGGTGAAGTTGTCAGGAAACACTCCGTAATTTGTCTGTCAAAGCAGAGGGACAGAAGTGATGCGCACTGTGTTTCATGTGACTGTAGAGGACTTTCACAAGACTGCTGGAACATCCTTGGTCCACATATCCAGAACAAAATTACTGTCACGGTAATAATGGTGCCTAATTCCTGTTTCTCTTGTCCGTTTGTGTAAGTGGCGGAAAGTGTTGACTAACATTGTATGGGAAAGAAATGAAGTACGCAGATGCGGAAAGCGAATGGAGAGAAAAGTGTGCTTATAGAAGGGTAGCCTCGCTCAACACGCTTAAAAAAGCTAACATGTTTTTCTTTGCAAAGCAAAACATGTGGTCACCGACCTTGTCCTGGAGGACTTTCACAGCTGTGTCAGCCTGTCCTAGATCCAGGCATGTTCTGATGAAGCTGTGCATGGTGGATGCTCGGAGATGATGGGCCACAGAAGAGTGACGGTGACTACAAATTATTAAAAACAAAAAGGAAAATGTTCTCAAACAGACAAATGACATTGAAATCGTGGCTTACAGATGATCACAAATCAGACATTGCCAGCATTTTTTTCCAGGGGGGCTAGACCTTTTCCACAAGGGGGCAAAGCACTCATCAGTAGCAAACTGATATACATGTACCATTAATGAAAGAAGGGGTCAGTTCCAAGATATTTATAAACAAATTGGCGATCTTTATTCACTTTCCTCCTTTTTTTCATTCTTGTTGCTTTTTCTTTTCCTTCTTTTCCCTTTTTTATTTTTCTCTTTTGTGGGGGAGGAGGCCAGCATCCCCCTTGCCCTCCCCTTGTAGAGGATTACATAGTGTATCATGGTAGATTCTTCTAAAGCCGGGCACCCAACCAGAAGTGGAGTACACCAGTGAGCACTGGCTCCACCCAAGAGCCAAACACATGTATGATCCAACCTGACAAAGCAAGTCTTCATTTATATTGGAAGTAGGTCCGAGTTTCACAGGGCCTCAAATAAGTCTTGAAAAGCATAGAAATCAATGTAGGCATATACATATGAAGCTTGCTACCAAGAGGTTGCCACGGAAAGGCCACTTTTCACAGTGCATTTTGGGAAATAGTCAACAAATTCAGTTGACGAAATGCTAGCGGGGAACTTGATTTATTACACATGTTTGTTTGTCAGGGAAGGAGATTCATAAGTGTATCTCAAGTAGCAGTTTATAATTTGTCTTTTTTCTCCTAGTTTCCAACAGACATATGCTCAAATGCAAATTACGGCAAGCTAGCCATGCTTCTGTCGACCATAAACTGAAAGTGACGCACTGTATTATGAATCGCCCCTATTCCAACAGAGAGAACAAAATGGACATGAAAGTCAAAAGGTGAAAACAAATCTTGTCTATGAACCTTATTTGTGGAAATCGACTACAAATGAGGACGTGTACATGTAACGTATCTGTATTTGGGCAAGTCCAAAATTCCACGCACGCTAATGAACATGGAGCGCTGTTGCACAGGAAGCTCTGCCCTAATTGGTTTATTTATTGACCAAAAACCTGTCTCATTGATCCCGGCAAGTATGCATAGTCCTACAAAGAGTGCATCCAACAAATGACTAAAGTTGAGAAGTGGCTTCATTTAGGCAAATTGTGAGCCAAAATATTGTGAATTTCTGATACTAAAGATAAACCCAATCTCACTGACCAGGATAAATGAAATGACAACGCTGGTGGGCAGCTCAGGAAAAAAATGACATGTGCCAGACGGTAATTATTGAAAAGGGAAAGGGTGAGTTTGGGCTCTCCCGACAGGATTCAAGCAACATCTACACGTACATGTACATACCAATACAGATATTGTTCGGCTGACTTCAGGTCATGCTCATCAGAAATGTTGTCCATGAACTGCATGAAAGAAATCAGAAATGCAAAAAGAAATAAGATTGTTTTGTATGTTGTACATTGTACAAATATTTTCCCTGAGATATTTTCTTTCTGACAAGCACATTATTTTCACACCCTGGATGTCTTTCAAAAAGCAATTTTTCTCAAAGCCAAGATTTCTTACTGCAAGGAGTTCCAACAAAGCAAGGCTGTGAATTTTTTTCTTAGATTCCGATAATATTATTATCATTTTTATTCCTGGGAAAGCACTGAAAATACAGTGAATATAAAGTATGCCAATGAAGGGCAACATACCAATAATTCTTCTCATCTATAAAATTTGGACAGCTAATGAACTATGAACATTTTTTCTGCAAATTACATGTACATTTCATATTTGTTCACTGCTGGGATAAGGGATATGTTTTAACACCCTCAGGTCGTCTCTGTCTTGATGTTTTCCCTTGTATTCTCAGAATAATTAAGAGTGGTAAAGGTATGTAAGCTTCGAACATCAGCAGATGGCGGTCCCTGAATTACCTCATACAGTGCGATGGTACATGGATGCATGTGATAAAGCACCTGCAATAGTGATGTCTATTGGGGAAAGTGACATGCATTTTTGTTGCCTTGTCTATTGTTGATTCTGGGCCAATGATAAAACGATTCAAGACAGAGGTGTGATATGTATATTTCTCTTTGTGTAAGTCATGAGTCAAATCACACATTTAAATTAAAAGCCGCTGCTTTTAATTTCAAGCATGCCAGAGGCAACCCAGATTTTTGCTATTTAGCAACAAGATTCACCTTATGGAGGCCCACAGTGGCCAACAGGTGAACTAGATTTTTGCTATTTACCAACAAGACTACCTTATGGAGGCCCACAGAGGCCAAAGGCAAACTAGATTTTTGCTATTTACCAACAAGACTCACCTTATGGAGGCCCACAGAGGCCAAAGGTAAACTAGATTTTTGCTATTTACCAACAAGACTCACCTTATGGAGGCCCACAGAGGCCAACAGGCAAACTAGATTTTTGCTATTTACCAACAAGACTCACCTTATGGAGGCCCACAGAGGCCAAAGGCAAACTAGATTTTTGCTATTTACCAACAAGACTGACCTTATGGAGGTCCACAGAGGCCACAGGTTTCTTGAAGTCAAAGAAGTCTGCATCCAGTGTGATCTTCAGTTCATCTGTGCAGCATGAACATCAATTCAACATGTTGTAGCCATACTGGTACAAGTACAGCCCAGAGATACAGTAAATGGACTGACGGGGATTTATGTCCACTTTGAAATATACATGTACGTGTAGGTTGAAGGTTTCAGGTTATTTTCAACTGTCAAATAGCCATAGAGGATATGAGTTATGCTACGGGAGAAGAGGAATTGACAAAATTCTAAAGCTGTCCAGCGGAGGAGATTCAAAAGGCGAATGGATTGTTGTGTCAAGGGACCCTGATCATGAATGAATTTTGTACACAAAAACGCCGTGCTAAAATTTTGTTTTATTTGTGTTGTTTGTTTTCTGCATTCATTGCTATCTTTCTTACTTGTGGCTGTTTTACAGGACACCTGAAACATTCATCCTGTTTTTCAAAGAGGACATAAATTCCCATCCCCCTATAAATTATACCTACAAAGGTGGCCATTGAATCGATTATTTTCTTTGTTGTGCGAGTCACAGCATCCCACAACCTCAAATTCAAGTGAAAGGAATGAAAAATAGAAAACAATTTAAAAAATCACAATGCAATGAACAGTAAACTCCTTCCACCTATAAAACTGAGGAGTGTACATTAACTGTGCTTGATAGTTTCTTTGCTTTGCTCTGAAATGACAAAAAGAGAATCTACAGAGCACAAGAAGGCCGGGCTTGGACTACGACTGCTTAACTATCCCAACCAAAAAAAAATACACAGGATTCTGTACGGAAATCCCCACATATGCCTCACAAAACTTTGAGGCCAAACTTGAAGGTTCAAAACTAGGAAGGATTTCAAGTAGCAACACTTTAAAAGTCTTGGCTCTTTAAAAGTATGCATTTATTCTGGCCAACTCCAGGGTGACCGAGACAATCTGTTTTACTTGAATCAAAAAAGCATGATAGGCTTACCCATGTTCGTAGCTAAAATCTTTCTGGTCCGCCACGCACTCGTTCCTTTGTAGGCATCGGTAAGCAATGTTCTCTGCCCTATCACTGTATTCCCTGATAAGAAAACAAATACCATGCATGCACAATGTGATAAATACAAACGGTGGGGTTGGAAACAAGAGATTGGTAAATACAAAAATTCAGATTTTTCAAAAATACTCAGTCTTATGGTCTGAAACTATCGCACCAGCCATTTTCAAGAGCTATAGGTACATGTACCTCACAATTGCTCTCGCGGGAAAATTTCACAAAAAAGTGGAATTTGCACAATTACAAAAATACACAGCATTATTAGCCAGATTCACGGACCCCGTGACAATATTCCCGATAAGCTATTTTTGGAATTATTGGTTGAACATCGTTTTTGACCTTGAAAATACCGATAGGGTGCGTGTGATTTGCAGAATCTACGTACCTTGAAAATTGACAAAAAAATCTTCGAATCCGCAGTAAAACTTTTTTACAAAAATTACATATTCGACCCACAAAATGATATGGCAATATTCACAGCAATCCCTATTTCAGACAAATATGACTGAACTCCCCTACATGTACCTTGGTTTCATTTTTTATCTTACCTGTGGTACATGTTGGATTGAACAGCATTAACAAAGAAAACTGAACCATGCGGTGGTTATCATTACTAATTACCTTGCACATCATCATCGTCAGCTCAACTCCACTGTTAAAATGAGGGGAAGAGGACACTGAGAGGCTCCTCCCCCCCCACAGTTGGGAGAAATTCTGGTTCCCACCCCCCCAATTTCAGTTTCAAATTGTACACGAGATACAGATATTTGAAATCGTATGTAATTTCCCAATATGTATTTAATAATTATAAACTGTCTGAAAATACCAACTAGGTCACAAGTATTTAACCTATGGCCTAGGTGTATAGGCCCTATGCTTGGTCATTCGCGTGGTCGGACATCCAGGAACTTCAGTACACTATTGAATAGCACGAAGGATAAATTTGCCCCTTTGCCATGTGTTATAAGTTTGTAGTGGCATCATGCCGACTGCCAGAATGGAGCGATGGTGCACACATACAGATATTATTTTATCATAACTTCTGTTAGGGGGCCTAGTAGCCGGAGGTGAGAGACCTATCATTTGAATGCAAATTTAAAGCCTTTTAAGAAGACATCATAACAGAAATAATACGAGCATTGTGAAATGTCCATTATTGTAGCTAGCATGGTGACCCCGTGTAAATAACAATCATGACTGTTGAATGGCTCCAATGTCACAGCGAAGACACACTGCACTAAGCATGGTGAGTAGGCCCCTCACTCTCCTAGCCTACTTGGATTTGGAACATAGGTCTACGTCGAGTTAATGAGAATTGTATACTGGAGGATCCCTTGTTTTTTGTCATTTTAATCTTGCAAAACTGGTAAATGTATGTAATTTCTCCCAAAAAACACAGGCAGCACTTTCTTCATTGCACGGACCTAATTTTTGGAAATGTCTCATTGTAAATTGTGAGAAAAATGTGACTTTTTCACTGATAAACCAGTCATGCAAATTTGAATCCACCACGTGTCATGTGTTAAAACACTCATGGTTTCCCCGCATAATTTCCCTCAAAACTCAAACACTGCCCTTTTTTGACAAAATCAACCCTACAGTTATTGAGCATGATGTCACAGTCACTTACATGTACCAAGTTGAATTCAAAAATTAAAATGTAGCTCTCCCTTATTATACTCAGCCTAAGTTAGGGAGTCTGACACCTTTTGCATTTTTCAGGAATTCAGCAACAAATTTGGTGTCATTAGAAAGCTTATCAAATGACTATTACAATGGTACTACAATTACATCAATAGCTTCTTCCGTCAACAAGTTCTGGCAAAATTAATGATAATTTGAAGGGGGTAACTTTCGGTCACCACTTCTAGTTTCATGTACACATTTAATTCAAGACCAATTTTTCGTCTATTTTGAAGAAAAAATCCAACAAATCTGGTACCAGAGGAAACAAAACGAACAACCCCACACAATAGTCTCTGACACTTAATATTTTTTGGTGGTGTACAGTTCATGACTCAAGAGGACATGCATAAACAAAAGACTGGGTGCAAAAATGAGCAGTGTCAAATGCGTGTATACAGCAATGCATGATATGCCACTTGTATGTTCACTCCTGATTTTGCTCAAAAATGTTTTCCTATCAATCAATAACATAACATTTTTCTATTAATTAGTCCAATAAAAGAAACTTGTTAAAACTGACAGAAAGCCAAGGCATTAGTAGACTACGTGTATATTCATCAAACATTATTCGTAAAAACTTTCATTCTCATTTTCAGATGCGCATCCCATGTGTGTTGAAAATACATGTACATGTATGTTACCGGTACTTCGCACTCTCAGTCGTGAAACGTATTTTCCAGGCATAATCCAAAATGATACATTTTATACATGTAGACGTTTTTTGAGGTGGTCATGGTGGCAGTGTGACATACATGTACCGGTACAAAGGTGTCACGATTGTTTTACTGCTGTATTAGGTAACGTTCAAAGTTCCAAAAAATCATTTTTTTAGCCTCCTCAGCCTCCTTTTAAGTAGGTTTTCACCAAAATATGTTTGTATTTAAGGAAAAAAAATCCCTTTTTGATACACATCTTCTCTGTAGAAGATCATTTTACTTCCTTCAAAATACTACACCAAATTAGTCAAAGTTTGGTTCCATCCAAAACTTGTTTCATTCTCCGTCCAAATCTCACAAGAACTGTTTACATGACCCAACTCTCGCATGAAAAACAACGAAAAATGAGAACATGACATCACACACTGAAGATCAAAGTGGCCGCGCCCGTGATCGTTACATTGAAAAGTATATCACTGAAAAGAACAAGGTTTCTCCTTAACTTAAGTTGTTTGATATTTCGTGGATCATTTCTGTGTACAGTATTTGCTCTGGAAATAAAAAATGTGGGCCTATGGCAAATTCTTTAAAATAAGGTCGTTGAGCATTAGGTCACTTGACCCCTCATCCTCTCGACGGCTGTTCCATGTCAAGACATATGTAATACACGGACTGAGCATAAGATATTACATGTACCAATGGGCTCTTCCAACTCTTTGGCAGCAGTTTAGGTATCTTGACATGGAACAGCCATTGAGACGATGAGGGGTCAAGTGACGTAATGCTCAACGACCTTATTTTAAAGATGGCGACTGAGAAAGCGAGCCCATTAGATTGAATGGATAGAGGCAAAAAGACTGGAAAATACCTGAATAACGCAAGTGAAATCATTCAATAAATGGTTTTTAGAAAGCGGAAAGGTCAAGAATCACGTTCGTGTGCAAAAGAAATTGCGCCCACGATGATAAGTGGGTGCACCGGAATGTTCAATACGCCGACACGAAAGTGGGTATACGGATGTGTGGCTAAGGATGGATCGGGAGTGAAAGTCCGTGCCACACTAGTGGGGCTGTGCAGGTGACAGGATAAATTTACAGTCATGGCAGTCCCCGGCCCCGAGTTCATTGTTACATGTTTAAACTTTTAGCTTGAGACTGAACTCAAACACAGACCATTGACTTTATTGGGTGTTAATGTAAGTACCTCGGACAGTGGCTTCACTGATTGGAAACAAACTCTTCACCCATGTTGGTCTCTGTAGCTGCAGCAACGAAGTAAGTGCACGTACACACGCTCTTCTGTAAAGCGCCATGTTGATTTTGTTTGAAGAACGCCCTCTGGCGTTCACAAGCGTAGAATCACTGTACATTAATTTTACAACAGTTTGTTGATTCACGCTGAAGTGGCGCGGTCCCAAATGGGGCGCACTTTGCCTCTCTTCCTGGAACCGGAGCAATATTTTACTTTGAATTTCACAATAGGTTAAAATATACTGAACTTCCAATATTCTGATGAATAGATTTCGGTTCTTCTTTTATGCTACGAAGTTCCAATAAAATTTTATTTTCACCGATTTTTAATTTTTGCATAACCTGATAAACTCTTACATGGGTATGTGAGTAGAGGTAATGACGAGTTACTAGAATTTATCACCTTCGTAAATGTTTATGATGAATTATCGGGGATTTTTTCAAGTTCGCCACAGTGCCCATATCCGAAAACGCTAGCGTGTTTGGATATTGGATGATCTTTCCAGTGACAATGAAAACGTTCAAAAGGGTTCATCACCCATGTATCTTGTGATGCACAAGGTGTTAGCTGCAGGCTTTTCAGCTATAGCCGCGTCTTATACGACTTCCTTGTTTCCGGTATGCTGGACTGACCAAAAACTCTTTTAAGGGTGCAGTGTCCCAATTCAAGGAAAATTCTCCGCCAGGCCGAGGCGCACAAAAAGTACCCCCATTGTTTCAAAAAGAGGGGTCTGTTTGGGCCAAGAAATGGTGGGATTGTGTCAATATGGCCCAGGATCATCTCTGTAGATTCAGGGGCACCCATCTGGGGGCAAAGCAGACAAAAATGGGATTTAAAATTAGTCAGAAGAGCCCG
>NW_019091361.1:3953869-3987780 GCF_001949145.1 Acanthaster planci
TTTCCTGTGTTACCCAAGAGTATAACATATGCCGTTGTGGACCATCTCCTTATTAAAACTTACAGTAAAACTGTTTTCTTATTTATTTTGTCCAATACATACTACTGGATAAGGAGACAGATGCAGATCATATGGCCAGATGGCCATATTGGCAATATAAGTAGGCGTTGCATTTCAATGTTTCAGTTTCGTTTCAGAGACTTAGTGAACGTAATAAAGAATAGAAATACATGTATACAGAAACAAATAAACTTGTATATTCGCAACTGAATATCGCACCTCCATCAGCTTTAAGTGCTTTCCGGAATTTTGCTGGGAAAAATCATAAATGAACTTGGAAAAGGTTTGTGGTTATTCTGCGTCCAAATTTCAAACCCAAATGGATAGCCCTGGCCCAAACAACGCTTGCTTCGACAGGTTGATGATTTACACCTGCATTTTTCCACACAGTGAGGTTTTTCAGTGTTTTACTGTTTAATTAGGCAGAGAGTTTACATTGTAATACATATCTCCTTATAAATTTAACGTCGGGTCCGTGCTATATTATTTTTCATGCAGTTTTCTGAACACATGATCGTGTCCTACATTACGGCATTTTTCAAATTTAATGATTACCGTTTAAGCACATGGTTGTGCCCTCTGGGATTTTATACTAAATACAAATTTGCACAAAAAACTGCAATGTTACAGTTCTTTCGGAACCCACATATGATTATGGATAAATTTTCTGTTTGAAGTGTTCTCTCTTTTGGGGGGGGTCGTGACTCGGTGTCAGTACATCGAGTTTTTAATGACCGAAGTTCGGGGTCTCAGTTTGAACAGAAAATCCCTAAAATCATCAGAATCTTCCTGAGGCGATAAAGCAACGGGTTTTGGAAAAACGGTGGAAAATTTTTAAATCTTTAACAGAAGGGCACTTTTAATGGTGATTAGCTGGAAAGGGGTTACAAAGTAGTTTCCCTATAATTTTAGAGGGGAAAATCTGTTTCAAAGGGAAAATTCATGTCAGCCCTTTGTAGGCAGCTGGAAAGGGGTTACAAAGTAGTTTCCCTATAATTTTAGAGGGGAAAATCTGTTTCAAAGGGAAAATTCATGTCAGCCCTTTGTAGGCTTTTATTTGAACCTTGACTATGGAGCTAAAGACGAATTCTGAACGGGATTACCTTTTATGGCCAGAATAACAGGGTAATATATTCCTGACGGTTCACACAAGAGGTGTTTTGAGGCTCGGAAAGGGGAACTCAGCAGCCGATGTTGCAATGTGTGCTTGAAAAATGGCACAACATATGCATGGCCCGGATGTTACTGCGGCTTTAATAGGATTTCAAGTTCCGTTTTCAGTTCAAAGTCCACAATCTAAGGCCACATGCTTGTCACGGACCGTACCGGGATGGCTATAATTTCTCTCACCCATATCTCGCCAACCGTTCAAAAATGAATAATTCCATTCCAATTAACGGCGTGTATGTACTGATGGGTTTGTCCTTCACAGAAAGGTAATGAAACGCCTACTCGAGCCGGAAAAATCGAAGGGGTGCATCACGGAGCAAAATGCAACGCTTTCTATTTTATCGCCCCAATTAACTTCGCAAATTTCAGGCCAATTTTCAAATTAATACATCCAACCTCAGTAGCGGGCTGGTTAAATTTCAAACTTGGATAAAATTTAATTGTGGTTCAACCCTCACTCAAAGCGAGCAGTGCATTTTGTACAGGATGAAAACATATTTCTGTAAAACAGTCTAAATAGCAGAGAATTTTTGAAATATAAAAAATATAAAAAAATCGGTCATAATTTTTGTGGCACCTACCTTACCGGCCAGTAGTCCACACAAACCAATGACAAAGAGCACATTGAACACGGCTGAACCCAAGATTGTTCCAATCCCAATGTCTCCTTTACTTATAAATACACCTGTGTCGATAAATGCCAAAAAACAGTAATATTTTTCACTTTTAAAGAAGTTAGATTGTTTTACACATCTTAAAACCTTTGAAAAAGAAACAGGCACATTTCATAAACAGATACCATGTGTCTGAATTGATAATTGTTACAAATGCACAGAATTGTTGGTACATTTCTTTAATAAAAGTGCAAGCCTTGCGCTCATTAACAACCAAACGTAGATCAAAGGCCCAGTTCAAAAGCAAGGTGTTGGAGCTGAAACTCTTTACTCCACAGACCCGTAAACCGAGTAGACCCTGTCAGTTATTCGATAACGTTCGCAAGTAGTGGAGAATGTTGACAGGTGCTTTGGCAAATTTGGCTCCTTGCATTAGGTCTCCAATATAACATTGCACAATGTTTGACGAAACAAAATCAAATTGAAAACTAGATTAACTACTGAACTGCAACAACCTCAAAGTAAGAATCAACGACACATTTTTAAGCAAAAAGCAATATTCTCAGTTTCGTATTGCCGATCCTGTTAAAAATATTCCTACAAGAAATATTCATTAAAGCAAAAGCAACCAAAATAGCAACAAAACAACTTTGATAACATTTACATCAAGAATTGCAATAGGCATTGTTTTACACCCTGAAAAATTCAGAATGACCCTTTGTTATTTACCTACTATCGAGGTAAAAAGTTCTGGGGCGGAACCGCCTATCGCCATGAAGGTTGCTCCAGCGACGTCCTCCGATAAATGAAGCACTGCAAGAGAAAGGTGAGACAGGGAATCGTCAAGATGGTGAATGAACATTTATTGGCTTTACGAAGGTATAGGAATTGAACAAAGCCTTAAAATAAAAGGTCAGGCACCGAGCTTCCGGGACCGCTTATGGGGATTCTTACGGGGTCGTCCTAACACGTTTGGTAATTTTTGGAAGAACGACTCGAAACTTAAACCACCCTAGGAAACACTCGACTCGACTATGACACACTATCACGGAACAGGTTTTTGGCTGTGCATTCCGGGTGAAGTTATGGAAAAGCTAGGGCTTGTGGATGGCTGGCGTTAATTGGAGACTAGTGGAAACGTTCTCAAGTAGCTCTTTAGTCTTAACTGAAATTCTTCTGTGTCAACTTTGTTTCACTATCATAATTATTCTACAATTTATACAGTTCTCAAAAGTTGGTGCAAGGTCTCTGCGAATGATTTTTGTATCAATCTATAGAAACAATTACACCCATTTACCAAAAACTTTAAATACACACAGCTGGGTGCAGTTCGATCGTTCAAATGTACCTGAGCATATAATTTCCAAGGCAGGCATGAAATAGCTGTCACACACAATGGCTAAGGCGCCGAACATGTAGACCACCGCCACAACGTCAACAGCCAGGGCTCCGTGGCGAAGCGTGTCCATGCTGAACACTCCCTGCGGGAAGTTCTCCACCGAGGGCCGGGAGCAGTTGGACTGCATCTCCGCTGAGTGTTCCGTGGACACTATGAAGCCAGGGTCAAAGAAAAAGACAAGAAAATCAGACGTTCGGGAACAATCAGACTTACAGACAAATGCCACGTAGTTCACCATATAAAGATATAAGGGGCCTTTGATTTGGAAATGATATATTTGACACGATTGTTTCCTTACAGTGATAGACAAAAGCTTTACAGAGTCCACGCGACGATTCTTTTTCTTAGACGCACTTTTGTGCAACCTTACACTCTTCTAAATTGTACAGAACTATTTCAAATCCTTTAGGGCTGAACTGCATCGAAGGTCGTGCGATTTTAAACATTGAAACTTGTCCATGCTTTTCCGGTCAACTGAGGGCGCCGTTGCTGTGATGTCAGTCAAAAAAAAAACCAACAACACTTCACCCATTCTAAGCATTTTTGAAAAAGTGTTTTCCTTTCCTGAATACTTCCACCACATACTTCCACAGCAATGAATCATCAATGAGAGGGAAATTTTGTCGAGAAAAATATATTTAAAAAATTTCTAGCAGTTAAGCAAATCAAGGTTTTGCTCAATAAAGACGCATCTTTGTATTAACATAAAGCCCACGAAGGCAACATAAGACCTTTAATACAAAGTACCTTTATTTCAAAATAATATCATAACAATTGAAAACGCAACTGGGAAAAGTGAACACGACACACGTTGGGCTACCATAGCCCTAACACCGTGCGTAACATCAACCATGCATACGACAGGTCGTTAGTGTAGTTTCCTGCATTGCTGATTACTTCAAAATGTCATCATGCAAAATAGCATTAGCAAATCCCAGGCGACTATTGGCCTACCAAAAACTACATGTATACAGGCAATAGACGTGCACTCATACATCGCTCTACATTGTGCAATCACAAATATTAAGCCATGGAACTCAAACAAAAAATGTGGAATCGAAAAATAGCTGTTTCCAAATCATTTTAAATCCCTTTTTTGTCACATTCCCTTACAGAGTGAATTCGAGGCCACTCCTTGGAATCAACAATCTACGAATATCAAAAATCAAAAATGTGTTACACGTGTTTCATTCCCACCCTCTTTCATTCCCGTGGTCTTTTGTTTTGCCCGACTGTATTCCTTCACGAATAACATTCAGAACCACAGGTTCCCACTTCTTCTGAGGAGATAAGGGAGTTGAATAAAACCTCAGTCAATTTTGTTTTTCACTGAACGTGAGCCTGTTTGTTTCTAACTGATTTTTCTGGGCCCACTGACCCGTGCTCACTTCATAATTGAAAACATGATCAGAGTAGGTAGCGCAGTCCATCTGTTTTCCCCATAAATTCCATTCATTATAGTCTAGCCTGAAAACAGCACAGTACTTCTGCATATGGACAGAAACTTTGCATCACCCAGCTATCATGCCGTGCACAAATTGTTCATCAGACATGTAACATAAGTAAATTTGACACTTTTGCAGGATAAGATGCCATAAATCAAGGCCGATTCGTAAAACCCCGACCTGCCCATCAGAGCGCAGGCAGCGCAAGCAAAAACAGCGCGCTGCTTTCGTTGGATGCACTCTGCACGCAGCTGCAGCATGTACAAGTACCCAACGAGATAACACGTCGGCACACTCATTATGTTTAAATATCCGACGACCCAGGCTATACGTAGCAACCACGGGTATCCACGGCAACAGATTGATAGTAATGGTCGGGCGGTCGTGCAAAAGAAGCGCAAATTATTTATGAGCGATTTCCAACTTGCACGTGCTGTGTTGAACACTGCATCGGTGTAACTGAAATTTAACAAATACATGCAGTGGAATATCGAGTGCTTTTCTCAAGAAATCGATGACATCAGAAACTGTACAAAACTGACACTTGGGAAGTAGCACATGAATAATTTGTATTATCAGAGCGCAACAGAAAATATGGATGGCTGATAAATCATTGACGGACATAGGAACCACTGTAAATATTCGTGGCGCATTACCACAGCGGAGCAAACAGACATTTTTTCCCCTTTGTGACGTCGCAAGGGCACAGATCGGAGTCGGAGGGGATGAATGAATCTACAAGATCGACTGTCCGCAGAGTAATGCACACTATCGACGCCACAGGCGAAATCATGTTAAGCAGTATTAATGAGGGGAAGATGTATCAGTGTGTTTGGTTCGGTATACGACGATCCTGAGGCAGTCCAATCGATATCGCAAAATGTCGCCAAATTGGCACTTTAGCTGATAATATACGTGTACATGAGGCCGTCTGCCGTTCACTCAATCTAACACAAATTCTTTAAGGAACCAATGAACCATGGAATCTGGCATTTAGCGACGCTCAAGCAAATTCACGGCCGTGTTTGCGATGTGATGGAACACCGTTCGTCAAATCTTAAAATGAGTGTCGTATACAGGCTAAGGTCCAGCGAGGAACCCTTTGTGCAGTTAAATGTTATTTACAGAGAACGCTTTAACACTTATTCTGTGCAATATTTTGTTGCTGAAATAGCACCCCTTCAAGCTCATCTGATTCGTCCAAATTGTTTGGGCATGTATACGTTTTAAAGACATAAACCAGAACAGAGTGTAGCCATCAGGATCATACCCAAAGTAGTGCCACGATACGAGAAACAGTGTTGCAAACCTGGGGATGAGGAAAAGAGGACCAAAGGTGGGTCTAGACTCAATTTTTTTTTTAAGGGGAGCGATTGGGGGAGGCAAAGATTTGGGAATTTTTGTATATAACCCGTTACGGCCTCTCTGGGGGGTGCGAGTCAATTGGGGGGCTTTTTACACGCTTTTGGAAGGAAAGAAAATAAACACTCCCCCAACCCCCCTTATTGCATCTCGTAAATTCCCTCAAACTAAAAATAAATAACAAAAACCGCCCGTTTGGGGCCCTGTTGGCTTCCTGTATCCGCCATTGACAGAAATCATTCAGAGTGGCAAACAAAATCGTCAAATTAAACATACAGAGAAGCTTTTAGATGAATTATTATGATATTTATTGACTTAATTGAGGGAAATTTCAAGGGCATGTTAATTGGGTAGGCGGTAGAACTGCTTCGTCAGAAAATAATGTAACGTGATTCTATCCTATTAGAACGTGAAGAAGGAATGTGTACTATAAGGATAATGTATTGTCACCTCGGTCAATGAAAATTGGCAATTTTTCAGGTAGCAGTAATTAAGGCCAATGCTCATATACTGTGTGACGTGTAAAGCACAAATAGTTGACACGTTGCTAGAAGCCTAGAAGGTCTACATGAACGCAAGCACACCACCACTTTTGAAACAATTATCTTGCAAAACTGCCACCTTTATACGTCAATTAGAGAATCTGACGTCATAAGGGCCTTTGATATCTCTCTGTATCAGTCCCAATGTATGATTGACACGTTCAAGAAAGGAAGAGCCATGTCAAAAACCTGAACAACTCGTAATGGAAATTTGCTTGTAGGCCTATTATTGTAAATTTCCTGCAGGCACCCACGTCTGCACTTCCACGCCTACGATTTTCATCATAATCTCGCAGATGACCACCAGTGAAAGGGCAGATTACATATACGGGACTGGCCGGAAAACTCATATAGAGAGGATAGCGCCAACTTCAGACTTTGAATCAAAATGGCTGTTCATTATGTGAGCAAAACAGCATACAGCTCTTGTGTGCTAATTGTCAACGTGTACCCGTTCTAACGCACAATCCCGCATTTTGGTTCCAACAATCGAGACGCTCATATCGCAACTTTCTTTATAAACAGCTCTGGGCAAAGTGCACATAGTTTAACTCAAATAAGGAAAGAGAGCGGCGGTTTGTCTATATCCGTTCATTTCATGCGATTCCAAAACGGCTCTTCAACAATATTAGTACAATAAAATGTTTGCTTTCAAATAAAGCTCTCTCGGGCACAGAATTTTGCGTTACTTCTTTCCCGTCTGTTTGTTATCAGTGACAGCAAAAGAGTCAAAACATGGAGTCCACGGTATGCGTGCCCCTCAAGCTTCGTGTCATTGTTTAAAATCTTTACCGTACTTTTCCCGATTACACTGTTGCATCGTTTCTAATCTTCCCAACCGCAGTTGAAGAAGCATTTGAAGTTTTGCATCTCAACACCAATTTCAATGGGGTTTGATAAAGATAAAGTGCAACACACTACAAACCTGAAGTGGACTGAAAAATATTCAGTCAACTGCGCAGTAGCTTCTCTTCCTTGCTCCTTCAATAGTGTTACAAAATACCTATGCTCAGACAGATAGTATAAAACTATAATCCAAACGTTTTCTCGCTCTGAGTTTGTAAACATGTTTAAATACCATTTAGAGTTGAATACCAGCAAAGCATTGACGTGGAGCAATTGAACACAAAATGTTTAGCTTATTAATGTGTACAAGATGGTGGCAATGTCATGTATTTAAGTGATAAACACGGTTTCACGAGAGTTGGGATCTCACTCGCTAAACTTTCATCCTGCACTAAAGTCTTGCTAGCTCACCATCAACTTCAACCGCGCAATGAGACTATGGTGATACAGCTGTCCAGAAATTCTAATTTAAGCTGACTTTTTGTCGTGCAAAGCCAAGCAGCTGTTCGGTCTGGGAACGTATGGTGAAATTCATTGAAGTACATGTACGTGTATTGTGGCGCCAGCTTCGTGGACAAAGCACCTGGTGGATTGGAAGAAACGACCCATTTACCACGCGGCTTCTGTAATGAAAATTCTGTTATAAATATCGCAATTAGCTGTCTCGTGTATAGCCTCAATTTTTAATGATCAATATTTTCAACTTGAAAATAATACTGCGGCAGATTACTCTGTTTTCATGACGCGGTTGTTATTATTCTTTATTCCGTCGTGAATAAATGATTTCCATTAGGACGGAAAAGATGTGGTGTCAAAGCCAGGAAATTATTGTGAGTGTGTGTTGTTTTCGTTTTGTTTTGTCTCATTTTTTTGTGTCTTTTAGCTCATCACATCCGAATTCCTCCTGGTGCTAAATAAAATGCTATGTGACTCTACGATGAACCAAGAGATTATACATACAGAAGACAGCACGAACCCCCAACTATCGACTTTAATTAATTCGCAACATGCCAAGGCTACTCGGAGTGAATGGTGTGTTTAAAGTAATCAACAGATCCAACATCCATAATCCTTTCAAAACAAAACGTTGTGTGCGAACCTCTCATACCAAAATGGAGCAGTGTGTACACCTCCATTTGGTATGCCTATGAAGGCTTACAATGTACAATTGGGGGCATTCGAAATAGTATACGGTTAAGGGGTATGTTTATTGTGTATTGGCAAAATTGGATGGTTAAATCACAGTTTCGTGTGTTTACCATTATTTTATCCCACGCACTTCTTTGTAATCAATGTCATTTTCACATCAATATGCTCGCGTATACACGGTTGTGTAGGGTTCTTTGCATAACTGCACCAGTCTGTGATATAGCCATTTAAATAATTTTTCGGGCTGCATAATTATTACCTCATTACCTTCAATCGGGGTAACTTTGGTTCATATCCTGATTGTTTGCCTACCGTCAACCAGAGGTGTCAGCAAGTCATCTTTTGCAAGTCCAAGTCAAGTCACAAGTCATTAGGTCCAGTCACAAGTCAAGTCACGAGTCATTTGGTCACAGGACAAGTCAAGTCAAGTCAAGATGGTCTAAACACAAGTCAAGTGACCAGTCTCTTTGTCCAAGTACAAGTCAAGCTGCACGTTATTTTGTCCAGCAGTAATCAGCAAAAAGAACCAGGCGTCAACTTGCGAAGTTACGAGCTATAAAAGTATATGGGGTCGGTCAAGTCGCGTCTGACTTGGGTCGGTAACAAGTCATTTTTTGCAAGTCCAAGTCAAGTCACAAGTCATTATGTGCAAGCCCAAGTCAAGTCACAAGTCAAAGCTGGTATTCACAAGTCAAGTCTCAAGTCACAAAAATAGCAACTCGAGTCCAAGTCACATGACTCGAGTCAGCAACTCTGCCGTCAACCAAGGTAACTTTGGCAGTTTAATGTCCTGATCATTTCTGCTTTTCCGAAACAGAAATTAGTTTTCCATTGTTGGTTGGATAGTTTTGTCATATGGAGCCTGACGTCTAATCAAGTAGTAGCAAACATCCATCCACTTCTATTGATTATGAGTTAGAGCTTAATTAAGTAATGCCAAAGTTACCCTGTGGTTTGGGGCAACTTTGGCAGGTTGCTGGAATTTAATGGAAAAAAAATAAAAAAGGATTATAACAAAGTTTTACACTAGAAAAATCCGTCAGGCCAAGTCTCCATCGGGTGTATTTTATGATAAAATTACTTTCAAAGAATAAATTTATAGAATCTTATATCATTCATATAGCGTGTTGCGAAGATATGCTGGTGCCGAAGTTTCCCCAGGGTGCCAAAGTCATCATGGTTGACGGTATGTATCTTGCATCCCCACCATTTTACTGCCAAAAAGGCGAAGAGATAATACGGTTACCACATCGGTGTCCTTCTGGAGATATGTTTAGAAACATTGCTTGTTAATGAATCATGAAGCGTACCAGGCCCCTGTGTTTCTTCCCTCAATAGAACATACTGTCCCTTCTGTTCGTGGCATGAACAGTTCTTTTTTTGAGAGTATCTTTTCATGAAACAGAATAATATAAACCCTGTCCAGACGTCCACCGCCATTTTTGTGTATATCATGTATACGGTGTATAAACATCAACAGCGATTTTATTACATTTTTGCAATACATATGCACATCTTGAAAAATCTTACTAAGTTTATTCGAAAATATTATCCTTAGAATACGAATAGGGCCCATACGATAGACATTAATCGAACAGATGCGAATCACTTTAATTAATTTTTGGACGATGTAACTAATTAACGGGAGATCAAAATTTACAGAAATGTTAAAATAACCGCAAACAGTACCGTATGCTGTAAAATGGATTTGGCCTCATAATTTAGGTTAAGCATGACGTGTCAGAGCTCAGGCAGTCTTTGCATGATGCAGTCCGTCTAACAACTTGCTCGAGATTTCGAGATGTTGGATTCCGGACGTAGGTGATACCAAAACAACACCTAAGAGACGTGGTATTTCCTTTCGCATTATTTCACCTAGTCAAACAACCATGGATATGTGGATTAGTGGTAGTGGATCATGGTAATCAAGATAGTTCCTGCGTGCTTTTGAACCATTCTGTGTATGTGCCTGCTCCTTAGTGAGGCCCCGAGATCTCGGTCCACTGCTTTTAAGAACTTCTCAGGGTCGAAGAAAATTATTCTTTAAAAAGGTTAAACACCGGTGGCAACACGCCGCCGTAAGTGATCTCCGCGATAATAGACATCAACGGACACGGGAAAATATTCCTTGAAACCAATGCTTGATTCATGCTCACAGTGCATTTTGAAAATCCTTAAATCCACGCGGGAGACCGTTTAATGCAATGCCTTGCAATCCTCCCTACGCTGTAGACACATCGGCGTTTGTTTCGGGAGGGGGGCTTTTGTTTGGAGGGGGAAAATAAGGACTTTATGGGGAGTGAGGCTGCATTTAGATTTTTTAGAAACTTTTGGAAGGGAAATTAAAAAGACCCAAAAGCTGCAAAAAATGTTGCTTCTTTTTTTTTGGGGGGGGGGGGTTGGCCCCGGATCCTCCCTCGCTACGGCTCTGAGAGAGTCAAAGACTGGAATTTTCGTCTGTGCATTTCTGGTTTGGCATATACCGAAAGTCGCTGCTGGGTGAAAAACCCAGCAATTATTGCTCGAATAATGGCATAATTACCTGTTTCGTTGGCAGCCTCCTCCAGCTCTGTCGACTCCCTAGGAGCTCTCAACCTCTCTCCCACAACTCCTCCACCGTCTTTTCTAGTCTCCAATCCTCCATTGCTGGTGATCGAGTATAAGAAGAACGTCAAAGCGTAGGCCAATAAGAGTCCCGCGTATGTCCGGAAAACAACGGTTTTAGCGGCGGAGGACCCTTGGCGTTTGACCGTCCATAAGGCCATTCTGGCGGTCGGAGGCAACAGTGCTAGTACGGTGTATTTGACACGCTATCCCGCCTCGTGTTTTTACTTCCCGGCTACAGCAAAGCTCTGTTATTATGCCGGTATTATGTCAGTGCCTATAGCACACGACCCGCACAAGGAGGAATACTGCCAAAGCGGAACATGTTCAACGCGTATACACGGGCTATCATTCATTAGCATATGGTTAACATCATGTACCGATATTATCCGTTCGACGAACGGTTCCCTGTATATGTAATAGCTGTGTCTCGCCTCGCTAACGCTCGAGCACTGACGCTTTACATGCATACCTAGCCTACGGACAGACAGCCTGGATGCGGGCCAGTTGGACCCGGGGAAATTAATACATGCATTCACTATTGCCACCTTCTTCGGTTCCGATTTCTGACTCTGCGATAGTCGCCGGTTGGAATAGGCGCAAGTACGCGATCACATGAGGCAAGACTGTCGGGGACTATAAACGCTTGTTTATGGGGATGACTTGTTAGATGAGCCCGGCATAATAATGAAGTAGATGGCATACTGTACGTACCATGTGCTTTATGCTGCTACACATGACTTCACCGAGCCCCCTCCCGGCCTCAGCTGTGCACAACATAGCTTTACATGTACGCGCATGTCACAAAGATTATCAGTTATTGGAGGAATGGGTATCCTCATCCTGTTTATTTTTCACGACAGTTAAGTGATACAAGGATGAATTTAATTTTCTCCAGGGTGTTGTTTTCTCACAGTGGTATAGCCTGACTACAACGGAAGTGGTACTGTCTAGAATTACAAAGCAGTTCGTTTTACCAGCATCAAGGGCGGATCCAGAACAAACATTTTTGAGTTGTGGTGGGTGGCTTTAACCTTTTATGGAATTTCTGAATGTTGAGGCTATCTGAGGCTTTTACACGCTTTTTGAAGGAATGAAATAAAACAGAACTTCATTTCACACACACAAAAAACAAAAACAAACACTAAAAATGGCAGGGGCACACCCCCTCCCTAAACCAACGTAGCCCTAACCAGTTGCGGTGTATATAGGTTGACAAGCAACCTTATCGATTGTAGTAAGCAGTAAGTCTGAAAGCATCGTAAATCGTCGAGCAAGGATGCTTGCCCCTTGAAAAGATTGCTCACTAAAAAGGAAAACTGAAAAGCAACCAAAAAAAAAAAAAAAGAAACAAAAAAGGTAGGGATCAGAAACCACTAATATACATGAAATACCTCGTTTTGTCGGTTTGTTACTGATGAGTTTTGCTCGGTTTGGCTTGGGTAAAATCTTTTGTGTTTATTAGACCCACTTCAAATAGCGCCCTCTTATTGTGTCCGCCATGCTTCCAAAAGGGTAATGAAATGCGTTCTCGTTAAAAACGTACATGCCAGATACCTCCCATATTTGCGGAGGAAGGGCTCAGTTTAACAATGTTCTCCCCCCCCCAAGAATAGAAAGAAAACATGGCGTCAGTGACGAAACTTTGCGCCGGGAATTGGATAGGGGATGGGGAATTGTTGGGGATGACTTGCCCTGGACATTTGGGGGGAGGTGGGCGGATCTGACAGCAGGGGCGAGGTTTATGAAAAAGATGTACGTCTGTAATATGAATTACATTCCTGTAGAAAATATTTGATCAGAACGGCATATTTACATCCTTTTTATTCTCCCTTTTCGAGTGCTACTGAATACATTTTGGTTGTTTGGAAGTCCAAAAACTTTTTCAAACTCCACCCTGTTTTTTCTCACCACGAAAACATTCACTAGACCATCCCCCAACCCACCCCCCCCCCAAAGGCGGGGATATATACCCCCATCCCCCGGGTCTTTATCCCATGCATGGCGTCCATCGAAATGTTTTGGTATGGCAAACGTCGCTACGAACCGCTGTCTCTCCCCTACCCCCACCCCATCGTGTGTATCCAGTTCCATGCAATACGCCAGCTGCCGTGTCAGACCATGACCATTTTGTTTCGTCATGAAATGGCTTCGTTTATGAATCTTTCGCTCTTTCCGTTAACTAACTCTTACAAGTAAGCGTAAAAAACACCACATTAAACGTTGACTTTTTGACACCCCCCCATTGTATTTTGATCATTACGAATTCATAAATTTAACCAGCAATAAGGCAAGGGCATTGACTGTTCATGATGGAGTTTGCTCTTCAACAACCGAGACTTTTGTTGCCTAAAAGGTGACACATGATCATTGACACCACATTCACGAAACTTACACACCACCGGTTCTCTCAGCCCAAAAGGTTCTCCATAATGAAGCAGCATGAAAGCTGCGTTTCATATCGCGCTGAATACACTGATAATAAAAACCCGAGTACTGGCAGTAATGTTTCCCGTGCCGAAAGATTCAATTTTCACTTCATGGGTACAAGGACATAATGGAACAAACTTCATGAATGGTTCCCCACTACTGTCAAACATCAACCTGACCTTACACAACAGACCTGGACTCCATACCGACCATAATTTGAAGACTGTTCTTGTAATGATAAACGCATCCTCACAATTATCTGGGAAATATTTGAATTAAAAACCAAACAAGCTCAAATGGTTTCACGTGTCTAGATGCTTCAACTGAGTTCTGAACCAAATTTATTAGGTCAACAATTCTGATAGGATTAAGTTACACACTAATCTAAAAATAGATCCAGATCATTAAATGAATTGTACAAATTAAGTTACGTACATTTACATTACTGGCGTTTTTTCCTCGTTTCATTGTGGATATGTAAAAAAAAAAGATCAGTGGATTTGACATTTCTCGTAGCTCGCCTCTTCGACCGCGAAATCGTTCATTTAAAAATGTACAACAAAGATTTCCCATTCGGTTTTATGTACACGTATACATGTCATGTTATTTTAACCCTTTGTATTAACACTGACTTTACAACCGTTACACATTAACCGAGAGTGAACAGAACATTTTACAAGAAAATAGCAAGAATATCATGGAAGAGAGAATAAAGGCTCGACGAAAGGCAGTGCCACAACTTGTCTCCAAGAGGAAAAGATACCGTTTGTTGAAGCATCTTGCTTACGGGCACATAACACAGAAAATATCAGTTTTGTGACCAAAATGTTCATGCCACGGGGTTCTTCAAACGGGGAGAAGAGTCCGCGGAGAGTTTCGTTTTAAAGATGCAAAGACTAAACGGAAACGAATGATTTTTCACATAAGGGCGCTTGCTGCAAACTTCTGTATCCGATGCAAAACTCCACTATATATCATGTACAAGGTATACAATAATATTGTGGGCCAAAACCACCAAAATTGGAGTCGGCTTGAGAAAAAGCACAGCGATTTACTGACGGAAAAAAGTTGATTTCCGGAGCATACAGAAAGAATCGATTTAGAAAGCTTGCCCTGAAAATCTACTTTACGAATTAATTTCCAGGGGTCACTGATCGGGTAAAATTGCTTCAAAGGCGGCATGTTCGACACGAAAGCGACCTCTGCCGGTGACATTTCGCTTTCCTTCCCATTTTCAGCTAGAAAAAATTGTGACTTCTCACACTGTTTCGCAGAATGAAATCAATCTAGAAGTAATTGAGTGACTTTCAATTTACAAATTTCTGAGAGGACAAAAGATTCAAGTAAACATTTCTAATAACGAAATATATTTTTGCCAAGCTGGTAAACTGTGACCCTAAACCTTTGAAAGCATGGTGAGCTGGTCAGATATTTCCATGAGTATTAAAAATGAATGGCAGTTTTCACCTAATCCAAGTCCGTTCCCAGAGCAATCGCTAGTTCCCTTGCAGGCCGTATCATGCGCTGTGATCTTTACAGGCTGGCAGCCGGCGAGTGTCAAAACCAATGTCATTGCACAATACAATCCTGCCTGAATGGACACTGGTCACCCCATTACTGATGCAATCTCAGCTCTGTCTTCCATTGCCTGTTGCTTGCATGTCTTGCTACTCTCAAAATTGCAGCTTTGTTGATAATAATTTATTATCAATGGCCTCCACAATTTTCTGTGGCAAAACAAGACTAGTGAGAACCTTGGTCAAGTTCTAAGACATCAACGGGAGTGGTCAAACCACCTTGCCCTCACGTGAAGTCAGTAAACCATAGTTAATGCTTGAAACTGCTCCACAGCGAATCCAAAATAGGTAAAGGCAACTTTACCAATCATCAACAAGATGTCATGTGTCGCCCATTTCACCATTAAAAAACCTTCCCAATAACAGTGCTACTGTCTCTGTTTCAGCACCAGATGTTAAGAGGAAACTTCATGGTTGCATCTTCACACTAGACCAGAAGTTTTTTTTTGGGGGGGGACCTAAATCTCAAACATCTGACCCTGAAGGTCTGAGGTCAGTCCCCACACTGATAAGCTCATAACCTTGATCCTTGGTGCCTATTTACACCCAAACTCACTCCATTTAGTCCTAGTTGTGATGAAGTGCTTTTCCTCACTGGTGTATCCAGCGGGGGGCACATGTTGTAAGGAGGAATTTTTTCAAAACTCTCGGCTAATCATTAGATTACAAATCATTCCCCCTTTTTCCGCCCCATTTTTACTCATGCTGAAGTACTCATACTCACAGCAATGTACTCAACTACAACACTGCTTCATGACCCATCAAGACATGAGCTCCTCCAATTCCTTGGCATGTTCCATCTAGAGTCTACTAAGAGATTGTTTTCCTGAAAGCGAGACTGAGAATCCGGTGTGAAAGTTTAAGAACTACGACTGGATGAACGATAGAAACGTAGCGATTTGAGAAGGAGAGCAGGATTTTCATCCTGACTGCAAATGCAATGTTCCTTTTTCTCCCTTTGATTTCTTCAGACGATAGCGAGTCGAGTTGTCGAAGGGCAACAGAGTATAGGGGAAAAATACCTCGCGGGAAATACCGAGAAATAGCCAAATCCTGGCTTTGCTCAGAAAGCAGCTTGCGATGTTGTGCGAGCATCAGTCTTCCTCAGGCTGCTGGTGACCCATTGGCCTGGTCATGTGACTGCCTGTCATGTGACCGGCCCTCATCAGTCCCAGTTCCAGACGTTAATTTAGGACGGCAAGTTGCTGCCCGAGCAGGCCCGGAGTTTAGATTCGGTTTGACATTTCATGGAATACACCTGGATGACGGAGAACAGACTGACTCCGTCCCACCTTCAGATACACAACAGCCCAGTTACAGTAACATCAACAACACTTAATACAATTTCTCTTGTGACAATGCTGTGTTTTCTCAAGGGAAAAAAAAAAAAAGAAAACGGGACCAAAAAAAACTGTTGCTAACATTCCAAGAAAGGTCATGCTTTGAAAATTTTGTCGCACATTATTCAATCTCTGCAGGGGAAAACAAAAATTCCTTCCGTATCGAGCTATCCAGAGAAACAAAGTCAACTTCTTTGTATCCAATCTCTGCAGTGTTCTTTAGCTCGTGCTACCGACACACCTCCACATTTTGTAAGTCGTTTTTTCCCCCCTCCTCGTCTCAAGGAAGTTTCGTTTTCTTTTCGTGGGTTCTATTGTTTGGCTTCCGCAAGAGTTGAACTTGCGTGGGTGTCGACAATAAGTTCAAGTTTGATGAGGGCATCGTGTGATCCAGCCAGCTAACCGTCCTCCTTCGGTGGGGTGAACCATCCTGGTGACCAAAAGTGAAACAAAAAGATGACAGAAGATTGTCAAACCATAAACCATCGTGCAATTACCAACTGTAGACTGGTGTCATGCAGATCCTCAGCTTTTTTTTGGCGTTCGAGAGATGCATAGCCCTCAATAGGGCAGAGAACATATCGTTCAACTCAGTTGTATCACACAGTGATGTATCTTCTAAGGTTGTTACATCAAAAACTGACATATGATTTAGATTGCAGAGAGTATAAGCACAATTTGTCAATTCCCGAGCGTCACATTTGAGGTGCATGTCCTGTCGCAGCAGTCAACAACTTGGGTCAAGGTTGACCAGGGAACACTGGTTAATTTTTTTTTCTATGCACAAAACACATCCTGGGTACCAGGTAAAATCAACCAATAGTTGATTAATGGTCGCTGATCCGACTTGGCCTGTTCTGCACTACTGTGCCACTGCACACTTCACCCAAGTCCCAAAAGTTGAAGTGCGACAATTAAACTATGAGAAATAAATATGAGCTTCCGCACTGTATGGTTTGGATGACGTCTGAACTTATAACGTCTGTGACTGGATAGTCACAAGGTCCCTTATTTCGCCACCTGCTGTCAAGTCTAATTGGTTTTCACAGTAAGTGGCGAAAATGAGGGACCTGGCAACTATACATTCGTGGACGTTAGATGATATGCAGACTAAAAATGGTTTTGACCCCAGGACGCAGTTACAACATTCCCAACAATGGAAACTGTCCCCTTAATGCAGGGGACTGGTACCAAAATACAGACGTTGTGGGAAACAACGCTAACGGAACAAAGTTCTTGTCCTAACTACTCTGTCCCCCCAAAAAACAAACAAACCGCCCCACTCGAGTTAGAGCAAAAAAGACCAGGGATGGGTGTTTAGATGTTCATTGCTTTTCACAATGCTGATAAGTTTTCAAACTTTAATCTCCACATGACCGTTTGACCGGTTCTCAAATGACCTGACTTCATTCATTTATTAGTACGGACTGGGCATGCTCTCTCTACCCGTGATGAAATCAACGGTAGATGTGCAACAAGAAAATGAATGCACCATTCATGTCAAGTCATCTATGAGAGATACACAGAAGAAGATACATGTAGCTAGTTGGGCTTTGAGGGTGGAACACTCTTCAACTCACCGTTCTTTTCGTGAATCTGCACCAAGGACTTGAACGACTGCTGCGCTCTGGCCAGGCTGTATTGGCGCTGCTGGGAGAAAAGGACGAACACAAACGTCTCTGTAAGTATGCGACACTCTCACAACGCTAAACCACATCACAGCCTGACGGCATCTCGGCAGCATACCAATAGCTTCACCCTCACCCTGGCCTGGTTTAACAACACCAGCTCCTGCTCTGGGTTCGCCTGGTTTCTATAAATTCGGACTTTGAAGTTGTCAACTCAACAATTACACAAAACTTTGCTGCCAGAACATCCAACTGCATGTGGTCAATCCACAGTCTGAATTATTGTCATTTTATTTGAACAAGGCTAACAAGCATTTTGATGGCAAGAATAAAACCTGGCAAGGAATCCCCCTCCCATCCACACAATCAATCACACTGTGCCCACTGTGAAGCTATTTCTGAAGGAGATACTTTGTAACCATGGATTCAGTTTTAGCTATCCACATGCCACGGTAAATAGCCATGGACGTACACAGCAATGCCCATTTTTGCACATGGCCTAATCTACAAGCCTTCAAACCAGCACTTGTTTTCAGGTGTCTAGGTACAAGACTTATCCGTGTTGTAAGCATGCTGTCTGGAGGTAGCAAAATTATCAAAGGCCGTGTCTAAATTCACTTGGCTGTGGCTGGAATCAGCACAGGCACCTGTGGAAGCCATCAACTAATGGATTCATCCATTTCCCATAGACATACATGTTGATCCCAGCCACAGCCCAAGTAACGAGGACATGGCTGCACCTTTACACCGTCTGGCTAACTACCATGCCTGTTTCATGGACTTAGTAAGCGAGGACATATTGTAAGGTGGATGCATGTTGTAAGTGAAGAGTAAGCAAACCAGTCAAAAGCAACTACAAATTGCATGGTGCATGTATTTTGGCTGGTAGCCCGTTTTCACACTGCTTTGCTCTGTAGCTCCACCAACGAGGCCCCCGCTGCGTGACCCCCCTCTAACCTTGGAAGCGCCGAACTGGATGCGGGCCTTGCCCTTGACCAGTGTGGCCGCGATCTGCAAGATGACCGCCTCCACCGTGTAGGCGCTGCTCCAGCCCTGCTTGGTCAGCAGCTCCATGCAGATGGCCCCGCCCCCTAGCACGTAGCCGCCAGTCAGCACGGGGAAGATGACTCGGACAAACGGCGGGTCAAAAGGGAAGTTTTCCTGGTGGGCGGACGGAAAACGGAGTGAAGTAACGACTCTTAACCCTAACGGTCCTGAATCCTCCAATTCTTAATACAATTTTGCGTACATCGTAGTATGTCTAATTTCTTGCCGGACAACCTTGAACCGTGGTACACATCTGATAGCAAGGGGATACTAAAGAGGTGCTGTGATAAAAAGGTTATTTGGATATGGACATTACGTCTGTTAGGCACCATTTCAAACTTCTTATCGGGTAGGTTGTCGGACAGAATGGTCCGACCGATACATTTATTATCGGTTGGCTGTCAGGTTAAGTGTTCTCAAGTGGCCAATTCTAACTGATACAATGCCTTTTTATTGCATTACTCCCAAGGCTATGTGGTTTCAGTGGAGCAACACCCCCTCCGTTATTCACTCAACACAAGTCAACATTATCGGTTGGATAGCCCTGTCCTATAGTCAACAGATAGGAATTTTGAAATGATGCCTTGATTAGGAGAGATTTCTCACAAAAATGCTGAAACTGAAGTGAATTGTTCAAGTGCAATAACCCCAACCAATATTGTAGTCAAATCTATCCCAAGTCCATCACAAGTCATCCAGTGTTAAGCCAAGTCCTGAGCTATTCAAATGAACTCGGACGAAAGCATTCCCTTGTCACTGGCCTCTTTGTTTCTAGTGACCTGGAAGGTCATTGTGATGGATTCCGTTTGACTCCAACCACCATTTTCACAGAATCCACTAATACATTTGACTAAGAGGAAAATTCTGCTGGACCTGCAACTTTAGGCACTAAAAATTGCCTCGTATCTGCAAATTTCAGGTCGCCTTGGTCGACACATCATTTGTTCGAGTTTCTGCATTTTAAATTTCGGACATCCAGCAGAAGAGCCAGCGTTTGCCTTGACGTTGCCACAGCTAAAAAGACATTGACAATAACAGTGGCAAGTGTGACAACGACGATAACAGACCACGTTTAGCTGGGACGTGAAAAAACACAGAGGTTTTAAAAAAGAAAGCTCACCTTGAATGTCATGTTTAGCAAGATGTGATCTTTGCCTTCTTTCTCCTTGAGTTGTTTCAAGTCTGCATAGAGCGGACTGTCATTATCAACTCTGCAATTACAAAAACAGGTTGTTCTTCAAATTCCCTGGACCTTTTTGATGGCCAACCAAACAATGTCCTTCTGTTGGAGAGCACTGTGGGATACAAAGCCCTATCGTCAAGGGCACTAAAACATTTCCTGGGATGGAGGGTGAATCAGATGACAGCACTGGCAATCAACCTTATTCACAGGGGAAACCACTTTCCATCATCTGCCCTGAATCTATCATATATAATGCAAGCTGTTAAATGCGGTGGTGCCAGGCTATTTGGGTTCCAAACATCACTTTCATTTTTTTTTTTTGCTGCTTAAAGGTGGTGTACACCATTGGTTTTTTGTCGTAATTTCACAAGATTGGCTGATTATGGTGTATAATATTCACTGCAACCTACATTCCACTCACTTGTTTCACGATTGAGTCAACTGCTTTGTGAAAAATCGAGAAAAACAGCGCAGCATTTTCAACGCTTAAATTGAAGGTCTTGTAGTTTATCTTGCGTAAAATCTATGGATTATAGGGCGTTCATAGTACAAGCGAACATCGTCCGCGGGGTCAGGGTGGGAAAGAAGCATTACAGGTTCTCATTCCCTTAAAAAAGGAGCAGTTTTCAACGGCTAGGAGTAATCAGCAAAGTTACCGTGGAGTAATGAGCCTTCTCGACTATGTCGACAATGTAGCGTTGCAGATTCATGGAAAAACTTCACCCAGGAAAATAGCCGGTCGAGTAGCGTTTGCCTTGGGTTGGTAACAAGTCCTTTTTTTGCAAGTCCAAGTCAAGTACAAGTCAAAGCTGGTATTTACAAGTCATGGTACAAGTCACAAAAATAGCGACTCGAGTCCAACTCGAGTCCAAGTCACTTGACTAGAGTCACCAACTCTGCTTCGCTATCGCCATTTGGAACGGCAGTGGCACGGCGCCATTCTAAACGCATTGCTATGCTGCCATGCCAAATAGAACAGTTGCAAGTCAAGCTGACACCAGTGAGATCAGTGGGCTGTCCTTCTCCCGAGGTGTTATACGCTAACATCCATGGTCAAACGTGAGGAAGGAACCACAACTCATTACACAACAAAACTGTTGCACAGGACTTTCGCCGGCGCAAACGTTTGACATTTCCGGCAACCAGCCATGCAACAGCCACGCTCTCGTTGCACTCATTGTAAGTGAAGATTGGCACGGAAGCAGCAGAGTTAATTTTTTACTGACCGAGCCAACTTACGATAATATTTTGATGTGCCAGTCGTACAAACTGTCGTTGACCAACTCAACGCAGTACATCTTCTTCTTGAAAGCCTCTGACCGGTAGACGTCTCGGAGCTCCTTCATCAGCCTGTCTGTGGCCTGCACAGACCCTGACACTGAGCCCTGAGGGGTGGGGGTGGGGTTAAAATAAACAAGACAAAGATCAGTCTCGACCCAACCCTCCAAAAATGCAACAAAGTTTGCTAGAGCCTGAGAGTCGTTGGATTGAGTGGTTGACACCTGTTGCAGTGTAAATGGCTCTTGGCTGAGGCTGACGTTTCAACGAAGGCATATGCTGAGTTAAGCAGGGTTTTCTTTCTGGTTGCCTTGAAGTGTGTTGTATTAAGCAAGGTGCCTAGAGAACCTGACAGGGGTAAGGTTAACCATTCCGAGGAGAAACAAGAGACGGCGTATTTGACGTAAAAATGTTGAAAAGTCTCTGGATATGTAGGGCAATAAGGCTATGTCACAGCTTAATTGTTTGAGCCACAAAGGCAGAATGGCAGAGGTTTGGTTTTGTTACAGAAATCAACTGTTTTGATGTTCTTTTTCCCCTAAAAAAAGCATCGAACCAGTATGGATCATGGATCCCCCAGTTGCGTAGGATTCATTCCATGCCTGATGTGATGTAGTGCCTACTTCTTACCTTTAAGTAGTCTCTTCTCTGGTTGGATTTTAATCTCTCCAGTACTGCATAGTTCTCTGCGTCTATGTCCTTGTCGTCCTTCTCTGTGACTGATTTGCTGTTGGGTCAAGTTGGAGATGAATGGAGATCAGAATACACTCAGGGAATGGAACGGGCAAGAGTGACTGTGTGCGGGTTCTGAACAGAATCGATTTCAAACTTAGCATCGGCTGCCATTTCTGCTTCCTTTCAGAGATCGACTCCCCCGCCTAAGCAGAAACTGTTTTCCTGTTTACCCAGCTTTTCCCTAAAGATGTCGCTCTTCCTTGCCTTGAGTCAGTGCCGTACTTCACACAAAAGGCAAGGTCGTTTGTGGAACGAAGCATGTGAGTGTGGACATGCTCTTCTCAGCTACATGGGGGTCGGCATACCTCGCGTGACTGAAGCACTTCATTTTGGGTGTGTGCTGTTGGAAAACCCAACTAGCTTATTGTAATGAACTGCAAGGCAAATACAACTGTGTTACTGACTTAATGCACACGGTCCTGCAGTCGCATCCACTGGTTATCCAAGTCCCACGTGAAGTCACAAGCTATAGAAATGAAATGTGACAACGTTCAGCAACGGCAAAAAATAGCCAAGTACCAGTCATACGCCATGTGCCACCATGACCTTTTGGCCGGTAAATTACTTTTTTTGGTCACCAAACCTTTTCCTTGCTGAGGTAAATTTCCAAGCTTAGAAGCCTCTATACCACAATGGCAGGCAGTCCACCCCACTCGCATATAAGCGAGTTGGTGCTACAGCGCCCTCTATAGTGCATGCACCAAGCCCATACCTTGGCTCTTCCTCCATCTCGTAGTGATCCATACAGTCGTCCATGTCCTGGTTCTCCTCTTCCTCCTCTTCTTCCTCCTCCTCTTCGTCCTCGTCGTCGTCTTCTTCGTGTGCAAAATCGTCAGCACCGTCATCTTCGTCAGCACTGGCCATTTCGTCGTCGCTTTTCTGCATTTGTTTTTTTAAATGACATGAGGAGCACACGGAAGTTGAGCGTCTGGCGAAGATTCAAGAGGTTTACAGCGAGAGGAGCGTGCCCGCCCAAGCATCTTTAACCCTCATAGTCCCTAATCCTTCACCTGTTGGAAGTTTGAAGACTCTGAGGGTTGCATTTTGATAATTTATAACTGAAAAAAGAATGTGGCACTTACCGTTCAATAGTAAGGGTGTCCTCCCTGATTCTTTTTTTAGCAACTGATCTCCGACTTTTTTGCTTCGATACGAGTTCAAGTTAGATTAGCCTTAACAACTATTTCCATTATTAATACTACTTGTAGCTATCCCTGTTCTCTCTGCCTCCGCTTCCAAAAGGATAAACAATGAACCCACTGCCAAACTTGAGAGGAATCTGCCAATGTTAAGGCTGATCAGTACTTTTGCAAATCTGACAACAAAGAAAATTCATTAAGCTAACATCAAGTGCCTCAATGAAACCCAAATGGCTGAAGTCTTGATAGTCGCAACAGTTTTGCTTCCAGTTGAAATGTGAACCAAAAAGTGGATTCGATCTCTGTTTAACCTAACAAATCTCACCTAACTACTGTAATTTATGTGCTGAGCAAAAATTTGAAGAAAACTAGTCACAAGACACAGGTTTACCATGATGTTTCAGCTTGTAACCCGTTATTGCTAGGTTGATATTTACTTTGCCAAGCAACGAAAGTATTTGCTTAGCCCCTCAACCTTCCTATTTTGCTTTACCTCTGAGGGTAGCTCTTGATCTAAGATGGACATTGTAGAAGGCTCTTGGACGTTATGTAGCTTGCACAGGTCTCGAACCAGCCGCCTGATCATTTTTAGGAGCTGCAACAAAACCAAACAAAGCAAGTGTGGTGTCCTTCAACAAAGGTACCAATACCAACTGATCTCTGTCGACTTTTGAGTGAGCCCATAGGCTTCAACTTTTGGGTTACATTGACTTTTCACTGCCTTTTTCTGACTGACAGATGGGGGAGTTTAACTTGTGTTTTATACGAGAAACCCCTGATACAATGAAAAAGCTTTTACACAGAGGAAAAACCACACGTAAGCATTTCAACTCAAAGTGCCACGAAATGGAACATCTTCATTTTTCTTTTAAAACTGACCATTCCAAATATTCCAATTTAAACTCCACATTTTGAATGACTGCTAATAGGATTCAGTACTACAGTTAATACAGTGCACCATTTGTGGCACAATGTCCACAGGTAAAAAGAATACGACGAGAGGTCCATTGCATTGTTGACATGGTAAGACTCAACAAAGGTCTCAGATAAATTTGTAAGGTTACTGCAGATCTCCCAATACTTTAAAAAGTGTGGATACTGGTCACTGGCAGCAGAAGGGGGGGGACAGTGGTCCCCTCACTTTTTTGACGGGGGGAGGACATTCCCCCCACCCCACACTTTTTGCAGGGCCCATAATGGAGTGGGGCTTCATGGGTAAGCCTATTAACCACTTCCTGCCAGGGACTCCGGGATCGGAGACGTATGGTTTATATGGGTGGCCGGGGTCTCCGAACTCGGACAAAGGAAACAGGGCCCTATAACAAAAGATCGTACTCCAAACAACAGACCAGGCTGCTGGGCATTACCGACATTTTTCACTCTCAAAAGTGGTGATAATCTAGCCTTGTTTTTGAAACCGTATACCAGGATTTCGGGCATTGAGAGGGAGCGGATTACCACCGAGGACAAAACTGCTCCAAAACAGCCCTGCTGCACGCTAATCTGGCCCCTTTTGAAAAGAGGTCAGCAGTGCACTAAGCCAGGTTCATGAACAAAAAGACAGTTATACAACACCGCACAATCTGGGCTCTGTTTACAAAGCTGCTGGCCTGGCTGAAATACTCGGGCATCAATGAAGGTCACCTGTCAACTTAGAGTAGTGCCTAAAGATTACTTGGTGTGGCTATAAACGACCGTTAAATGAAATGATGAATTTTTGAAGGATTTCGAAAACGGGAAAAATGATAGTCATGCCGGCCCAGCATCATCAACATTGAAAAATGCCCCGGCATGAAGTGGCTAATGGCTGGTGCCTGATGGTCTCACAACTTGCCCCTCACTATGAAAATTTTTCAAATCCATCTCATAAAGGTAAGTCCAGTCACAAGTCCTTTCATGAAGCCGGTCATGAGTGACAGGCTAAACAGTGACAAAGAAATGCTTTGGTCATAGTTCATTTGAATAGCTTGTGACTCGGCTTGGGACTCACTGACTGACTTGCAATTAATCTGTGACTGTAACCTCCTCTGAAAATAACCAATATCCCAAACTGGTAGAAACTCTGTAGCTTGCCTTCTCTGATTGGTGTTTTGGAAGCTTGGTATTAGCTGCCGATTGAGAGCGTCAGCTACATTATTGAGACACCACCATTACAGACAAAATTGAAATATAGATGAGAACTTACAAGCTGTCCCGAAGCACTTATTTCAGACAAACGTTGAAGAACAGTTGACAAGACAGGGTCGTCAGAATCGGAAAACCATACTGGTCGAGTCTGTGGGTATGAGTCCTGTACACATTAAAAAAAAAAAGGTGACTGTAACCATCTGGGATGAAATGTGAAGCTTTTTGTGGTAAAGGTAGCAAGTGAAGTAATAGGTTTACGGTAGCACCAGGCAAGGAGACAATGGACAGAGCATACTGTCCGAAACGTTGAGTACCTCCGGTTCTCTTCAGAACCACACATACAACTGTATTCCTAAAAGAGATATCCTTGCATGGTGCTATCGCAAACCTAATACATGTACATGAACTTACATTCTGTGATATACGAATTCATAGTAATATTACACTTCAGTAAAATGGTGTAGCATCATGTTGCCACTTTTTTCATCACTGACTATGGCCAGTCACTGTACACTTAATAAAATAACATCTGAATGGGACAGAGAATCTTTGCAACCATTGCTTGAAAAATTTATCGACTCTCTACCGCCACAAAGTTTTTTGATGTTCACAAGGCATCATGGGATTGGATGACAAAACAAGCAATGCATTTAGCACACAATCCTATAAAAGAAGTGTATGCAAACATTAATGTTTCCATTTTAATCACAGACTCAAAATCAAGCCATCCTCTTTTCACATTGTGTTGTGTTGTAGATTTCGCATAAAGTTATACATGTACAAGTTAAAATTTTAAAGCTTACAGAGAAAGACAGATGGGGGGAAATCCGTTCCACAAACACAAATTTTGGTCTTGGACTAAGATCATGAATGAGCTAGTACTGGCCAATCAGCATCTTAAAGCCATTTGACTTGAAGCCATTCATCCCATATTGACCAATCACGTCCACTTTCAGCCTTTAGTGACTGGTGTCCACTTACAGAGACATTTAGAGCAATTTTTTCTTCTTATAAACTTTTGACAATTTATTTCCTATTTCAAAACTGTTTCTTGTATAATATGCATTCATCTCGGACTTGATAAGCGGGTACGTGTGCTTAAGAAATGTTACAAAGAAATGTATAAATTGATTTTTGATTTGTTAACCCCCCCCCAAATACATGTACATGTAGGTACACGCATAAACAACATGCATGGTTATGCATGCATGGTATTTGTCATCCAATCCCATGATGCAATGAGAATGTCAAAACTGTTTATTGGGTGTCAAGAGTGTCTTTTGTCAACATTGGTCATCACCCGGTCAGAGATTTCATATACAGTACAGGATCGACCAAAGGCGCAGAGCAATGGCTCTGGTATGGTACATGTACATATTGGCTATGGTACATATTGGCCCAAAACACCATTTTGGGCACTTTTGGGATTCTCAGTAACAGTTTTGTAAAAGCCAGGCTTTTGCTGGGGCATTAGTGAGACCAGAGCAAGGAATGGCGAGACTGACCAACGTCAGAAATTATAACAAAGAGCACAGCGCCTCAGTTACTGGGTCTGTGCTAGGCAAATGTCGATGCTGGGCATGACTGGTTAATTTGCATGATCAGTCAATCGCTTTGCGCAATCGGTTGATTCTGAAGGAAATCTCAGACTCTCACTCAGTGTAGGCCCGGACACAAATAAGAAAGAAATAGTTACGGTATCAGCTGACTGACAGATCATTAAACAAGACCGGCTGATGCTTGTGCAGCAATTGCTCAGACTGAGTATTGGGCACAATCAGTCAATCTCCACGTCGATCATTTGATCTATGCAGACTATGCCTGATTGGTCAACTTTGTGGCACAGTCTGTCCATGGAGGTAGATGGCCGATCATGTTTATTTTCAAGGTTTTGATTCACCTGTTCATGGTTGCCATAGACAATGACAGACGAGATTGGATGATAGAAATCCATTTTGAAACAGGATAGATTTCCTAAGGTGCATGACCATATCGTCGCCAGGTCCCTAATTTTGCCACCTATTCAAGTCTGATTGGTTTTCACAGTAGGCCTAGGCATGCTAAGCCTAAGTAGTGAAAAAAGGGGTCTGGAGATTATAGGATACAGTCATGCATGTTACAGGTTCAACCAACAGAACAGATCAATTGATCACATCCAACAATGACTTTTGGCCATCTAACAAATAGCTTAACATCACAACAAATCATTATGACCTGGTGACTGTTTTTGTGTTTGTAGGCTAGGCCTAGGCACTGTCCCGGCATTTCTGATTGCTGATGATGACACCGCACCACAATTTCTGTTACTTTTTCTCACACTAAAGCGGGAAGAAACACACAGATGACTGCGCACAACCATCATAGTCTGTCTGCTTAACTTCTTCCTGGTCCCAGAGCCAAGGGACTCGTCGCTGAGTGATACTCACTGTGAAATTACAATGTACGACAAATTCCTCCTTGTTACAGCCGATGAACTTGCACGTCAACTCGTCCATGGTGGCAGCATGGATCTGAAATCTCTCATTATCCTTACCAAACAGTGATTCTGAGAGTTTGAGTTCTTGCTTAAGAGACGCCACACAGGCCATATTTACATCTTTTTCCGTCTGCCTATGTGTGATTTTGGCCTAATTCTCTCACTAAATCTGTACCCGAAACAAAAGTTCACTGAAAATGGCGTTTTGTTATTTTCTACGCAAGCTCAGTGAGAGTGCGCCCTCTACAGTGCGTACGGTGTATACTTTGTTGTGTTTCTGTACTGTTTTGTCCAGTAGAAAAGTTTGTCAGACTTATAATTAGGCCTACTCGTCCAGCCTGATCTGTGACCCTTACCCGTCAAACAAATGTCCTCAAGCCTGTTCGTTTTTGCCCATGTGTATTCCAGTTGCAGGGCAAATAATGTGCAATCGTTTTATTCACTTTGGGGTGTCATGGGTGGAGAGCAACGTACAATGTAGACGCCGGACCGGCCGTACCTCAGGTCACAAGCTCTTAAGCAGGAAAATTGAAGGGACCAGTAATTAATCCCTCAAACTCAAACTGTCTTCAAAAGTGTGTCTTAGAGTACAGTCACTGACCCGTTTCAACGCGTTTCCCGATGCCCCTTATGAAAACAGTTTCCCGGTCCGTCCAAAACACTCCGGGGAATTTCTAGTGTACGGCCCATTTCGTGCCAGTGATTAGAGGGCGATTCAATGTCCACCAGGCAAACATGTCCTTTTTCGCTTGTATTATATTTGTAATTTTTTTTTAATTCTTAACGGGTTTTTAAAAATAGAACTGTGGGCTACTTGCGGTTAAAATGAGTAGGCTTGACACTTGGGATTTCCTCCTAAAGTAAATCCATTATTTCGAGTCTGGGGGAAGTTTTTTTTTTCCAGAATGATTTTTTTTTTATAAAGAACCCTCCCCTGCAACAAAGGTGACCTCCAATTAGCAATTTCTAACGTGTTGACGATCTCAATTTCTACGTTAAAAAAATAATAATTAAAATATACACACCACATAAAGAAGGCGTTTTTCATCAACAACCTGCCTTTTGCGGCTGTTTAATGAAACTTGTCAGTGAAAATCTGTTCAGACAAGAAATGCTGGGCTCTCACGAATGGAATGTGCAGTGCTCGCCGAGAATAATTAAGGCCACTCATTCGCCGAGCGGCTGTTTGTGCAATGCCCCTGCATTGCAAATAACTGATCAATTGCAAGCAAGGAAAATTATTTCAAGCCAGGACAAATGAAAACAAAGCTGTAATTCTCTTTACACCATTACCTTGCGCAGTGACAATCAGAAAACACCTCATGTTTTTATTAACCATCTCCCCCGCTCAGCTTGCCCAATCCGAAATAAAACCTCCCTAGTGCAGCTGTTCAACCGTCCTTTCGTCTTTTCAGAATCTTTGGCTGGGGTAATAAAAATTACGGGGCAAGAAAAGTTTTTTTTTCAGTATCCAATGGAACGGATCTTTGTAATAAGGAAAGGCTGGCCCACTAGCCAGCCACAGGCAAAATGTAACAAGCACAAATTATTCTTTAGTCAAACCCCGGCCAATAGCCTTCAGGACCCAATTTAGTACTCCAAAAGGTTTGATTCAGTCTAGTAGCCTGCCTATATCCTCTTTCCAAACCATCCCTGGATATCCGTTATTTTGTCCCCTTGGCTACTCCGCACATTACCATCTTTGGTAATATAAAATAGAAAAACTCTGGATGGTGTGTGAAAAATCATACTAAAATCAGACGATTTAAGCCTGTTGAAGACAACTGACATGAAACAAGCAACGAGGACACATTAGAGCAGTCCACTATCCGTGTGATACAAAGGTGGTTTATTACAAATAATGTAATCTTCTTTTGGGGAACCCATGTGGACCGAAGTAAAACTACGTGCTGATATGAATTAAAGGATGTTCTTCAGACAAAACTCCAGATACGCTGTCTTCGCTTTTCCTAATGAGTCTACACATTTGACAATTGATTGGGAAGTGCAAGTTTGTCTAAGATGTAGTCCAAACATCGCCAGGCCTCATTTTGTAAAAGGTGGTATTCTGACTTTTAAACATGTAGCGTCAATCTACCTTGATCGTTATCGACAGGAAAAACAGTCTTTGACACGTCAAAGCGACACGCGAAATGCCAAAGGATTCCTCTCCCAATCCATGCAGAGCCTTCAGTTTTTGATAATCATTCCCCTCCCCCATGCTACCTGAATCGGGTCATGAACTTCAATTAGAACATACGCACTACAAAACGAGCAACTGCTCAACAGTGAGAAGAGGGGCACTAGGAAAGCTGAAGACACCATCCCTGGCACACACAGCACAAGTTTTATAAAGGGGTGAACCGTGTGCGTGAAGTGGCAAAAAACAGCCAGTTTCCTAGGCATGGAATAATTATTTTGTATTTTGTCAATTTGCCAGGGACTAAGAGGCCGCAAGGCCGGATAAGGAAGGAATGTGTAATAATGATGTTGAGCGGAAGGCTATTGTATTTAAGCAGCGCATCATCCTGTTATGTTTAAAGGTACAGCCTGTCATATACATGGTATGTATATATATGGTTGTGCCATATGTTCCTTTGAGGCAAGACAATTTCTGAAAATCTAACGAAGGGTGCCTAAAAATAAACCCGATGAATTTCAGCTCAATGAAGACTGTGTACTCTTTGAGAAAAACCATATTCTAGGATTTCAACTGCAGATCAAAAGATTCCGAGTCAAGTTTTGAACTGCATCTGAAATTCTGAAATCAGTCATCTGGGACACATTCTTACGTTCACTTGCACGCAGCTGTACAATGTCAGCACAGAACAAACAAATTATAGTCGGGCACGGGTGTGTCCGGTCAACGCTGGCACACTTCTATTGGCAAATTTCCAACATGCGCCTTTAGACCTATCATTAGAAATTGCCTTTCATTGTTTTCTTCAAAATGACAGCTTGCCAGAAAGACTAATTTCACACGACTTTAGTCCCATAACCATCATTAACCAAGAAAGCTTTTCAGCAACAATTGCATCAGTTACTTTTTGGATAGCCGCAAATGACAGACTATCCGTCCCAAGCTGAAGTGCACCCCCAATCGGCAAAAAGAAAGACAGGTGGTTAAAAGCGGGTTCTCGCACACGTTCTGCTTGTGTGCAAAGACCATACATGCTGGAAGAAATTAGTTACGCCTACTCGGCGAGCTCTGTGTCAAATGCGCATATGGCGCGCCTATGCGGTATGTATAAACACGCCCTCTTTTGTTCCGCTTGGTGCAGATACCTTCCATTATATGGAATCTATGAAATAGTGCTTTGATTCCTCTCATAAACCTCAGCAACTCACCAGAAGCCACTCCAGCCTTGGTCACCAAGACTCTGTCATCCTCAACAGTAAAAGAGTCAGAGACAGTGAGGCCACCATCCCCTATTTACATGGATATTAAACATAACAACTGGACAGCATGCGTGTCTCAATTTTCCCAATCTGCCAGGAGCAGAAGCATCTCTCTCATCAGTTGGAAAGAGGCTTGCATTCATAGTCGTTCATGAACCAGCCAAGTGCAGTTTCCAAAGAAGGCGCCTCCACTGATAGGAAAATTATGCCCCCTCTTGGGTCCAAAAAGGGTAGATACTTTGTCTGGAGCTGGTAGGATCTCATAGGCTACAATTTTGTAGCCAACTGTTAATAAATGACAGTCAACTAGGATGGTGTCTTGGATGGATACAAAAATACACACTGAACAGCATGGTGAACTTATAAGGGTGTCCTTGATTCTTCTAAACTAAGACAACACCTTGCCAGGAGCCACTAGGACCGGGTTGGACTAGTCTTGGTCAGAATTTATTCTGGCGTGTCACAGTTTAGGCATTTGGCGGCACTCTGCTGTCTTCCATTTTCTCTTCAGACTCAGTCTTTACGGCTAACTAGTTCAGCTGTCCGAGGCAAAGTTGGTGGACAGAGGGATGATGCTGTAGTCGTAGCCCTTGTCCATGGCGCTGGTGATCATTTTGGCGGCGTGGGTCAGCTGCATGGCCGCATCGGGGTGGGCAGTCCAGGGCAGGATGGTACACTCCCTCTCCAGCATCATGGACATGCCAGACAGCAGCTCTGTCATTCCCAGGGCTAGGGCCGCACGCCGCAGTCGGTTCAACTCCTGTCAGATGAGATCGAGGCCAGCTTACTTGTGAGATACAATCAGAAAACAGGGTCCAGGGGACTGCTATATGGAATGGAGGGGGGGGGTTTGCTGGCATCCTTTGCACGTATCGATTCTTGCTCCCACGCCTAAGCCTGACCTTCCTAATGTCCCATGTCAGCATCTGATCACTTTTCTGAATCACGAGAGCTGGAATTCCTTTAAAGATCCTACGAGCTGTCAAGGGTAACAGCCTTATTCAGATGTGTGTCTGGGTGTCTTTCTGACACATTTTAGGTAGTTTGGGACACCTTGTTTTGATACAGAAATGCATGTAAAAGTGTTGATCCAAAGCACCTTGGATGCCTTCTCCTTCACGTTCAGCCAAATATTGACACCCCGGTTTGGAAAGCTGGTCAAAAACTGTTATGGAATATTGTCAGTATTATTCTAGGACAATTTATTTTTTATCTCCTGAGGAAAAGAATTGAGCCTTTTTTGCATGTACACTGAAAATTTGTTCAAGAATCACAATTGCCGAGTATCAGGACGACTATCCTGAACAGTAAGAGTGGGGAATTGCCGCTCCATGTGTGCCCCACCGGAGGGGATATGGCGAATCATAAGGCAACGATCCCCAGGTCTGATGTTGGGTGGCTGGGACTGGGACAGATAGGCGCAACAACTTACAAGTAAGCCAGACTATAATATGCTGGATATATCTGTGTAATGTTGCAGAACGGTATGCGCTCTCAACCCGACCACTCACGTACAAACACAGCATTGGAGAAATGCCAAATGACGGCAGAAATTACCTTGTAGAAAACTTGCGTCTTTTCAGGCAACTTTCTCGCATAACGCAGAATCTTTTGAATGTCAGCCTAGATGTGAAGGAAGGCCAAAAAAAACAAAACATCAAATCAACAACATATTGATCGTGTATTATTCATAAACTATGAATGTCAGCATCAAAAACAACAAGTGAGGAGAAATACTCAAGAGCCTATAATTCTTGTGAAGACTTGGTTTATGACTCTGTTGGGTACAAGCCTCACTACGTTATGAGGACAACTTACTTGCAGTGAAGTAGGTTTGATCCACACAACAGGATTCTGGGAGTAACTCCTTTTCTCTTGCAGGCGAACTGGGAAGGGACTCTTGGTGCTGGCGGAATCTTCTCCATAAGGATCGTTGGCAAATGCTGCTTATGGCAAAAAAGTGAACTAGTTTTATTTTAGAGAAAGAAAACACACGAACCCTTCAGTGTGTGTCATACCAATGGCCTACCAAAGATTCCCCAACCAACCATATGTTAAAATAAGTGATGGTGTCTTGATACAAGTTCTGAGCTCCTTCAAAATCCACTCGGAGGTATTGAGGAAAGCAGAATCCTTCCATGATATATAATTCTACATTGGGGGGGCCTAGATTCCCTCTGAAAGCTTAGAACTTGTGTACAAAGAATGTGCCACTCTTTTCAGGAACTTTGAACGATTGAGGAGAATGCTTACGGAATTAAAATTGAAGGAAATCTTCAGATTCAACAATACTACATCAATGTGTAGAAATAAAAAAGGCAGAGTGTAAAGATGCACTTATTTGACACATGAACTCATGTC
>NW_019091361.1:3987954-4021104 GCF_001949145.1 Acanthaster planci
TTAGGGTTAACCTAGGATTCAAGCTTGTCCATACCCAAAACAAAGAATTCCTCACATATCTGACTAGAAATAGTAAACGTCTCAATGATCTGACAAGATCTATGAAACGAACGTATAGAGAGAGATCTAGATAGGTGTCAGTTCAACCAGAACGGGGGGGGGCTTGTCTTCAAATTAATTACATCTTTGTAAATTACCTGAGCACGGTCCCAGCAGATGGAACCTGCCAAGCCATGGGATGGCCTTGTCACCTGGTTCGAACAGTGACATCATCAGGTTGGATTTCTTCTTGCTGTCGGCGCAAGAGTGAAGCAGCCCGTACCAATTTTCACTGCCGATGAAAGAGAAGCAACTATTGGAGTTTGGGTCCGTGAGTGCAAGGTGCGCTTCTCAAGAAACTTAACCTTCAGGACTGATATTTTTGTGGATATTTTCTGTAATCTGGACTTTCGAGCACTGCCAATACTACTGATTTTGAGTTTTCACTTCTCAGCTGATAATATGGTGAATTCTGCAACAAGTATTTCACTAATCATTCAGGTCATACACCAGTGTTGTAGTTGAGACCTGTTCAGACCATCACAAGACCCATCTGACATGTCTGAAGTCCAGTCGCAAGCTATTCAAATGAAATGCAACAAAAGCATTCCTCTGTCACTGTTCACCCTGTTCCTCGTGACGGGTCTTATGAATGGCCTTTGTGTTTGATTTTGCAAAAGGTCTTGCGATGGTCTCTACAACATTCGCATCTTCAGGGAAAGCAGATCAAGATTGTTCATATAGTGACCACAAAACGTGACGTTTCCAACGTTACTGGTTAACAAATGAAACTGTAATAATGACATACTAACTGTTGGAGTGTCGTTACTCATTCAAATTAACAACACTGCTTTGATATTATATTCTTGTCAACAAAGTATTAGTACCTGACTCATAGTAGCAGGGCTGTGCCAAATATCCGACTATCTGATTATTTAATCGATTGTCGAATATTCAAATACTATTCTCAGAATTCGAATATCAGAATGCAAAATTAATAATGTTTTAAATGAGGAAAATCGCACAGTGGAGGCTTGCCTCAAGCAGATTGAAATGAAAAGTAACAGAATAATGCAACCTACAATTCAAAACGTAAATTCATTAAAGAATTTAAAAGGAATAGAAACTTTCAAGCGGGCAAGAAGTAGTGTTCTTCTCCTCAATCTTGCTTAATTGTGGCTGGAGATAGTCCTAGAAGTGAGAAGCTGTTACATGTATAGTGATTATGATGTACAATTGAGTGCATTTTTTTAACTGATTTTGTAAATGGTTTGGTGGTGCGACCAAATATTTGGATATTCGATCGAGTTGAAGGTCGAATTTTCGAATAGTGAATTATTCAAATTGGCTTAGCACTACATAGTAGAAGGTAATGCATATGCATGGTTTCAAACTTATTATTTACACACCCAACATTAACAAGCGCTACCAGGTTCTCAATTTTCAAGCTGCCATGTAGGAGCACACAAAAGGAAGGGGTGGAGCCTATTTCAGAAGACGTGGGGCCGCTGTCCTTGTCGTCTGTCTTGTCCGCACCTTCTGCTCCGCCTTCTCCCGAGCCGGCGTGACTCTTTTCTGGAAGAGCAAGGATTAACCGACACAAGTGGCAGAGTATCCAATGAAATTCCTTCATGAGCAGGTGATGATACGGACAAGCCTACATGCACGTGGTTCGGAAGAATCCTGCACGTGGACCAGGGAATGTATTTCAGCATGGGTAACATCCACAAAAAGCAAGGGCAAACTCCGATTGGTAACCGTCAGTCAACCAAACGGCCATGTTGTCTGGTTCCAATGCTGTAAGTCTATGTCTACTCTATATATGTAAAATTGTGTGAATGGTTAACTCGGAATTGTCCAGATTTTCTAAAAAAATGACTGTTTGAAAAATCCTGAAATCAGAAAAATCCCAATGAAAAAAATCCTAACAAAGCTCAGCCCTGCTTTGAGTCATTTTTACCACTGAGGTCATACATGTGCACAGATTCCACACTTTGGATACCATTATGGCACAAGGAACTTTTCTAAGGTCAGAAATGAATGCACCAGGATCAGGCTTCATTGGAAAGATCTGTCAGGTGACTTAGGTCGAGCCAAACTCATGTGATTGAAGAGGAGCAGATTGCAAGGCAGACCAGCTTGTCTGTCATATGCTTGTAGGCATATGACATTACTCCTCACCAAATTTCACAAAACGCTTAGCACTCAGCAAGTACAGAGTTTACAAGTCATCTGTAAACACAACCACAACAAATTGGGCCACGTCCAATTTATTTGACTTTGGCTTGAAATTATACACGAGTCTGTGACAACACCTGCAGCTGCTACTCATAGAGCCATGTGTAATATCTAGCTAAAGATAAGTCCTTCAAACATGACCTCAGAGAGCCAATATAAAAAAAAATGGATGCTGAAGGAGTGATTTGTGGTCAGATCCATTTTTGCTTGCCTTTCGTGGCCAGCGGGAGAACGAGATGCCTGGACATTACGGGCGGGCTCGACACATCGGCACAGTCTAAGAAACCGCAGATGTTGAGCTCCGACGACACTGTCTGGGTCACCATCTCGAAGTCGCGTGCCATGCTGACCGTCCGCGGCGGGGGGAAAAGCTGCACCTCCGAGCTCAGGTGGCCACACTGGAGCCTGGCGCGGAATGCAGAGTAGTGCTCTTCGGCTAGCCTGCTGAACATCAGCTGGGCCGACTTCGGGGTCAGGGCACCCTCCACCACGTGGATCTTGCCCTTCTGCCGATTAGCGTCCAGGAGTTTCTGATACAGGGCCCGGGAGTCCCACTGCTGGAGCTCAGCGGGGCTGGCCAGCAGCACCACTTCCAAGCTGTTGGGGAACTCGAAAGGCAAATGGAAGGGTGGGTCATCCGGTTTGGGGTTGGACAGCATCTGGGCGACTTGCTTCAGGGATCCTGGGCCCACGCCTGGACTGCCATCTGTAACCAATATCACCTGCCCCCCCCAAAAAAATAAGGCTGCATCAGCGATAGACAGTACTTTCCTTTCTTCACAATGCTATCTTGAGCAATTCTGAGCTGCAATGGAAGATACATCCACTCACTTTTTCACAAATAATTCTGGCTTGAAAAACTCTTCGCAATCCTACATCCGTGATTAAACATTTTTGAGGTGTTACACAAAAATAGCCCAGTGTTCATAAAAGTACCAATGACTTAAACTATTGAGCAAATGCATTGAAAGAGGAGATCCATGTTCTAAAGTTTTAATACCGAGTTTAGGTTAAGCAAAGCAAACTGAACCGTGACTCTACCACACAAGCTCTCTGGCTGAGGGTGAGCTAAGGGGTTTGTGGGCCAAAGGCTCACCAAAAGCCTTTTCAATTTTCGCTTTCTATTTTTTGCCCTTCTTTTCCTCTCACATCATTCATCAAGTGGAGTGAAAAGGCAACTTTTGTGCCATTCCAGAATAAAAAAAAAAAGAAATGCACCTTCATGTACGTGTACCACCTTCCACAGTAATCTCTCCATTGCTGACTTGAACCAGGCAAAGGAAATGTAATTTAAGAAGATCAGAAAAGTTTACGCACTAGGGGGAAGGGGGAGGGAAGTCCCTGGGTAAGTTGCTGTGTTTACCTGACAGGTTGTGGTCACCCCCCATTCCTCCCCCACAACACTTCTGACGCCATCCAGTGTCCCTTCCAGGTTGGTTTTGTCAAATATCTCCACAGAATACAATGCTTTCTGAGAACACGAAAACAACAAGAAAAAAACAAGCCATTTGGGAATGAACAGAGAAGCTTTCTTCCAAAAATTACTGCAGGCACTGTTATAGACTAATCAGATTAGATGCTTGACGTGGGCGTGTATTTGGCAAAATCATGACATCCTATTGGTCGAAGAGGCATGAAATGCACGCGGATCACCTGTCTACGAGTGTTGCGCCACTGCAGTAATGGTCTCTAATTGTGGATGTCAAAATTACCCTAAAGCCTGATAAAAATGACACTGAAGTTCACAAAACATCTACAGTATGGCAAACATAAAGGGCTGAACAATCCAGATATATGTACATAAATGTATCAATCTCCTCTGGGCCAAGTAAGAGTACCCTATCACTGGTAAAACAAGAGATAGGCTGAATTTAGTTATGGCTTTTGCCCTTACTTGACGCATATACATGTATATATAAACACTGTATACTCAGTCCGAGAGCTTGCGAAACAAAATTCACAAGCTTACTCGGGTGGGCCTCGAACCCACGACCTCCTGCTTACTAGTGCAGACGTCTTAACCACTTGACCACCAAGCTTCAATACTTGTCTGAAACGTCGAGTGAACCCCGGTTCTTCTCAGAACCACACACAGTCACAAAAGAGAAATATATCCACATGGTGTCATCGCAAAATTGTCCATAGTAAGCTTCAATTCAATTCAATTCACATTTATTTCCATATTCGTACAAGAGACTTGGCAGAGTAGGTCACAAAAGAGTAAAACAGCTTGCCAAAGTCAGCTGGCCAGTCCGAGTCAGGTGTAGCAGCGGGTACCGCAAACAGGCTGGTTGGAAAGATTTCAACTTGGCCCATAGCGTGAGCACATATGGGATGGCCGTATATTTCCAACAGAAATTGGTTATGCATACTTGGTGCATTCCATGCCATTGTGTGGAAGCCTGTGTGTGGGTCCTTTGTTTTCCCACCAGAGAGACGTCACTACTACATACACGTATGTAAAATCAAGTTATCTTCATTTCGTGCACAAATTGGACATCGAAACAGCAGCAAAGAGTACAGTATTCAGCTGAAACCATTTTTTTTTTCAAAGACACACCACAGACAAACCACAAGCTACAAATCTTCCTGACTTTTCTTTGAAGCCTGCAACACACACGCAAAGTTTTTGTTTACATTGATCCTGAGGCATTCTAGCTACGAGCCCTAATGAGGTCTTCCAAATCATCCACTCTGCTGGACACTCAAAGCACATCTTCTGTACTCTTCGAACGGCATCAGGCTTCATGTAAAGCAACACCAACTGCAAAATTTTCTCTTAAATTTCCTGGTAGATGGTGAAGGAAGTACCTGTGTTACCATTTAGCAGCCCCAAGATTTGCAACCTTTGAGGTTTTCCCCTGAAAATGGGTTCATTGACAACAGAGCAAAAGGCCTATGTGCACACTTAACATACTTTGAGTTCATTGTAGTCTCGGGTGAACGGCACCACTACCTCCCACAGGGAGGAAAAGATGACCAGTGCCGTGAACTCCAGCTTGTCATTGGCCGCCACAAAGTCGAACAGGGCACTGAGCCCTGCCTCGGCCAGCTGCCGCCGGGTGATCGCCTCACCGCCGCCCTCGGCTGCCGCTACAGGTCGCGTCATCGAAAGCGAGACATCTAAGAGAATCACTGTTGGCATGATGGAGCTTCAAAAAAGGAAGAAAAATCTGAGTTACATGTGATGTTGAAACTCCTGAGCGCTTTGAGGGAGAGCAATGTAGGAAAACCGCAAAAAAAGGCAACATCTTTTTCTCCAAACGAGGAGAAGGTGAGTTTTCTACAATTAACAACCTAGCAGTTGGTTTACACCGTAAGTAGTGAACATACTGGTGCAATTTCAACTCATAAAATCAAGCGGATGTTTAGTTATGCCCCCGGATATCCCGGATAAATTCTTCAAAAGAAATCCCTGTGAATTGGGACAGGGCCCAGTATACGACGGAGGAATATTCGTCAGGCCCTGTTTATACTAGGTCTATGTCATAGCGTGCACAGGACATCAAGCATGTCAAGTGTTCTCTGTATATGGAACTCTTCCCAAACTTACCAGCGCTTACAAGTAAAACATTAGGCCTAACTTGATTACATGTAGGTTTAGTGTGTCACTTGGGCCTTCGGCTTCATGTAATTTACATATTCATGACTTTCAACTTTGTACTGCAGGTTGCAGCACTCAAGAAATCCGCAGTTCAGGCTTCAGCACAATGAGACTTCTTCCTAGCCTAGCCAGTAATAACATCCATAAGGCGTACATGAAATCGGTCGTGCATTACAGTCGACTTCTGGCCTGACTACGATTGCAGAAAGCAGGAATGAAGAAGCTGAACTGCTGTGCACGCCTAGATCACGGAGCATTTGCCTAGACGCAAGACCTAGTGGTAACACGCACGTTGGTCGAAGCTCGATCCCCAAAAGAGTGGCTGCGGCTGCAAAATAACACGTGTGGCTATAGAAGCCAATGTCACTTCCCGTAAAAACCTCATTCGTGTATGTAGTGCAACTGGCAGAACAATAAGGCAATCTTCATTTATTTTGCGCCCTCTGTTGATTGAATAGTTTTGTATGTACTACGCACACGGGATCTACAGGGTACCGGGTACTCCCGTTTGAGGTTCCAATGCGGGAAATGAAACAGGCAGCTGCGGATCCAAGGTTTTCAAGGGGGGGGGAGGCGGGGGGGGGCCGTGAAACAATAATTTTACTGTTGCAGCCGTAAAACTAGGGAGGTTGGGTAACCGAAGCAGAACTCTTGTTTTTTTATTACGCCTTTGCCACATTTTATGGGGTTGGGTCCGCCCCCCTCTTTTTTCTTCCTCCTCTCTCTTTTTATTTCTTTTTATCTATTTATTTATTTTATGAAGGGGGGGGGTGTTCCCCCAAGCCCGCTGGGTCTTGCCCTGACTGGAGTTGAATTGAAAAATTACTGGGAGTGTTTTATAGAGAAATATGAAGGATCCTTCAAAAATATTATTTCCAGAAAGGATTGTTTCCAAGCGGGTTTCAACTTTCATGGACATGGTTTCTGCAAGCTGTACAAAGGCAACTGTGCATTGCTCCACGTGGTACCCATCTTACGGAAATGAGAAAGAGCAGATCGAGATGAGAGCTTTACATGCAGATGAAAACTACCTTATCTTTTATATTTTTTAAAACTTAACTTGACATTGTACAACAAGGCCTTTCACTCAATCCAGAAGGCCTAGCAACTCACGGCGCAGCCCATTCGTTTTGGTCCAATTAATTATTCGTAACTCCTAAAGGAGAGTCGGTTTGTGGACCCTCTTATAAAAGACACCATAAAGTCAACAATTGCATCTGATCTTTATTTCGTTTTAGATTTAACCATGTAGAGAATGCACAGAAATGAAAACGTAAAAATGAATTGCATGCAAATAAACCTCGATCATATTTTTGAACGACGATGCACCATTAAGATGAAGGTTTAATCTTTGATTAATCTCTGAAACGACGTTAACTGATGAAATGAAATGTAATATGAAGAGTGTAAGCCTTAGGGAGCAAATTCAGTTATTTCGTGATCGGCTACTTTGGATACCATTTTTACGAATTATTGACCTACATCTACATTATTTTTAATTCACTGGGTAAACATATTTTCTGTCAACCTATAAAGAAAAAGAATAGTAACTATCGAAGTGTGCCATTTATTTCTCAAATGGGTATATTAATGGGAATTATAAATTTAGATGAAACAAACATAATTATTTCTTTTCATCTGACAGAAAGCGTATGGATATTGTACGCTATTTCCAACTTGTAATTGTGCAATACGGGCAATTCACAATAGTGCGCCTCCAAGAGTTTGCAACACAGTGGCCAATCACAACGCACCAAATCCATCGACCCTTTCCAAACGCGCATTGGGTCGACAGATTTCGCACTTTGTGATCGGCCAACGCGTCTCAAACACTTGGAGGCGTACTATTGTGAAACACCTGTATTAAATGTGAGACCTCACAAAGAAAAAGTACATGTATATTCAAGATCCAACTGCTCTGAGTGAGGCGGGCCACAGTGCCGGCGCCCACTGGATTATGTGTTGCTGATGGGGTAGCTTCGAGAGAACATAATATGAAAAGAGTAATAGCGCCCTCTAGGATTGTACTTAGGAATTTCAAATTATTTTATGACATTTTACAGCTGAGTTCGGGCGGCTTGCTCTCGTACATTCAAAAACAGCTTTGTTTATTGTTCATGGGTGGGCCGCTCGAACGCCGGGAACGTGACCACCGGTTGTCGCTGGTAGTTAGTGACAAGCAACATGCATAATGACGGCGTTGATGTACATTATTCGAGAGTTAATGTTTGGATAACTGGGTTGAATTCTTTTCTATTTAAACAGGAACATTCTTTTCTGTGGTATGGAAAATACTCGATGTTAATTTTGCAAAACTTTCTGTTGTCTCTGGCAAGCGGCCATCTCTCTACTGCAGCTGTTCAAAAATCAAAATCTCACGAGTTTTTCCGTGTGTTCCTGTAAAACCCTGACGAGGGGGTGGCGTGTGATTCTGTTCCGAGAATTAAAACAGTGCTCTTGAGTCGTGTTCCCGCCGTTCGAGCGCGATAACAAGAAACCCGTGTCAAGAGCAGGCCCGGCGCCTGAACTCGACCTATGAGAACTGCCGCACACATTCTATACTATACGCATTCTATACGCCAATTGCAAAGTGCTTCTATGAGAAATGGAAAAACTTATTCCTTCTATCGACAACACTTGTAGAATTAATTTATTTGCTAATGGCTCTAGGTCTGTTCCAGCAGCGGCGTAGCCAGGGGAAGGTGTGTACGGTGTGTGGGTGTGTATGGTGGTGGTGGTGGTGGTGGGGGGGAGATTCCTTCCACTGCATGCCAGAAACTAACACTTACTTCTAAGATCAAGTCTGTCGTGCTTCCTGAGAAAGATTCTTCCTCTAGCAAAAGTCTTCTAACGCTCATCTCGGAAAACACCATGGGCATACGTAGTACAGCGTACAATCATACTAGAGCAGTTTTGCTCTAGTATGATAAACAATAACATGGGGGGGAGGGGCGGCGCGGGCTCACTATCTTTTCCAAGGGGGCACTAAAAAGCAAATGAAGTACAGCTTGATCATAGGTTCTGTACATTGCACAGATTTAGGGGGGGGGGCGCTTAGGGGCAGCAGGAAGGCATTGGCTTCGGTTTGTGGCCCGCGCCTCCCTGCCCCCGAACTACCGCCACTTGCTACACATCACCTGAAACTTCTTTCAGTGTCTACTCATAGCTCCATGGTCTGTTCGAGCAGTGGGCCTGTTTATAATAGTATTCTATCCATAGTGTTCTATTCAGGCCGAATTCCACTGCTTGATGCGAGTAGTTTCACTGCTTGATGAGAGTTGTTGCACTGCGCAGTAAGAGTTGTTTGGCAGCGCAGTGAGTGTTGTTCAGCGGCGCAGTGTTGTTAAGGTTGCACTAATACGCGCCCTCTTATAACAATAACAGCGCAATCATATCCAAGAGAAAATGCGCCGTCTGGTGACGCCCAGGAAGATTATGGCCTCCTTGTTTCACTGGAAATTTAAAATTATGACCACTGGGACAATTTTCTTTTCAATGATTTCACGACGGAGGTATTTGTCTTGATTTTTTTCATTAAGAGAGAAAAAATATAAATTAATGACTCGGGGCAGGCGGTGATATGAACCTAAAAAGTAACTTTAAATGATCTTAAAGGGACTTTTGATCTTAAAATTTTCCTTTCGTTCTATTTTTAAATTTCAGTTTCTACTTAGAGAACACAAAATAGTTTCGTTACATTTAATGTGTGTGGGAATACATCGAGTCACCTGACTGTGATGTAGTTGAGATTTCCGGGAATGAGAAGTCAATTCTGACAAAATATTTCTCTTAAGTTGAGATAAGTTTTCAATTTTTTTTTAAAAATTAATATGCCAGTAAAATATTTTAAAGTGGCATTTTCAGAGGTGGTTTAAAAGTTCTGAAATTCGAATGAAAATGAAAATGTTACAATTTTTTTGTAAATCCTTTTCCCTACCCAAGAATTCCAGAAGCGGTTACTTTGAGAGGTCAACTTTCAGGTTATTTTTAAAATGGACTTGGTGAGCTCATGTGATCATTGGAGCCTATATCAGATCAGCCAAGCAACTCTTATCGCGCTGTGAGACTACTCGTGTCGTGCAGTGGAACAACTCTCATCGTGCAGTGAAACAGCATGCACAGTGCAACAACTCTCAACGCGCAGTGCAATGTGGCCAGGTTTATGGTTCTTCAATTTAATATCGATCCTTTTCTTTTCAGTTGTTGGTCCAACTGGAATGCCTCCGGATCTCAATATGGATCTTTACAATTTTTCTTCAGGCAGGGCTGGATTACAATGGCGCAGACTATCATGGGCATCAATCGGTGGGGACGGGGGGGGGGGCACATGTCCTAACACTTTTTAAGGTGGGAAGGGGACATCATATTTTGAACCCTCCACTTTTTTCGGGATCCCATATAAAACCATCTGGGGGAGCGGGCCTACATTTTATTAGAAACCATTTGAAAATGAAATAAGACTTGCAAAAGCATGTACTTAAAAATTACTCTCATGGGGACGGCCAGAACATCGTTGCAGAAACGTCGAGTTGATACTTATGAGATAGTTTCCATGGTGTACCCGCAAACCTACAGCTCATGTAACTTGCAAAGCTTCAAATCTTGATGGTCATTTGCATAAATCGCCTCTGATCGCAACACAAAACATCTAGGATCAAAAGTCTCCCGAGGCGTTGATGCGTTTGGACTTTACGCTTCGAGTTCGTATCAGTTGTCCCCCCCCCCTTTTGACGCCTTGCATTATTATAATATACAGCACAGGGTATTACGTATGGCCTCGAGCTTGACCGAGAGAGGGCGCTGTTTCTTAGCTATGGAGGCTCCTTTGGTCGAAACTGAACTTCTGTGGTTCACAAACGAGGAAATGTAGCCTACGTGAGGTTCATACCAAGGTCGCTGCGCTGCCAACAAATTGAACACTCCCGATCCCGACCAAGCGGCGGCTTTTTGATCGATGAGGGGTGCTTCTGCACCCGGCAGATAGCAATGTCGTTTTGATGGGGGGGGGGTAGTTTCTTTTGAAAAAGGAGATCATTTCGGCCCTGGAGTAGTGTGGTTGTTAATCTTTGCCAGGAATAACCCCCTGATTCTTTGGGCTTCACTCTGAGAGCAGAACGGATACAAAAATACGGTTTTAAAAATGCTCCTGAGTGCCCAAAAAGTTGAGGGATGCCATTTGAAAAATGGCAGCAAGCAGACTTCGGAAATATCACTTTAGGGTGATTTTGTTTTCTGTGAATGTAAAACTGTTCCTTCTTCCATGATTGACCCACAAAAATTGAAAAAGTTAGGGACAAGACAATAATTTAACTTTCGTTTCAGAGCTCTCGGGGATGTTGGTATGCATGCTATACATGTATTGAGCCCTGAGCAATGATGATTTTACGGTTTTCAGTCGGGCTAGAATTGGTGGACCGCTCCCTAACAAACGTGCCAAAGCAAAGGCCCAGGTTTCGGGAATGCAGTGCAAGCACGGTCAAGGGTGGAGTACAGTACGAGGGAAGCGCGGGACAAAGGATAGGGACAGATTTTCCACTATCCCAGTTGTTGTTACTATTCAATGCAAGATTTTGCAACTGTTTGGGTGTTGGTTGATTTTACATGCTTTGTTAAAATGTAAATATTTTGGCCTAGATCACGTGGACCACACAAGCTCGGTATCAGATCAGTATACTGTACATGTGCCCGCAGGTACAGAAAGTAATGGCAACGTGTAGTTCATTCTGGAGTCGTGCATCAAACCCATTCATCGCCAAACCCCACTACACGTTAGAAAGGCTCACCGTCACTAAGGGCAAAATGGCTGCGTTGTCCGACGCTTCAACAAAAGTATCACGTTATTTGGTCAAGGTTACGTGCTGCAACTTGCAAGTGCAACAAAAAGAACCGCACAAACTGACTGATTTGTAAGTTAACGCTTTGTTTTTGATATTTTAAGAAATACTTTTACTAAATTGTGGCTTAATTTATTTATTAAAATATTTTGGTCCTTGGGCCGCGCGCTTACCCTAGGCCCTAGTGTAGTGGTGCCGGTGCCTAACGTCGTAGTATTATGGAACTCACGTCACCCGGTAGCGGTCACTACACACGGAATGGTCACTTACTCCTTAGTAGGCCCATGCTCTATGCATGGAGGTAGAATCACCTCTATGCTCTATGGTAGGCCTAAGCTGGTAGGCCCTAGCATGGTTTTATTTCATTTGCATGGTCCCGCACTGCCACTTAACTGCAGGGACAGGACTTGGGCTGTATCATCAATAGGCCCTAGCTTTTTATAGGCCTAGGCCTACATGAATTATGAGAAGGCTCCTACTACTTCATTTGTACTAGGCTAGGGAGGCTCATAAATTTTTCAACCAAGCCTAGCCTAATTTTTTTTTCTCTTGAAGTGATCTTGGAGAGGATGTCATAAGAAATATTTTGATGTAAGTTTGGAGTCCATCAGACACGGCAAAGCAAAGAAATACTGATTTAAAGCAGAGATATTTTGAGATTTTTGTATGTGTGTAGTGCACACAGTGTAGACTTTTACTGAAAAGCTAAAAATTTACATTTCCATAAAATGTTTGTTCTTAGGGACCTGGTGCCCATGGTGACTATACCGTCACACACGCTAGACCTATCCCAAGTATAGTGGATGTTGTCTACATTGCATTGCGACTAACGTCCAGTGCATAAAGTCCTCCTGCCACAGTGAAATTTCTTTCAATGGTTTTTCTCACATTTTTACCTGGCGGCAGTAGCTCAAATGTCGTTCGTAAGTGCCTTGTATCCCGCAGGGGTGTGAGAAATAAGCTTTCTCTGATTTCAGCTTTTTTTGTTCAGACGTTGACCCTGAATTTCATCTTTTTTGTACACATGGTCTGTACAGACATGACAGAAGTACTGGATGTGAAATTTTTACATTTCAGCTTTTTGCTAGCTCTAAGCTGTTTTCAGCTTTAATTTGAAGTGGCCACTCTCACCCTTGATCCCAAATTCCATAAATGGTGTGTTGAAACTACTAAATACGCCTGCGGCTGACATATTTTGCAGGGAATTTAATGCAACTCCACGCTTTACGTTGTGATTCATGAACAAACTTTGTTTGTCTAATAGCAGGCAGTTGCGCAAGCATGTGCGAGAAGCTTAGCAACGGACTGCCTCTTACGCATGTCCGGAAGAGGTGTGGGTGTGAATAAGTCACAGATAACCAACAGAATGTGGGCGGAGCCTTAAAGTTAATGAAAATTGGCGGTTTTAGGGGCCAAGTTTTCTTTCTATGCGCGTATTTTGAGTACGGCACATGTGTTGTCCACACGTGTAAAAGAGGGACGGTTTGTTGCTATGCATTACGTGCATGTGCAACTGCGTACTATTAGACGAATGCACATTAGATCGTCACACAGTATTTGTGGAATTTGGGATACAAGGCTCTTGTGAACGACATTTGGGCTGTCTGTGCCTGGTAAAAATGGGAGAAAAAATTTTGAAAAAAAAATCCCCTATGGCAGGAGGACTTTATACCTTGGAAGTCAGTTGCAGTGTAACTGAAGACAACGTCCAACCTGGGCTAGGCCTTCCCCTAGTAATGATGTGCACGGGATTGGGTTGAGTAGGCCAACCCGACTGGAAACATTAAAGACATTTATAAACCGAATCAGACCTAAAAACCGATCTGAACTCTCCAAACCAACCCGACAAGAAATCAGAGCAAAAACCAACCCTAACCGACAAAAACGTAACCGAACCCGAAAAAACCCAAACGTCTGGTTTAGGTTAATCATCCTTTATTTCATACAAATTGTATCTGTTTTGCACCTGAACTTATGCCAGTAGATGTACTTGTATGAATATACATGTACTTGTCAGACGTAGTCATGTTATCCCAAGTCCCAACGAGGTGACCTGCTCTATAAAGTTCCTGCATGTCTGCAAACCATGCACATTGTTCAGTATTCCAACTGTGCAATTGTACATTTCACGATTTTTCATCGTACATGTATGCGTGCAAGAGAATCGCTGGCACCAGGAAATATAAAGAAATCACCGTGTCCTGAAATAACCTTTTCAAAAAAGTTTGGACAGCAAATTATTTTCAGAAACTTTTATTTGAACAAGATTTGTAATTGTCTGTCAATTGCACAAAACATATACATGGTATACATGTCAGTGTGTGGAATCAGTTACTATAGACGTGTGTTCCTGTGTGTACATGGAACTTTTCTCTCTTTTACATGTATCTGCCTCGTTTTTCCCAAAGAAAAATTGTTCAATCTTCTTGTGAAAAATGTGCAGTTGGCTGAACTGGCTTGAATTTTGTGTGCTATGCGCTACCGCATTTCCGGTCTACTTAAATTTAGTCGTACAGTTTGTATTAATTTGCTTTTTTATTATGATGTGCTGCATTACTGCCGCTACAACCATACAAATTTGGCTATGTAATCTGAAGCTTTAAAATGTAAATTCATCACTTGAATTTCTGGTATCAGTTTTTTTGGTTATTTTCAGTTTATTTTGTTTTTTACTGGTACATGTATGGTAGCTTAACCAACCGACCTGACCCGACCCGAAAACCCCTTATGCAAAACTGACACCGGCCAGACCCGACTGAAATGTTGGAAAAACCAATCAAACCTGACCCGAAGTCGATTTTGGGCAGGGTTGGTTTCGGTTTTGGGTCCGTTATGCACAGCATTAACCCCTAACATGCCTAGGCTGTAGGCCTATCATCTCAGAAATAACGAAACTTGAAAGGATAGGCCTACATATGTAGGCCCTAGTCTCACCTGCATGTATTACTACTAGTATAAGGAACCAAATGAATTGTGTTATTAACACTGGGTTTGCACGCCTCCTGGAAAACCTGGAAAATCCTGGGATTTTATACCCATCCTGGAAAGTCCTGGAAAATGCTTAACTTTTAAAAGACGTCCTGGAAATTCCTGGAAATTGCAGTAAAATAAATAGTAATTTTAAAATGAGACAAAAATGCTCTAATAAACTGTGACCGAAAATCCCGGAAAAGTCCTGGAATATTTTTTTCACAAGGTGCATGAACCTTGTTGAGAGGTTTGGCTGCATGGTAGAAAGTTTAAGTGAAAGTCGAAGTGTGTTTCCAAAGAGGAGACTCTTTGTAGGCCTACTACTATAGGCCAAGGCTAGGCCTACTCCGAGAATTTTCTTGACTCCCCACGGACTTTGGAAAGTTTGTACACAACCACTGAAGTGGAGCCAGGCTGCAACATTCTTTCTGTAGGTACCCAAACACCTGTGGCTAAGCCCATGGATTGCATGTTACCATGATTCAATGTACATGTAGGAGAGAATGCAGACCATCACGATTATCAATTTTCGTAAAGCCTGATAAACGGATGCCCCTTGAGACCCTATGAACAAACTCTGTGACTGAGAATGGTTTGAAATAAAAGTATTTTCGACTTAAATGTTTTCCCTTCAAAATTTGACTTTTTAATTCTAATTGCTTTTGAATGGCTGATAACTGGAAGGATAAATGAGTGGTGACAGTGTATGTGGAATTTTTTTCTGACAACAAAATTAATTACTTGTTTGTCATTACTCAAAGCCAATTTTTTTCCGGGGGGAGGAGGACCTTTGATATTTGATATTAGTAGAGTTATGCTATTGGGAAAATGTTTAATAAGTCCGTGGTTTGTGGAGGTCAGACACAATTCACACTACAAGGGTCACACTACGGCTGCAAAGTATACACGTAAATTGTGAATGAACAGCTTATGACTGTAGAGCTATATACTTTGCGCAAAACAACCGCGGTAGTGAAGAGAAAGACACGAGACCATTTTTTGAAAGAGGTAAGATTTTTGTTTAAACAATCAAAATATCAAATAGAAAAAGAAGTGGAGCAGGAGGATATCGGGAATAATCACACGCTGTAAACAAGCAATTAATTTTGATCAGCCTAATGATGTGTGGTACGGTATCATGTAATGGTTGTGGCACTCAAGGGTGGTGGTTGTCTACTTCTGTTACACCAGTCTGCCCCGCAACAGAATGGAGAACCAGACCAGTCTGGTACAGAATGAATCTCAGACTTTATTGTGCATAAATCTACACACAAACAAGAAGACAAAGAAAAACATCCAGAGAAACCAAACTGTTGAGATTTTGACGTTTGATTGAATTAATGTCTTAAGGGAAAAGAAAAGAAAATTGGGATAAATTACATGTATGCCGCACCTAGAAGACTTCACCACCTTCCTGGCCTTGCAGCATATGAGACATTGCATCTGTAGATTTGCAATGCTTAATAAAATGTACAATACTGCAACTTGGGAATTTAGTGTCGGTTACCGCAGTGTAAGGTACCGGTACATGTGTAGACATTACATTCCTTCTGAACGTGCACCCCCTGTAGGTGTTGAACCCACTTTCCTTCTTAAAATCCCACCAAAACAAGCAAGTGCCCCTTTTAAACTTGGAGTTCACAAGACTCAAAACTCTGATAGTCCGATATTAAATTCTTTCTGTCAAGATTCTTACATTATTGGTCCTTTGCTTTAATCATTTTGCGGTGGACATGGCAGGTACAGTAAAGAAAAAAATTCTTGACATTTTGGGTGTTGAATGGGCTAGGTCTTAAGTGTAACATGAGAGGTGTCAACAAGAGTTCCTCATCCAGATGTGTGGCTGCCAAACAAATTCCACCTCGCCTGTCATTTTAGACCATACAGTGTGTGGAAAAAATGAAATTGTCTAAGGACAAGGTGCTTTTGGACGTACATGTATATGTGTAAGGTCACAATACTGGCCAACTTTCATGATGCAAAAAATGAACTTTAATTTATCAGATGATGTAACCATTTTCAAGCTGTGTGTCCCATTTTTGTTAGCCAGTATTGTGTCCTTACACATATATGCATTGCAGTTTCTAAGGTTTTTGTTGTAGGAGCAGTTCCCCTGGATGTTAAACTCAAGTTTTGTTTGTTAATGTTAATTGGGCAAGGAGCACTGAAAAGGTCAAGTGAACTTTGTTTTTCCCCCCAGGTTTGTACTTTTCTTTGTTTCTGCGGTACATGTTCATGTATATATTCTAGGTTTTCTATCACTGCTGTGTCCTCTCTCTTTGATCACAGTAAAGGACACATAACCGGTATGCACGTGTACATGTACATAAATACAGTACTTTGGACTAGAGTGCTAAATGTGTAGGAGTGTACCGGTACATGTAAATTTGTTTTTAGTCGCCAAATCAACACAAAAACTTGCCAGAGTGTAATTACTGGATCTGTTTGAGCTGTGTACATTGACTGTTTGTTGTGTACCCCAGACATGTTAGAAAAAGAACACTGCATACATGTAAATGTACCGGTACATGTGAAATACATGTACATGCACCGGTACATGTGAAATACATGTACATACTGTTCGAAGTGTACAAATTTACTTGTACAGTACACGCTTGATCTACACTGTACATGTACACATGTACATGCACATGGAGGTACTGTACATGTACTGTATGAGTCTACAGTATCCCTAAAATGTAGCTTACATTTTGAAAAAGATTTGGCAAAATATTATTCACAAATAAGGATCCTGCGAGGAAAGAATTTGTTTTCAGTTCTAAATAAGCTTGTGAAAATAAAGTATTAATCAGGAGCCCTGAATTTACAAAAATTCCTCCCAAACCATCTTTAAAACCAAACTTTTATCACAAGTACAGAACAGTTCCCTTTTCTCTAGACTATGCATGTACACCTGTATTTGAGGAACAGTTGAAAAACACTGTCTTTCTTCCACAACTCAGCAATTTGATTTATCTAAAAAGTATTTGCTGGCATTATGTAATTTCTTTGCTTAGAAAAATGTTTGGACCAGCCATTGATCCATGGACAAAATGAGTTTCCTACCGGGTACCTTTTTTCATAATGCAGTATTCCTGAGCCATTTTTTAGGGCAAGTCCACAATTTTCACTCGCGCCATGTCCTGTCAAACAGACGTACATGTACTCTTGAACACATTCACGGATACCATTTCCTTTACCTTCTGTGTTTGGGCTTTTGGATGGATAGTACATGTACATGTACATGCGCTATTCACGTGTGGGTTATTCCAGAAATTAGGGTTTTTTTTCGTGCCTCTGTCACATATGACCTATGATTTTGTAAGTTCAGAACACATTTTATAATTTCCAGATGTGATGAACTAATGCAAATTAGGCTGCCAAACAGATAGTAACAGTTTAAAATTAATTCCTGTGATATTTCCATGTCAAATAAGAAAGGTCAGACGTAACAGTAACACCAAAATGTCACACTTTTGGACCCCTAGTTTCTGGAATTACCCATATGTCCAACGCACAGCATCTACAATGTACATGTACAGACATTGCGTACACAGTCATGACAGTGTGGCAACCAAGCAATAAAATTTTAAAGTCAAGTGTGTTTTGGGGTATGTGCAGTTGCTAGGTGACATTACAGTAGACTGGAGCCACACTTTTGCTTTGATTGAGGTCAGAACTGGTACATGTGTAATTGCTAATGCATAGCATTGTTAACATGAGCAATAGGAAAGAAACGTACATGTACATATGTACCGATACCATGATGTTTAAGTACACTATTGCACTGGTACACAGTCATCATGGGACATGTACAGTAGAATCTACACTGTATCGTACAGTTCTTCCCGTACTGTGTAGGCCTACATGTACATGTATAAGTAAAAATGTAAAGTTTTTATTTTTCAATGTTGTACTGTTTATATTTTGTGGCTCTTTGTACAGTAATTTTAAAAACTGTATTCCTGTGACTCATTTTGTTAATAGGGCACTTACAGTCCCTGTGCTTTTTCTGTCAGTTGATAGAAATTCAGAACACTTTGTTGGTTGTGTGTAAATCTTGAAACCTTGACTTAATGCCCCACTAGAGGTGGTTAACTCCCTCAAAGAATTCCTCAATTGATGATAATTGCATCACGCCCTTAACTTCCCCTGAGCTTCCAAATGTCAACAAAGCCTCTGCCCACATTTCATCCACTTAAGTCCGTGCATCAATCAAGTTTCCTCCTCCCCTCCTTCCTTCAAGTCGCCAAGTTTGGCCCCGCAGAAAATGTGATTGAGGAAGGGGAAACGAAATAAGAAAATGTTGTCCTAGCAACGGATTCATGTTTGCCATTCTCGTTACCTCTATTTGGTAAAGTGTTCTGGTAATGGGAGAAGCTGCTTGCTAAATATTTGAGGAGAGCGTGCCAAGTGAGAGGCAGGGTGATTGCTAGGAGGTTTTTCTCTCACAGCCTTGCGTGGATGGACCGTCATCAAGTGCAAGTCGTTCTTGGTTTATGGTATACATGTGTGCGATGTGTTACAGCTCTATTGCCTAACGTCAAGGAAGTTAGATTTGCATGAATGATTTACATGTACGTGGTGGTGCTGACAGTCTTCCTGTAGCGTTGAGATGGCTGCTGTGTTCAAGAGGGAAGGTGAATCAATTAAAGAAACAGAGGCTTGAGGTACAGTTCATGAAATGTCAAAAGACTGTGTGTGCAAACCTGCACATGTAAGCAGAATTGCCTGATAATTGATGTGTATTGAATCTGTTTCAACGTACATGTAGCATCATCAGTTACGATTAAAAAAACCCTGATGTCATGGTAACTGTACCATGTACATGTACCGCTAATTGGCATACTGGTATTTTCAGTACACTTGTTGTGTGAGTCCTTGGGCCAATTTCATAGAGCTGCTTAAGCACAAAATTTGCTTAAGCGCGAAAAAACCTTACTTGATAAATCAGGTAACCAGCCAAAATTCCATGTGATGTACATGTATAGTGTTTTGGGACCGTATTTAGCTGTCTTTTGGTTAGCATGACAGTCAGATAGAATTGAGCTGGTAACTTTTGTTTATTTAGCAAAGATTTTTTTACCCCTTAAGCAAATTTTGTTTTTAAGCAGCTCTATGAAATTGGCCCCTTGTACCGCTGCACTGTGAGGGTTAATCTTGTCTGGTGCCTGTATGAATTCAGGAGGAACCCCAAGGAGTTCTCCTTCTGGTTTCCTGACTGACCCTAAATTTTAAGCACAACTCTAAAATCTTTATTGGCAAGTAAAAAAATAAATAAAAATACATACCGGTACATGTTAATCCTATTGTCTTTCTGTCTTTGTGAAATGTTTTTCCCAACAACTCATGTACAGTACAGTACATGTACATGTACAAGTACATGTGTCTAGAATAAACATTGGGGAAGGGGAGGGGCTTTAAGTTGGCCCTGAACCCCACACCATTAGGGTTTGTACTTTGTGTGGAATGCTATGGCGTGTTAACAGAGTAGACTGTTTCGTAATGCACATACTCAGGACTGCCCAACCAGCAGGAGTTTTGACTTGCAGGTGCTGGCATTTGAGAGTGTACGGGTACTGGTGCTCTCAATCAGACAGGAGTGTACTCCTACATGGGGTTATTTCAACTTTTCAAGATGGCAGAAAGTTCAATGTTTTCTGTTTGTGTGATGTACCGGTAATCTGGGAATACTACTGGGAATTCAGCTCTTTGTCCTTTTACCGTACACTTGTTCCCCTAAAACCCCATTTTAAAAAAATTGTTTATTGTGCTCCAGGCTTGACAGTTGCGAGCATTGCTCAGGGATGATTCATGATATTGTTGGCTGAAAAGGGTTTACATGCACAGCATCACGTGCATGTACCCTACATGAGAGCAACATCCAACATCACCATGAAATTATGTGTTGGGAATATTAAACCATCATACCAATATCAAGGAGAGGGTTGTTTTGCCTTGGTACCAGTACATGTACGATGAAAAGTCTCAGCTGTAGTCAAGAGCAGTATTTTTAATCTGATTTAAAAAAAAAAAATTGCAGAGCAGAGTTGAAACTTGTCCTAACTTGACTCCACCTTGAGTTACCCATTCCTACCGTAGTTTGTCTGTTGTAAAATTTGAACACTCTATATAAATTCGTTTATGCCACTGTTGGCACTGTTTCTTGAGACAAATGTCTCTTCAAAAATATAAGTTTTTTACACATGATACAGTTACATGTACCTCATTCAAGTGGTCCCAAGCATGCCCTCTCACTGAAACAACATTTTTGCTTGTTCTTCCCCGAAGAAAAGGTACAGCAGATACTGTTCTGTAAGATTGCATTGATTGTGCTGCGGTTTCGACCACAAACAAAATTGTTTTGTTGGAAACATTGCTCTGCAGAAAGTTCTCTTCTGGAAATGCTTGTACTCGATCATGCACATTGTTTGTGAACTGTGTACTCCACAAATTTACAAGTACAGCATGTACATGCATCTACATGTACATGTACATATACATGTACAGTATGTGTAGAGGTTTTCCACTCACATGATCTTTGATGGTCAGCATTCAATATACATGTACATGTACATGTACACAGAGGTGCGCTGAAATGTGCACTCCCTCAAAGTCCTCAGCATTCTGGCATACATATGAAATGCCGACTGAAAGATGCAGATTCGAAAATGCATGTGCTGCTGCAGACTTGGAATGCTGTACATGTACATGCAGAACTGCCTTTGGCGGTCCAGTGACATCACACGAAAAACCTCTGTATGTACCGGTACAATACATGTAATAATGTATTATTTCTATCAAACTGACATTGACTAAGAACCCTGTATGCGCAAGTACAAGATCAGCATCCGGGCCGTAATGGAAAACTTTTAATTTTTAATCTTGCTTTTGTGATGCTGGTGATTGGTTCTGTGACTTGGCATGCAATGTCAAGTGGCCAGTGATGAAGATATACGTGTACGGTATTGTGCATTATGCATACATGTAAGCAGACGAGCAATTTTTAAACCACTTGGGTAAAAATTAATGGACATTTAATGTCTCTTCCATCTGTTTGCACAAGTACAATGTCAACAGAGAGATCACTGTGGTGCTTGTTGTATATTCTGTAGAGATACCAGACTACATGTAATTTTAATTGGTGCACCTGAACATGTCCACAGCAATACAGTACACCGGTCTGATGAATATTGTGTTTTCCAGTGCAGTGGTAGTGCATTCAGTTAGATAAATTAATGACCATTTTCTGGATATTACCGGTTATGGGGAGATACCCTTTTTGTACATCTAAAATACACGTTTTGAGTATTAACAAGACAAAAGTAGCAATGGAAGGTATTTATTTTTTAGATGAAGGACCATTTTCATGGCATTTTCATGGGGGGGGGGCGGCATGGAGTTGAATGATAGCTGGACAAGGTTGCTATAAGAATTAAAAGTGTTCAGTTTCCCATTTCCTTGGGTACGTGTACCGGTGCTACCAGTAGTAGTCAAGACTTTTAGCCAATACTGAGTGATTATCTGTACAATGTACGTGTACCGGTGCTAGTAGTCAAGACTTTTAGGCAATATTGAGTGATTATCTATACAATGTACATGTACCGGTGCTAGTAGTCAAGACTTTTAGCCAATATTGAGTGATTATCTGTACAATGTACGTGTACCGGTGCTAGTAGTCAAGACTTTTAGCCAATATTGAGTGATTATCTGTACAATGTACATGTACCGTACGGTACATGTACATGCACACGGAATCTTCACGTTCACAGTTCAAGTGCATGCAGAGTACAGGATGCATGGTATCTGACCAGATCTTATTTTGTGTATATTTCGTATCCCATGAGATAAACGGTAGTACTGTACGTGTAGTGTGTTTGTAGTGTATAGTGACTGTCTGCATGTTCCGTACTCCGGGTACAGTGCAATGTGCTCTGGGGACCGTTGAAATGCCTGTGGGATTCAGAATAGTTGGTGTTCATACATTGTATGTGTGCATGCGTGCATGTGTTCGTGTATCCCCACCACTGTCCTTCAGTGGTGGAGTAGCCTCAAACCACAGCAACCTCACATCACTGTGGCCGATAGCGTCATTTCCAGTTTCTAAGCATGTTACTGGGCTTGCATAGCCTTGGCCATGCATCAATTTCCTTATTTTCACAAGCCCACCAGTGACAGGCTGCCCACTCCAGATGGTAATAAAGTTTCCGGCACAGGCCCACCTCAGCCCAGGATGATGTGGGCATCCCATGCGTGGGCATCCCATCAACACCACTTCAGTATCTACAGGAACAAGAAAGACACTGGCACTAGCGGATGACATCTGCACCCTTGACGAAATGCTTGTCAGTCTGTTGACCAATTGGTTCCATTGCTGGTGCAATATTTATGGGGACTTTGGTCTCTGGCGTTTCAGCATGTGGATATATATACAATTATTGTTTCCACTCCAAGGACCCATCTGTTCCTGAATTTAAAATTTAACAATTATTGCTACGGTGCATTGTTGGAGAACACGGTAATTCAACCCTTGGATGAGCGGTAGCAGGCAGGTGGTGTGTAAAGTACGGTAATGTCCATATGCCTGTTCTGTTACAATAATTAACACACAAAAGAATGACAATTTTCTTCCTGTATGTTCAGTATTGTCACTGTTAATTTTAGCGATTTCATTGGACTTTTACGCTTTGCATATTACGCAAAGATTTTGGAGCAGAAAGAAAATGTTAGCCATGAGAAGGGTTTAATGCTGAAGAAAGGGGGAGAGCCGCGTGCGTATTGTACCGTACCAGTATATGTGCAGATGTGAAAGATAAAATTCATGTACACATGTGTGGAAACAAATCCAAGGTTCCTTGAAATGCCAACACTTTCATCATTTGAAATGTTTAAATCCTCTTTCTTATGGGAATCTGGCGATAACACCCCCAAGTGCAGGAACAGTGCGTGTACATGTTGACATAAGTCTGAGGAAAATATGCCCCTCTGACTCAGATTTGTCATCTGAAACAAGAGCTTTAGGCAAATAATCCTGTCAATTTTCTTTTGGGGGGGGTGGAAGAGGGGAGATTTACACATACATGTACTGTACCTGCCCAGCCTGAAGATGCAATCAGCAGTTCCTAGACGGGGTTCTATAAACTAGGCAACAAATAATAACCACGTGCATGCCCTACGCTCTTCTGCAGTGCATGGGATAGACATGCTGTTGCCATAGCAACCCTCATCAGTTCGGGTTTTCTTTTTGTGTAGAGAATCGGGAACATGACAGAGAGAGAGAGAGGACGGTTCTGCCTTGATGCAGTCTGACTCAAACTGGCAGGATATAAGACATGGTCATTATTGTTGCCTTTTTTTCTTTTTACGACTTAGTACTTGTAGCCTCGACAACTTACTGGAGGGAAGTTTTTCTGAGCATGTGTACCAGTGTTATGCTATCAGTTCACTGTGGCATTATCAAAGATATGTAGATTTTTTTTTTTTGGTTGTGCATATGGATGTCTTAGAAATGTTTTGCCTTGTAATCCCACTCAGCGCAATAGACAACGTCGCACCTGTAAGCTGGCACAGGGCCGTTTGGAACTAAAGATCCACTCCCGCAGACAAGGATATCTTTTGTTCTCTTTATGTGCCTGTCCTCAGTGGTGCATGTAGGTAGATATGGTATGTGTGAGTACTGGCACAGTAATACCTGTATGGGTATCAATACGAGTGCTCATCTCTTTGTCTTCAGCTGCAGCCTTGCAGGCTTTACAATACATGTACCTGTACATGTGCCTCATGATGTCGTAAAGTGGAAGTGGATATATATCTTAACCCTAACACTCCTCAGTCCTCCAACAGGTGAAGGATTGAGGAGGGTTAGGGTTACCAAAACAGGAAATTGATTTTGAACTCAACTTCTGTAGTTAAGGATTTATACCCATCCGTGTACAGTTATTGCTTTTGTACCGTATGTTTACATGTACATGTACACACATGTATTTGTACATGTATGTGGTCTGAGTTCTAAATGTACATGTAATTCAAATTTTCAGTCCACGTATGCATGTACATGTATGTGTAATGCAGCTGTGTGCGTGATGTAGAATGCCATCTTTTTATACCGGTACGTGTACGTACAAGAACGTGCCAATTGACAATGACACTGGTAACTTCAATTCTAATGTAATGAATCAGTGCTTTTTGCCACTGTACCGGTACCTGCTGTTTTTGGGGGGAAGGTACATGTGCATGTGTATACACCTGCAATGTACTGGTATAGCCCATGTTTGATGTGCATGTGTATGCCCCATGGCCAGTACTTACATGTACATGTAAAACCCAACTGTATATGGTGACCATGGTAACGCTGTCACTGCAGCAGCAGTCCCTCTTACAGCTAGCTTTGTACTGTGGTAACAATTGTATGGAGCCACAATAGCTCTTCAGTGGCAAGTGCTCCATACAAATCCCAACATAATGCTTTTGCCACAAAAAGGGCAATTGAGTATACACATGTACATGTACTTGCACGTTAGGTACAGTACTGTACCGGTATGCCGTTTACGTTAATGGATTTGTACATGTACAAGTAGGTCTCTAATTTATCCCACACGCAATTTACAAGTCCAGATTATGAAGTACCGTACATGAACTAGTAAGAAGATACCAGTATCTTGTAGATGCAAGTGTACAATGTACATGTACAATGTACATGTACATACATCGTACATGTACGCGTTAGCTGTCTGGACAGGGTTGAAAGAAAAAGAAGGTTGGGTAGGAAAGCACTACAGGGCCTGTGGGTTTTGGCACACCAGGCAGGTGTTGTGCAGACATTGTTAAACAAAAATTGGCTGTAACATGAACTCACATTTTACACCAGCAATTTTCTACCTCTTTAACAATGTAACATTCACTGAGCACCTTTGCCGTGAGTCACTAGTGTACCTGAAAGCCTGAGCAAGAACTGTGAGTTCATGTTTTAGAGCCAGAGAAACTTTTTCGTGTGCAGAAAAATGAGTTTCTACACCGATGAAGCATTTAATTACCAACCTCCATGTGTAAATGCCATGCAGTTTGCCAATGCCTCAAGTTCGCAGTCGACTATTGCCCTGCATGTACTGGTATGTTGGTTATTTTGGATTTCAGTATTTCATTTTGCCCGTAATGTTCATAAAGCTACATGTATCTTTGTCGAGCAAGAGCTTTAATGACAAACTTTTTTTTTCCGGTTTTCCCCCGAGAAAGATATCCTGTTACTGCTGGATCAGAACCTCACACCCTTCTAACTTTTGCTGATAAGGAAAAAAGAAATTCTCATAATTCTTCAGCTGGGACCAACCAACAACCCTTGTGGTTATTATTTTTAGTGAAGGTTCATTCATTTGTTGACATTTATTCTGAACTCTCCAATAAACCAATAAAAAGTTGAGTAATATAAAGTACATGTTCAGTGCAGTGAAACTTAAGTACAGTGCATGTCACATAGAGAAAAACACAAAGGAAAGCACATGTACATGTACGGTACCATTACCACCAGTAACAATATAGTACATGTACATTAAAGCTAAACAAAGTACCGGTAATACTGCATATATAATGGGAGAGTATGCAAGGCGTTCACGTCAGCCAAGGCTTGTAAGTGGAACAGCCTGGACAAACCAGACAGGGTAATCACAAGGTGCCTCTTAGCCACACAAGTACATGTACACACAAGTACATGTACATGTACAGTACTTGTACCAGCTTTGCCATGTTTGCTGGCATTATGAGTTAGCTGGTCCTAATGATGTAACACAGCTTCCTTGGATACATCATCCTGATCATGGAGGAAGGAAACAATGGGCACACAGGAGCATAGTAAACGGTAGAGGCAGTGACAGATCTGTCTTTATGTACATGTACCACTTTGTTGGCAACTCCGTGAAGTTCAGTTAATGCTATACAGAGAGAGTAAATTGGCCTCAATTATCCATCATACACATCCAGTCCTCTGCCTCATGGAAATTAGTTCCCCATGCTGTTTTCTGTTACATGTATATCCTTTCTCCCTATGATCAGTGGCTGAATCAGAAATACAAGGGAACATTGTTGGGAGCCATGGCCCTGTGTGTTTCATTGTACGCCTGCATTTTAATGAACCATTGTAATGATGATCAGTACTGTTTTTTTTTTCATCCACACCTCATTATCTCAGCCACTCATTCTTGATCCTGATCAAAGCCCCTTCCTCAAGACCAGCAATTATGCAGTTGAGTGAGCACAGCAGCAGTGTAGCACCACCATGGCGTACTGAGAAGCTTACCATGTGGCAGGGTACAAATCATTCATATTGATTAGATTGTTAGTGAATGCAATTCTGACAATCCATTATAGCCAGTGCATTGGACCATAGTGTAATATAGACAGGCAACGGCTGATAAACACGAAAACTTAACTCAGTACCGAACATGTGCACGTACATGTGCACAGTGGATATACAGTATGCTGTTGAGCCGTCAAGAACGCAAGATTTGTAGAATCAAACTACTGTATAATACAACCATGTTGTTCTGACCATGCATGGCTGTTCTAACACTGTGGTACTGTGATGATTTACATGTATCATGATTGATGGTACATGTACAGTACATGTACACGTATGTAAGTACAGGAAGAAAAGTATTTTCATGAACGGTAAAATCACTGCACCCACTGGTGTATTTACATACATGTACATGTATATCGGTACATACATGTACATGTATATCGGTACATACATGTACATGTATATCGGTACATACATGTACATGTACATGTGTATCGGTACATACATGTATTTGAGTGGAGTTAACAAACTGTCAAATTTAAAAATTTTTTGGGGGGTCATGTTGGTGGGGACCAGGGAGTTAAATTTACCAGGACGTAACCTGTATCAAATAGTACATGGCGTGGTGTGTTCCCTTGGATGTACATGTTAAGCCTACGCTTTTTTAGTGTGCAAAGTATACTCTGGTAACAACATTTGTGATTTAAATTTCTCAAAGTGCATTACGTAATGGAATTAAACAGGCCTTACTGGAAGCTCTTTTAGCATGCGTCCTTCTGGACTCTCAATTTGCCACGTTTTTCTACGTGAATGACATGCTCACTGATGTGTATTCGTTTTGCTGAGTATTTGATAATTATGGCCTTCAAATCTAACATGCTAAATAAGATAAGAAAATCCTTGCTGGGCTAACCTGATACATGATTTTTATAAAAAGTCTTTGACGTACAGTATGGTGTACATGTACATGTATGTAAATTGATTGGAAGTGCCTTCACCACTTTAAAGTGTCAGCAGTGTTGATGGTGCTTTAATTAAAAATTATGACGAATGCAACTTTAAGCTCTGGCTATTTGCTTATTAATTAATTGCCAGTTTCTAGATGCTGGTGCATTTGAATTTATTGCAGAGAGCTCTGATTGTATGCCTTTTATAGTGCCATGGAGGCAGAACCACCTGTTTGCAGGATATGGTGCATACATGTATGTACACATGTATGCGTTGATGCCCCAATTTGTCCAGATGGGATATCATCTTCAGGTTGCATACTAGATGTCGCTCTGCCTGCTCCATTTGGTCCTCCCGAGCCTGCAGCAGTCCTGAAGATCTGCCCTTGAGGCAGAGATCTGCCCACATCGTCTCGTCTGCGCATCTCAAGCAGAAAATGGCTGGGATGTTGTCCATCACAAGACACGGGCTGTCCCTTGTGGCCTACTTGCAATATATCCCTCTCCCCCACACAAGCCTCGCCTTCGGATCGCCGGCTTGTCCTCAGTTGGAGATGATGGTGGATTGGAAGGGGGGAGGGAGGTAGAAATAGCGCGAGAGCCTTCGTGCAGAGGGTTACAATTTCCTTGCAAGGTCTTGGTCATTACTGTCTCAATACATCCAGTTGTGTCATCAGGCAGTTTATTTTTAATGGCAGGTGCTTGTTGAAATAAATAGACTACTGCTTACATTGTCTGTGGCTATTGTACATGTACATGGGTACACTTGTGCACACGATATGTGTGCAGACTAGTACCAATATTGCTCTTGGACAAATGCATTTATTTCAAATATAGTAAACAATAAACAGAAATGGTTTCAAACAGTTCTGTTAAGTGTTGGAAGTGCCTGGAAAATTGCTTTCTATCCCGTGCTACATGTATGTAAATTTGAAGCATTTTTTTGGGAGAATTCAGAAGTATTGAAAATGAAGTATGGAAACATTTTAAATTATAGGCAGGACATTGTGTCATTTTGTTGGTATTCTGGAATAGAAATTTACTTGGTCAGCTTTTTTGACTAATTGACAGAAAGAGAAAAAGAGCAGATTCATACAGTGTACTGAATCAATGCACCAGCAGCCTTCTGTAATGAATGACCTGTGAATTATCAGTTTAAAAGTACAGTGCCTTGAAGTTGACAAATACTGTGCAGTGTTTTCAAACGAGCTTTGAACGGCTGGTACCGGTACAGTTCCGGTTTCTTACACAAAAGGCATCGTGGTTCATTATGATGTACGTTTTAGAACAAATCTTGGCAGCAGTGCATGAAATCAGGCCCAACTACCGGTAGTTATCAGACGAAATGCATGAGCACAGTCATTTTTGTTTTGTCATTGTGAGCTTTTGATTGGACACCATGGTCCCTATCTAAGAACAAACACCCACAGTTGAGATGGTAAAAACTCCAACAGGATTTTGGCTTTTATGTGGGACTTTAATCTTTACATTTCTTTCGGACGTTTTGTCTGACCACATTTGCTGCTTGGTCCTGTGGACAGCCACCAGAAGTGGTTGGAAAATGACCGATGTCCAACTGTAATTTCATGCTCTAGTATTGAAAGGGTCTCCCTATTAATGCAAATCAGTATTCCAACTGAGGGTCATGCACGACCCATCACCCATTTATGTTTTGGCCTTTATTTAAAACACTGTAGTCTCCTTGACTGTCACGCTCATGTCCTGTGTTTTATTTGTCTTTCCCTTCAGGGCACTGATCACGAGCTGCTGGTGTTGATGGGGGACGATGACGTATTGAGAGCGGTCGGTCGGAGAGACAAGCAGGTATTGGCGTTGCCACACAGAGCAGGTTTGCAGCCAGGCGGAAAGGATGGCACTTACGTGTATGCTGCAGCGCACTGGTCCACAGTGCACGGACACAAGGATTATAGCATTTCAGTAAATCTGACTTGCCGGCGCAGGACTGCAGTTTTAGCGGTGTGCTCGCTTGGAGGATCTGGTAATTGGATAACATGAAGATGTACAAGATTTGATTGTCTAACACAACAGCTAATGAGTGGTTCTTCAGTACACCAAGGACTTGGCCCATTGTTGGGGCTTAATTAGAGGGCAATAATGGGAGCCAGAGTGTGGTGTCGTGCTTGGACCATCAGGCGAAGGTACAACAGCCTGCGCTTTGGCCTACTGGGAGGCATATTGGCCCTAGGATGCATGTTTACGTTATATTCTAAGTCATACCAGTTTGGTGTGGATGAGCAACATGAAGCACCTGTACACGGGAAATTCATATCGGTTGAGTACCAGCACGCCAATCTCTGGGATACTTTGCCCAAAAGTTGGAGAACTCGACATCTGCTGGTGGTGAACCAAACAGATAATGGGACGGCCAGACCGCCGCCCACTAGTGCTGCGCCAAGGAGGGGGATTTATCCGCCGGATTTGTTCACCCCAGAGCAGCTGAGGAGAGGGGCAGTCATCCTCCACTGCCTGGGCATGGTGTACATGTTTGTCGCCCTGGCCATTGTGTGCGATGAGTTCTTTGTGCCCTCGCTCGGAGTCATCATCGAGAAGCTGCAGATATCGGACGATGTTGCTGGTGCCACATTCATGGCAGCGGGCGGGAGTGCCCCGGAGCTCTTCACGAGTCTCTTTGGAGTTTTCTTGGCCGACAGTGACGTCGGCATTGGAACCATAGTTGGCTCGGCCGTGTTCAACATCCTTTTCGTCATCGGAATGTGTGCCGTTTTCAGCAAAACTCTTCTGAAACTCACTTGGTGGCCTTTGTTTCGCGACGTAGTCTTCTACAGTTGCAGCCTCATTTTTTTACTGATCTTTTTCAGAGACGCTGATATCGAGTGGTATGAGTCGCTAGTGTTGTTCATAATGTATTTCTTGTATGTACTGTTTATGAAGTTCAATGTTCAAGTGGAACGATTTGTAAAGTCAAGATTGAGCCGGACAGTTAAGACAATCAGTGTGGCAGAGCCGGTAGGTATAATTCTTGAATTCTTTCTTTTCACATTCTGTGTTCTTCAGCTTGGCAATGCAGACTATTTCTTGTTCCATACTAGTAGTTGTGGGGACATACATGCAGTCATGTACGTCCTTGTCCACTCGATATTTCACCTACATTTTGTGGGGACTGAAATTGTTATAAAGACAGAGAAATAACTCAGTCCTAATTTACCCAACAAAAGAAATTATCCCCTTAACCCAACATGTACATGTACCAGTACATTACGTACCCATGTAATGTACATTCCGTAGGCACAATCCATTTACATTGCACACCCACATGTACAGTGCACTGTTCTTTACATTTCACAGAATCATTATTTGCAAGGTACACGCACTGTTTCATTAGTAACCATAATACACTGTGCTTAGCTCCTAGCATGTCTTTAACTACGTGTACATGTATGTTCACAATAGAAAGCATTTGCGGACTGAATTATGAGTCTGTCGGAAGTTATGAAATTATCCATGAAATCCATTTGTTCTGTACCGAGGTCTTGTGGAGCCCACTTCCGCACAATTTTTTTTTTCTCCTTTCCTTTGAGAAAGGGGAGAACAAAAATCCTTTGATCAGACATGTCAGAGAAGAATACTTTTGACGTCAGCGAATTAAACAGACTGCATTGTCAAGTCTTGAATAGAATGCAGATTCCATTTGTGGCGGGCTCTGTATGCATTCACATTGAAACTTTTAAATTAATGGTGGAGAAGGACACAGGCGTCTCCTTGAATGTCTGGTGCATGCAGACATTTGTACTTGAACCCAGGATTATCCCTTCGGTCCCCTGCCCCCCCCAATAAATTTGACAAATGAAAGGTACAGTGTATAATTTACCAACATGTACCAGTGCATGTACATACATGTACATGTATATGTACGTCGATAGGTTTCCCCAGTTACATGCAAGTGGACACATACATGTACATGTACATGTAGTACATCAGATTTAATACAAATACCGGTATGTGGACGTACATGTACGTGTACATACTGTACATGTACCTTTTTACATGTAGTACATGCACCGGTACCCGTGTACTGGTACTGTACATTGTACAAGTACCAGTTTTCCCCTTTATCTTGGAATTGCAATGGTACTGTATAGCTCGTATGCACAGTGAGGCGGTACATGTACAATGTGCCAGTACCCTTTTTCTGTGCAATTTATTTGAAAATTAAAAACAAAATTGATATTCCATTCCTGTCAGTGTGTGAAGAAAGAGGAGTCAAATCAACACATGTACTGTACCTGTACAGTGTACATGTACATGCTACATGTACGGTACCGTACATGTACATGCAGCATTGAACTACATGTACATGTATGTGTGTACATGTACATGTACCAGTACGTGATTGACTTCCCTACACCTGTATCTGTTTAATTGGTTGTCCCACCTGGTAGAATGCAGTTGTCTCGCTTTTTTTCCCCGAAACTTTCACTGAGGATGGATATGATACGTGTACATGAACCTACAAATGTACATGCACGCTACATTATGTAAAAATTGACCAAGATGACACAGAATAAATGTTCATAAATAATACCAAATGAATACAAATTTTAAGCAATTTACTTAAATTTACATTCGTGGTTACGCTTTTAGCCAGGATTCATTAGGAAACTGACTGAGCAGAGCAAAAATGTGGCTCATCCCGGTCTAGATGGAATAACTGGCTACAGGTTTTGCAGTCGCGGCCACACATGGTTGGGGCAGCGCACATGTACATGTACATGTGTCTATCTTGCATTTGTATTGTGGAAAATGTAAGGGATGTCAAGATACAGTGGACTACAGGCACATGAGCTTTCATATTTCATAAACTATAAACCATAGGTGTTAAAATGTGCCATTGAGTGCTTGTTTGCTTCCTCTTGGAATTCCTTCAAAGTGCGAATAGTCTTACAGTAGGCCTACATGTACTGGTATATGGCATTAATGCTTAGAAACTCATGAATTTAATGAAAAAATTATAAAGTTGAAAGTTGATGTTTTAAGTTGTATTACCCTGTAGTACATGTACACATGTATGTACTGAGCACTCCTGTAATGTACATGTACTTGCAATGTGTAAGAAGTGAAGGGAATGATGGGTAGGGGTGGAGTAAGAAGTGAAGGGAATGATGGGGAGGGGGCGGAGTAGGAGATGGATAGGATGATGGGAAGGGGGTGGAGTAGGAAATGGATAGGATGATGGGGAGGGGACAG
>NW_019091361.1:4021191-4035586 GCF_001949145.1 Acanthaster planci
GATGATGGGGAGGGGCCAGAGTAGGAGATGGATAGGATGATGGGGAGGGGGTGGAGTAGGAGATGGATAGGATGATGGGGAGGGGGCAGAGTAAGAGACGGACAAGATGATGGAGGGATTGAGTCAAAGTAGACATGATAGGAATGGGATGTGGCATGATGGAGGGTAGAAGTTTAGAGGATAGGATGATGGAGGTTGGATACAAAGTGCAAAACTTTACTTAAGAGGATTTTTTGCACCATCCATCAAACTCACAGATGTACTGCTTATATATATATATTGTCATCCAGGTCTAGTCTGACTGTACTGGACCCACATTCTTTAGGCATTCCTCTCTCCTGTGAAGAACTGTGAAGCCTTTGTACCCATATCTCCCTTGTTGGTGGTCTGTGTTGATTTACTTTTGAAGGACAGGTGCCCTTCAACACACAGTCTGCACACAGCACTAACTAGGTTTTTTCTCCTAGAGTATAATGAATTTTATCGCTAAGGTCGATAAAATACCTTGTACATCTGTATTGCAGTCGTATGCCAACCAATCTTGTAAAAAAATGGATGAAGCTTGGTTAGTACATGTATACACCTGTAATTTAGTAACCATATTTGTATAACTTGGATATCTCGTAACATACATGTAAGCTGTTGTTACAGGAAAGAAATTAAAATTCATGACAAGCAGCGAGCCATGACGGCTTTGCCGTTCTAGTTTTGTATTGGCCAGCATTGATGATGTGCAGTACCAAGGAAGTGGACAAGTGGTCAGACTCTGCAAAAAAAAAGAATTTTTTTTGAACTCAGCAGTTATGAGAAAGAAATACCGGTAAGACAAGCAAAGTTCTATAAAATGTTCCAAGGATCGCGACACCATTACAACATGAACAGTGAATGTGTGCATTGGCTGGTTCGAGTTGATTATACCCACAATGTACCGTATTATTAATAAATGTCTGACAATTTCAAGGGTTGCGGAAAAGACTTTACAGTCCGTCTTGAGCCACTTCCCGGATTTTATCCTGGAAAGGTTTTTACATGTAACTAGACTGTATATACATGTTCATACATGTACACATGTACATGTTTTGCAACTACGTGCAGACAAACACAAAAAATGAAATTGAAACGATGTTAATAGAATAGCACAAGGATCAGGATAAGGATGTATCAATACGGAAATTAAAACATAAAATGGACATGATAACACCCACTGACCTACATTGTATAAAAGTAAGGAAACCAGAAATGTTGAGTAAAAAGATACAATGTATAACTTGTATAACTTACACGTAACAACAAATATGTACAATGTACATGTACATGTACGCATGTACAATGTACTGTACATGTATGATTGGCTAGTTGCATGCTTAGATCATGAAGTGTTACAATGAGAAAAGTAAAAGCTAGCTAGAAAATTTAACATAAACAATGATCAAGCTGTAAAACTGTACACTAAAAACAGTGTACAATTTTGGGACAAGTCTAATTTCTTTTAACCTTGAAGATCTTAGATTTGACTGGAATTTATAAGCACACTCAAACTTGCAGACTTGCTGAGGTTTGAGAACTTGAATAGTATCTTACCGATAACATCTGTGATTGATTCTCAACCAATACAAAATTGCAATCAATGCACAACATGTGCAAGTACATTCACATATGTAGGACTAATGTATGTGTACGTGTACATACAATGTACATGTACATGGTACAGTGTAAATGTACATGTATACATTTTGTCATTAAGAAGTTGTGGAAGGCGCTCTTGATCGTCATAGTTTTGGTTGTAAACAATTTTGCCCGTTTCATTGTGTGCATCACCATGTGGTCTTACAGTGCCAGGAATTGACCCAGTTTTTCTAACTGAAAAACAAGGGCACAGAGACGCTCCTCCTTGCTCTTGTAATGCTTGTCGAGATTAAGACCAAATTACCGCACATGTACAGCCTGACCACCATTTCTTGAAGAGAGCTCCTGTGATTATGCAAACGGTGTATTCCATCTGGAAAAAAAAAAAAAAAACAAGATGCCTGCCAGCAAATAGGGCGTCAGTGTTATGCCATCACGTATTCTCGGGTAAACATCGCCTTCCGATCACATCGTCTTGATTCTGAGTTTATGCTCCCCTCATCCCCCTCCCCCCAGGGAGAAAAAAAGTGTCTGACGCCAAAACAGTTGACTTTTCACTTGGGCTGTGCAATATTGCCAGGTTGCTGGTGAGCAGCTTGATCTGTCCTTTGGGCTACAACAAGACAGTGATCGAATGTGGGTTTTGAACTCCTGAATCTCAGACTGTAATGCATGAGTACATGTATTGACTACCTTTGCCCAAGATAGTGTGCTGGACTGTCCGGGGAGGGGGGGTATATTAACCAGGCTTTGACTGAGCATGGAAGTGACCCAATTAAGGCATCCTAATTTTAGGTCAGCTACTGGTATAGTATGTGTACAGCTTGTAGAAGGATCAAGGAAATACTGCATGTACATGTACATGTAGTACAAATAGGTACTGGTATGAAAGAAGCAAGAGGGAATAGTCTCACCTCCATAAATTTCAAACATGTCCACCCCCACAATAGGCCTTTCTGCAGAAATTCTGTGAACAGGTTTTGGGGTTTGCTCCCATTTATGGTACCTGTACATGTACATGTACCTTGTTCGAAATGTCTGAATGAGTAACATGTACATGTATCAAGTACCGGTATGTAGCGGTCCATGTACTGTACATGTACCATACCGGTACGGTACATGTAACGTATATGTATGTACAACATGTACATCATGGAAGTCTAATTTTGCCAACTGTTCACAGTACACTTGAACCTTGTTAATAAGAGCACTTTTAAAACAGCATTCTGCTTGTACATGTAACAGTTACGAATACAGCGCAATGCTTTGTCGGTGATTGCTTTTATTCCTGGTAAAGTTCCTGTTACAACAAGGTAATCTGCAAAGTCCGAGATCAAGACCTCTTATTAACATGGTTCGACTGTACATGGTATTGAGGACAAACATCTGTGCCAAAAAAAGGATGCCAAATAGAGCTCACTTGTCAACAATTTGTGCAACTTATGTGTACTTGTAATAAGCTCTTCCTAGGCCATAATATATACGGGTATGTGGATGTGACAACAACTCAGTGATACGTTAATTGAGTCCAGGAATCCACCTTTGTTAATGCACTGTTAGTGCCAGTTCTATCGTCTTCCATCAATTCATTTCCTCTAATGCATATTAATCATCCAAACACATTTGAATGCATCAACTTTGCTGCTGAGTGCATGGGAACATGTGCACCTACATGTACATGTACAGTTTCCATTCTGAGTGGCCTTCCTCAGTGCCTGATCTTTAATAGTGCAATCAATTACTGTTGAAATTTGACATCCAGAAAGTGCATAGGACTGGTTATAAAAAGGTTCAGTGATCAAAGGATGACATACAGTATGGTACTACCATACACATACACTGTCCATGTAGGTCTTTTAAAGGGCTGAGACAGTTTAAATAATGAAGTACAATTTCCTGATAAAATCAGGAAAAATATTCATACCAGTGTATAATATTCATACTGTAACTTTTAAAAATTTAGCAAATGCAGAAACAACAGCTTGCGTTTTCTCTTTAAAATTTCTTCTTTAAATGTCCAGATTGTTGCGAATTTGCCATTTTGTGAAGACAGAAGCCAGCTTCATTCGTGTTAAAGTTGTCGACTATGGAATTAGGCTGTAAAAATGCCAGCAGGTGACGGATCAATATGTGGGAACAGAAGTGAGAGTGAAATCATTTTGCGGCCTTTATTTAGCCCAAAGGACCATGGGAGGGGAGAATCCAGCACCACCCCCTTGACATTTTCTCTAGTCGTCCCAGTTCATTTTTCTCCTGCGCAATGATGCAGAGCCTTCACAAGTTCTTCAATAATGGCTTGTGGTCATGAATTCTGACACAAATTTTGTGAAAATCAGACAGACCGTATCGTTCTCATGCAAGAACGTCAAATGACCGTATCAAAACCACGTTGGATTAAATTGAAACCTCACAGTTATGCTACAGGTACATGTATGTATGTAAGTGTCTTTACATGCAAGCCAATTTTCAGAAAGATTTGAGTACAAACACTGGTAAATGTAAGTTTGAAAGTTTTTTTTTGGGGGGGGGAGAAAATTGAGTGAAAATTGGTTGAATTGGTTGTGATTATCTTTGATGAAATAAAAACCCAAGCTACAATGTGCATGTGCCTGTAAGCATGCTTTAAAACCTGCAAATCCAAGTTCTGCTGTCTGCATTGTACAGGTACAAAATCTCTCATGGCTTAACTCATCCAAGAAGAGTTGGGAACAGTTAACCAGTACCTGTGATTTGTCATCTGTCAAAAGGGATTTTGCTCGAGGTCACGCACACACAACAGTGCATGCAGCTCCTTGCATGATTTAATTAAAAATCCTTTTCCTTCCTTGGCAGTTGCCGGAAATGCACATTGTAAGGTCAACTCATATACAATGTACTGGTAGATCTGTTCCCCCTCCTTAATTCGTCCATATAAAGTTGGAATGGACATCAAAGGTTTGTACATGTACATGTATGTACATGTACATACAGTAGATCAGTCAGTGTACATGTACACACATTTATGTACATTTATGTGTTCCTTCCTCTACGATTGTTCAAACTTCATGTTGAAATAATTGCGCACAGTTGTAGCAGCGGCATCGTTGCGAATTAATTGCTGATAATGTACACATGGTACGGTGCCATCTCAAGTGTAATTAAACTGGAGAAATTGTAGTGTGCATGCTTGTATGTACATGTACCGTGTTCATACTGGTTTTTTTTCCTCCCAGCCTGCCTCCTTTGTTTTCTCAGTGTTTTATTTTTGGTAGTATCTGGACTCTCGACTGTTCCTAATTACATGAATTAAGTGCTTGTGTACCGGTCCATACATACCGTACGTGCACATGTAGAAGTTTAAAACCTGTGCAAAGTTTATGGGGTGAAAGCTTGATCCTTCAGCAAAACAGTCATGTAAGAAAATCCAATGGCCATCTTGGAAAATCTTTCATCTTTAAGAAAAAGAGGGCCCTCTCTCCTTAACCAGTTGTGGACGGATTCCACAACAAACGAATGTCCCTGATGCAGTCATGATTTTTCGGTGGAAAGTAACGACTTCCATTCTGAAAAGGAAAGATATCCTTGTACTTGGATCAAAACAAAGTCCTTCATCATGTTAATTTTCAAACACTGAGACAGCATTGCTGGAGTGATATTTGCTTCACCGCCCAACTGTGGTGCATGGTTGAGAGCATTTCATGTACATGTAGCATGTTCAACCTTCACGATTTAGCCTTCATGTACTGTACATGTACTACATACTCAACTTTAAGCCTAGGGTTGGTATACCGGTACATGTACATGTACACGTCATCCGATAGTGCATACAGATTTTGCTGTGATTAAAAATAACCCTATGAGGCTGTAGGGGGAATTGGTTATATGAGGCTTTTGATTTAATTTTATTGCATTTGGCAGCTAGATTAAAGAAACACCTTTATAATTTGATTTCAAAGACATTGCACAAATTCAGTTTTAAGTACACAGTGTACATGTACATGTATGTACTTGTGTCTACCGAGCAAAGAACTCAAAATTGTCAGGCCAAAACGAGTGCCTCTTCAGAAACCATGTACATTAAATTATAACCATATTGCACCGGTACCAGTCAACTTTTTACATCGTGTACATGTATGTTTAAAATGGATCCATAACCGTTATATTGCTTGCCAATTTGTGTTTTTTTTGGGGGGAGGACACATTGTACTGTATTATGTGCGTCCAATGTGCAGCTGTCCTGTACCTATAGTCAGGGAATTCAGTTTTTTAGCTGATTTCTGTTTTTTTTTGTTTAAATAATGACCCTAAATTTCAGCTTTTTTGTACACCTGGTCTGTACAAATGTACAGTATGGGAACTTTTTACAAAAATGTACATTTCAGCTTTTTGCTAGCTGTTTTCAGCTTTAATTTGAAGTGGCTACTCACACCCCCATACATGTATACATGTACATGTACATGTAGTACATTGTACAAGTTAGCACTTGCGTGGGAAGAACCAGTAATGATGGTATACATGTTGTACATGTACCGTATACATACTGGTACATGTACATTTATGCACAATGTGTGCCTTGATGGAGAAAGTAGGACATTGGCCTGTCTTTTTTCTTGGAGTGAGATGTCTACTTTTGAGGGTACTGGTATATAGACCATAGAGAAAGGACACAGAGACTGACCTGCAGTAACCCAAGTTGGTCACTGACCAAAAGTCCCTATTTGTTTCCCCATAAAAGTCGGTCAGTGATTGCTGCCTCCAACTGGGCAGTGTGGCCTCCACACACTCCCATTGACAATGTATTAAACCATAGAGCTATTAAACTGTCAGTGCTGCTGAGTCAGGTAATCTATTTTGTAGTGATTGCCACATGAAACAAAGGATGTGCAAGCAGTGTTCAGTGCACAATGAAGTTTAATTGGAAGGCTTACATAACCTGTACATGTGGGGTATGCAATAAGGAACAGTTGACATGTACCGGTCTATCATGCACACATACATACATGTACATGTACTTGTAGCACGTGCAAAAGAAGTGTCTTTTCTTATCAATGTACTTGCTGTGCATGTACACATGTACATGTATGTACACGCTTCTGTACCATACATGTACATGTACATGTACTTTGATTTCAGTGCTTAATTGGTCAGCACTTTTTCTCTCCCTGGCCCCTCCCCCGAAGGCCAGATATGGTTTCTACCGTAGTTCATTTCAATTCAGATATCATATCAATAGGTTGGGGTGGGGAGATTTTTGTCTCAAGAAGATTGTTGTTTTCCGACATGTCCGAGCATAGTCAGGATGATCATCAGGCGCAAAAAAAAAAACTCATGCCACAAATGGGTTGCGGATTGATTTGCAGTGCGGCAGACCCACTATCAACATTCATGCAGCGTCAGGCTGGCATTTCGATTTCGATTTTTCTCCCCGACGGCCCCCCTCAATTAATAAGGAGTGGCAGCTGTAATTTCTGTTCACACTTTCAGGGGAGGCCTATTATCCGCTCGCTGGAACATGGTTAGGATTGAGCCCCACTAAATTGATGAGGGGGCTGACTTTTTTTTTTTTCAATTTTCAGGCATCCATTTTTTCAAGGGGGAAGAAAGTGCATTTGGAATGTGTATGTAACAGAATGATGTACATGGAAAGCCAAAATGATACCAACAGAACTGTAATCGCTTCTACACTAACACACTAAACTTGTAGTCTTTCCTTTTTAATCCATTATAATGTGCTAGGGCAGACCTGCCAACATGCCGTACTCCTTCCTGAGGTCAGGCATTACCACAAATAGCTCTGATCATTTAAATACCGGTACCTTTTAATCTAATTTTTGTTTAAATTTTTGTGTGGCAATGCTTGACCTCAGGAAGGAGTACGGCCAGGTTGGCAGGTCTGCTAGGGAAAGATCTCTAGCTACCAGTACATGCGTACATGTACAATGTACATGTACAATGTACATGTACATTGTACATGTACACTGGGAAAGTCTGGTTGATGTACATGTACATGTATGTTTTCTTTGCCTTCCAACTACATGTACATGTACATGTATGTGTACATGTACATGTAGTTGTGAAATCCCTTGCATGCCGATGTGCAGATTAGCGTCTGGATCCCTGCATAATACATGTACTTGTTTCCTCCGGTAATCCTGTGAATTTTCCTCGCATCTCCCAAACCGAAGATTTCTTGATTGTCCTCTTGCCTGGGGCTCCTGTGGAGAACAATTAATAACTGAGAGGGCTTCATGTGTACTCTGGGAGGTACGTGTACATGTTTAACGTGGAATTTAATCTGCAGGCCTACATGTACATGCATGTAAAAGACATGTATACAAGTAAAGTATGGTACATGTACTTGTATGTTTCATGTGGTGGATTTGGGGTTTTTTGGCATTTATTTTCTGTTACAGGAGAAAATCATCATACTGTGATTTTTCTAAAACAGTTAACAGGTGCATGTACATAAACATGCACACATGTATTGGCACACTCAACTCTTGCTATAACAAAGTATTACTTTGTTTTGACTTTGTTATAAAAGGAATGGAGGAACAAAGAAAACCAAAGGATGCAAGAAATTTGGAGTCTCAGAATTTGCTCTTCATACATGTATGACAGTATGCACTTTTGACAGATTTCTTCATATGGAGAGTTTTTCATCATACATGTACATGTACCAAATGTACAAGATGTGATAAACCACATTCAAACTTTCATGTTTGAATTAGGCCTCTTTCACGAAGACCAGCAATTGTCTATGTACAGTGTACATGTACATGTACAAGTATACCAGCATGTACATGTACAAGAGTACCAGTAGGTACATGTACATTTAGGCTACATATACATGAATGTCTGAAGCAGCTCAGGGCTGGAGCAGTGGAGGCCATCAAGGTCCCTTGATCATCCCTCCCCCCAGCTTCTACATCCTTATGGCTTAATATGTTGCCAACACAAATCCAGGTTATCATAAGCATGGGTACAGTACCGGTATATCTCTCTCATTTTAACTTACAGTACATGTACATGTACTTAGTATGCGAAACCATGCTCGATATGAGCTCTGCACACACGGCTATATTTGTGGCACCAATGCACCCGTCTTGGCTTTCTCAGGCATCGGTGTGCTCTACACTGTACACCTTACCCCCTGTGCACTTGTTCATTTGTAGGTTACTTTTGCCTTTTTATACATGTATATCAACATTCCTTTTGAAGTTCTGAAATCCCGAAATTGTTTTTTCCCCACAAAACTAAAACTATACCTTTAATTGAGAGGGTCCTAACTTCTGCATGTACATGTATGTATGTGACATAAAACCTCAAGGAAATTGTGTTGCCATATTTTTTAGTTCACAGGAATTTTTTGTATGTACATGTACATTGTAAATGAGTGTCTTTTTGTACTTTTTATGGTTTGAAAAAATCTAGAACGTCATGTTGCTGAGTAAATCATTCAAATCTCATGTTAACATTCTACTTTCAAGCCTGCTGAATTCAGCAACGGTTAACCTCAAAGACCATATTTTCAATCCTCTCAAGGCCCCCCAAACGATCGTGGTTTGAACTAAAATTTCACTTTATTTAATTTTCGAACTGGCTTGATTTAAGACAAGTGACAGAGTGATAAAGGGTATCCGATTTACCCGAGCCCCGTTCTGCCCAAGTATTGATTGAACCTTAACAATGTGGAGGAGTCAGAGCTGCATGTACTTTCAGGCAGGGATTTATTAACGGTTTATGCAGGTGTTGCTTGGAACAAATCCTGAATGTTGCACATCTGTGCGTTAGAAAGCCTCATTTCATTCGGTGACAGATGTAGCAATCCGTTCCACTTGGCTTCGCCACTGGAACATTCAAACCATTACTTCATGAAATTAGTCGCACCATTGCACTCATAAGCGATCGCTGTGGGATGACATTTTGACTAATTACAGTTGGTGCTTAAACATATTCCTGAAATTGATCCCTAATTGAGGACAGCTGTTTGATGGTAGTATGCTACAATCCTGGACAAATCTTGCTGGAATATGTCCCCCCCCTCGCCCCTGTCAATGCTGTTTCTCATTGGGTAATTTGTGCCCAATGGTGGTCCAATAAATGACCGCAACATTGAATGGAGGAGAGGGGGGATCTTTTCACCGTGCTTCCTACAAGGTGTTCCAACTATATTGTCCAGGATTGTAAATGGTGGGTTTGCATGGCTGCCATCTTTTGGGCTTGTGCTTTTGTTTCACTAGGTATACCGGAACATGTACACTAATAAGGCTTCCCTATGGAACATTAGAACTGACTTGTAAGATGGCAACCACGCAAAGCCTCTATAGATACGCGTAGGTTGTCCGGTTATTTCCTCTCCATTCCGTCCTTTTTGCAATCGTTTGTTCAACTCAAACTGAACCTGATTTGCCTTACAACCTGCAAAAGGCTAGTACATGTATAAATTGACCCCAACTACCGTTAACACTCGGTCAGCCAGCGTCAATGCTTTTTGGCCAATTAAGTCAGTCCGAAGACAGCTCATTTCTTTGCTCAGGCGATGGTCCCTGTGTACTTTGACGCTGTGTCTGCCGCTTAACTGTAACGCGATCGCCTTGAGCACATTTATCGCGGGGGAAATTTGATCAAGGAAGATGGGCGACTTTTCGTGGCTGCCCCAACAAGATTGTCTGGTGTTGTGCCCATATCATATTGCAAGGGCAATTTGCATTGGAGAAAGCAAGCACCCTTTTTGTGATTGCTCTGGCAATCAGAGGTGACCAATGTACATGTACAGCTAGGAACTTTACAACTGTTTCATGCATGGAATGAATGGTACATGTACATGTAATATCCCTTATTGAGCTGTAAAGTTTATGAGTTTTTGCCAAATCCAAGACGAGAAATTGTTTGTTTGTCTTTATAGTGGGACACTTTCCAAGGTGTGGCACAAAGGCCCGCTTCTGGATTCTACCGTATACACCTGCACAGAAACACTGTCAGTTGATGTTGTACCACACATGTATACATACAGCTGACATACATGCACATGTACATGTACATGTAATTCCCGTACTGAAATGGTAACCTGACACTTACACGTACATGTACCGGTATCAACCAATTAAATATTTTATCACATCTCTGCTTGAAATGATGTTGAAGTTACTGAAGTCTATGATTGGGTAGTGCGTGTGAGGTCGCATAAAATTTGCATACTCACATTTATCAACACACGAGTATGTTTCGGAGGCCGCTGCATGTACCACTTGAACAATTACCTGTACATATATGATGACTCTCGGAATACCACAAAATGTTGCAAGAGGTGGATCATCCAGGTCTTGGTTGGGGAGGGGGCATAAATGTAAATTTTTCCAGTCCGCCAAGGCATGTTTACTCTGCTTTGGTTTCAGTACTGCAACTACTGGTACATGTATATTGTTAGTTGCAGGTGCATCGGGGCTAATAGACACTGATGATAAGCCCCCCTAGTGATAATATACAGTATCTGAAAGTCCCTGTGTTAAGTCTTGAAGCTCTAAGAGTTGTGGTTTGTTGCAGCTTTGAACTGTTTACTCGCGCATGAACTTGCAGTATAAAGTGTGATTGAATGGTGATACATGTAGATTAGTCATACATGTACGTTTTGTACATTTTGTACTGTGCATTTATAAAAGAATTCGTGTTTTAAAGCACGAGTATAACACACGCCACTTATTTCTACATGTACCATGATTAACATTCACTTTCCCTTTAGGTGCATGATTACATGTACATGCCTGTATTTGTGTGCAACAACCTAATGTACATGTACATGTATGTACATACCGGTACTGCATGCATATGTACACGTACATGTACATGTATATAAGGCAATGAATTATCCTTGCCGTCAAAATGCTATTGTTCGATAACATATTGATCAATATCTGTCTCCTGTACCGTACACGGCACCGTTGGCGGACAACTCAAGTGCAAAGAAATCTGTCGCCTCAATTTTGCCTGTGGTGCATTACAAGATGTATGGTGTATGCAGTGCGGCGTCCCCCATTTCGTGTTTGGCTGGGATATATATGCCTAGAAGGGGGAGCTAGGGTCTAACCATCTGACAGTTTGCCGTTAGCCCAGAAAGCCAGAAATCAGAAATGGAAATTGCGACACCTTTTCACTGATGCTTGCATATTGTATTGCACTTGTAAGAGTTATTAACACTGTGTTTTTGGGGGTGTGGTTTGCTTTTGTTTTGGGGGAGGGGGTTGATTTATTTTCTTGGGCACATTTGAGATTTAAATGTACGTGTAAACACAAGTTTTGTTTCGCACAAATGATATTTCCCCTTCAATTGATCAGGATGTTTCGTAGTATGTTCATTTCTCCATGTCATCTTGTCAGACTTTGTAACTCCATTTTCCACACAGTGCGGGTGATGATGTTGAAGTTTGGCCCCAGCTGTGCTGAGACTATAGAGAAATCACTTTAGAAAAATATATTTAGGTTACGAAGGATTGGATGAACGTTGTACCTCAGCAAGAAGTAGGTTATATCAGCTGACGGGGCAGAAAGCGATGTATCAAGATTAATAACAGAGTCTAATTGGATTAATGAGCCTGACATTGTGCTGGCCTCTCAGCCATCCCATTTGCAATGTAGGACAGGACTTCACATTGCCCTAGCTTAAGAGTTGGATGTTAAATAATGGAAAATCAGTTAATACAAGACTGAAGTATAAATATTAACTCTACCTGTACACGGCACTTACCGATAGCTGTCAGTTCTTAACTTGATGAGTTTTGAAATGGACAAATATTAACTGTGGTTTGAATTTGCTAAAGAGAAATTGCTCTACCCACACTCAAGAGTATGCTCAATCCCCCGCACATGCCCCCCCACACAAGACATTCAAGACTCCCCCTCTACACATGTACCCAAGTCTTTCCAACTCGAGTTGGAAACACTGCAGCGAGTTCTTGGGAATATGCCAACAGAAAGCACTTTAGGATTGAGAAAATCAACTTTCTACCAGAAACTAAAAAAAAACCCAGAAAAATACATGTATACATCTACATGTACATGTATAAGTAGAAATTCTTTCAACTTCTAATAACATCAAGTTATTAGGATTCGAAGAATATCCCCCAAATTACAAAATAAATTAATAGACAAAGTGAAAACTGAAATTAAAGAGAATATAAAAGAAAACACCGCCTTAATCCTTCCTTGAGTTGAAGTGCACCATCACGGGCAAAAAGGAAAACCCCAATGGTGAGCAGTATTTTAAACTGAGTTCGTTAACATGCCCGGCACACATTTGAAGACGATACATTTCAAAATAAATTGGTTACGTGCTATCCAGCACTCTGTGCCAAACATGTACATGAACAAACCTAACATACATATACATTGTACATGTACACGCTCATGCAGCAAGTTTCTGTTAGAGTCCAATTGTTTCCAAGTTCAAAGACACACCCTCGCTTGTACGTATAATACTGGTATGAACACTGTCATATGTGAGCATGTCCAACATGTACAGCTTAAAGTGCTCTAAGTTTCGGGCAAAGATGTTGGTTTTGGATCGGTGGACTCTGTGGAGAAATATGGTGATCACCCTGAGAGTCCAGGTGATGAGATGCAGGTACAGGTATTTCATTGTACATGTGCACAGTGCAAATGACCTGCAGAATATGTAATTGGCCTTGCATGAAGGCTTATCTCTTGAGATGTACACCATGAAATCAACAAGTCGTTTTAATAAGCTTCTGGGCTGCAGTTTCAAGACAGATTAGACAGATTAGGGACACTAAAGCAGGAAATCAGATCCCTGTAGTCCCGAGTATTTCCCGTGTATTGCTTGTGGATATTATGCGCACCCCTTTCCTTTCATTCCTCAAGTAAACTATTATATACATGTATGTACATGTACCCAGCATGACCCCCTTCCGTGCAGACTCAATTTCCGCCCATTTATACTTCCCCCTTTCTTTCATTGGCCTGCATGTCCCTACGTCTTTATATGCAGCTGGGCGTCAATTTTACGCGTGGCAGCCGGCCCGGGCGGGCTGCGTCCCGCTCTGTGTAAACCAATCAATTGTGCTATGTTTGCCAAATAATGACGGCTGATCTCTATTGCCATTCGCTCGACTCATGAAGGACCCGGGAACCTCGAGTGCTTCCTCTGCTGTTTGTTCTCGAGCCACAGCTGCGGTGATTAGATCAGTCCCAACCTCATCTATCTCTTTTTCTGTTACCTGACTTCTTTAATGAAAAGAAAAAAAACCCTAAATGCAGCACCGCTCAAGTCCGTTTTCTCCATTGACTCTATAATTCCACCGTTGTATGCCCAGGCAGGCTCTCACATGCTCTTGTGCAACACTCGCGCATGCACTTGTATGTGTATCTAGTTGACGGCAAAGGTTAAATTTGGAGTGATTGGCTCCTGATTGTCTCGGGCAGGAACGAGGCAGTCGTTATCCAATGATAGGCCATTTTCACCTGACAGCAGTGGAATTGAAACTCTATAGTTGTCCCTTTTCTGTACCTATTAACACTTTTCATCTCATTCTGTGGCCCATCAGCTACTGGTGCATGGACTAACTTGCGTGGCTGTGTGTTCCCACTCGAGTTAACTTGTGGAGTTTCTTAATTCTCACTGTTACATTCTCAGAAAAGCACTCAGCGTGCATCATGTCTGTGCGCTGCAGAGCCCGGGTGGGGGGGGTGTAACGTACATCCTAATGCCGAGGTCAGCAGTGTCTTTTCCCTTGGAGTATTGTTGGTCAGTGCTCTCCTGGAACAGCTGAAACTC
>NW_019091361.1:4035858-4083649 GCF_001949145.1 Acanthaster planci
ATATAGCTGAAACTCTGTTGATCAGTTCACTGCAGTTGGTACATGTGCATCTTATTCACATGCATTAAAGTTCATTTTTATCCCTTGTGATAATAAGACTAAGAAGTGCTTGGGAAGAGTCCGGTACATGTACCTTACATGTACCATACATGTACCATACATGTACAATGTACATTTCCCTGTATGGTGCATATACAGGTTGTTGGGTGGAGGCCTGTAGAAACCTACATGTACATCTACATGAAGATCAACACATACTTAAATTTCCTATGTGTAAAATGTTCCCTTTTTTGGAAGACGGAATGTGCCATATTGGTTCATCTGCACAGCCTGACAAATTGTGGAAGATTAAAGCAAATGAAAGGATGGGGAAATACATGTAACATACATGTACTTGTATACCGGTATGTAACCCAACAGAATTCGTACGTACTGTACATACATGTATACACATCATGTACATGTAGCTTGAACAAACTAAAGAATGAGAGTATGCTGCAGACTACAGGTACCGGTCATTATGGTACCGTACGCTAGCTCATCCATGGATGTGCATTACTACTGTACATGTACATACTTCTGCAGAGGCTTTGCGTGGTAGCCATCTGGCAGGGCAGCTCTTTTGTTCCTCAGGGAAACCTCCGTTGTGCATACCCTGTGGAACAAAAGCACTTGCTGGCCTGCAAGACGGCAACCATGCAAATCCTCTGTTGAAGAGAAAGTTACACAGTGCATTGACCTTTCAAGAAAGTGCTGTTTTATTTTGATGAGCCTACATGTATTTGTTTCTTTCCTTCTTTCCTCCCCCATGCAGGCCAAGGAGATACCAGTTGGGCGGAATCGTCGCCACAGTGTGCCGCACTTCCGCAACACCAACATGTTTCGTCATGGGGCGTTGCAGTTAATGCTGCACACCATTGACCCACTGAGTGAAAGTAGGTGTACATGTCATGCCTGCTTGCTGTGCAGGGAGCATGCACTGGCTTTTTGATGGTTTCGGAAATGGAATTTATTCTAATTTGAAGTGGATTCCCTCCCCCCCGAAAGAAATCTTTTAAACTTTTAAAATGCATGGATGTGAGATTTTGCAGGGTGATTTCGAGGGAATAAACTAGCAAAGGAAACTCTTACAGCGGTCTTCAGCTAGAACATTGCAGACCAAAAATGCCAATTTGCACAACATGCGGGATACCAGTGCATGTACACTTGGGCTGTCTTAACCAGTAACTGTTTTGGTTGTTGGTCTCTGGTAGGGCATTTTGGCAAACCTTTCTTTTCTTGGCATGCAGCCATTTCTATTGCATGTGATGGCAGGAACATTTTGGGGGTTCATGATTGAAGGCCAAAAGGGATCCACTGTAATACATACTCTGTACATGTACATGTACTCATTAGAACTACATGTACTTGGAGGTTATTAGAGATTAATGCTTGATGTGGATGCTTGTGTCTATGGATCATTTTTTTCAGTTGTGAATTCAGTACTCATTTAAGAGACCTTTTTTTTCCCCATAATGGAAGCATTGTGATCACAGTTTTCACAGACAGTCATAGTTTGGCCCACAAAAACGGGCCAGGACATTTTATTTGAAGAGGGCTTTTGGTTATTATAGGCCTCCCCCAGCTGGCTGAATGTCAGAGTAGGAAGGGTATAGATTTCCCTCTTATCGCCTGATAAGGGCGTGTTTGCGGGGGAAGTGCGCTATCGTATTGCTGTCTAGAATATCACTGAATTGATTGCGATTGATGGAAGTTGGCTAACCTCTTTTGGGTCACAGTCCACTGAACCAGCGGGGAGACTGCATCAGTAGTCTGTCGTAGGATCTCATCATCTGATGTGAAAGTTGAATGAACAGTCTGCCTGAAGACTGCAATCTCTTTTGCATCATAAACCCCAGTGGCAGGCTGGCAGCTTGTACAATGTATGCAACCTTTAATGCACAGCTGCAGTGCATTGAACCAGCCCGTACACTACACCCTGCGATACTCGATGCTGATTGACTTCCTTGACAGTCTGCTTGGAAAGCAGTTGTTCAAAACCTGTCAAACTCTTAGCGAAGTAAGGCACGTGTTAGTGATGCAAACTGTGTATGCATGCCCTAGGATTTAGTAAGGGAAAATTGAATGTGCCTGTGTTTGCAAATATCATAAAGATTTCACAGACAGAACTGGACTCATGCAGGAGTGAACAAAGAAAATGATGACAGCATGTATACGGTGTATGTACATGTAGGAACATTTGTAGAATCTTATTTAACATGAAGAGTATACTTACTGTACATGCACAATGGTGCATGTACATTGATAAAACACCTTACTATAGAGTATCAAAGAGTGACATTATTTAGAACCAGGAGTTGCTGGACAAATCAGTGAAGTATGCAAGCATGTTCATGCTAGTTCTCTCTCTTTTTCCCACATAATTGTTTGCGTGATGTATTCACTTTGGTACTTTATAATAATGAGAATTTACATGGTGGTTTTCAATTTTTTGCTGCAGCTATCGTCCAAGAAAAAGCTGTACAGATGCGGGCCATAGCCAAGCGCGAAAACGGCACCATTTCACCGAGTGAGGCGGCCGTCGTCAGTGCCAACGGCACGGCCAACGGTCATCACCCCCAGAATGGCCAACATCAACAGCAGCAGCAGAAACTTCATCACCATCCAGAGGGTGACCTAGCAGCATCCGGCTGGACCGACCAGGACCGGACCTCGTCCTCCCGCGAGTGCATCATCAGTGCCGAGCATCTGTCGGAGGACGTGGGGCCAGGCCAGATCCGTACCATCTCCCACCCTAACATCCCCGAGGAGGCGGGGGTGGACTCGCCTGTGGCCAGCGAGCAGAGGAATATCTCAGTGGACATGCAGACACAGTCCACGCTGGTGGACGATGCCAGCCAATCTCCATCACAGGTGAATTTTTAATTTCTGAGTGCCTAACCATGGAAGAGGAAAGAACTGCCAATTTTTGATACATAGATTAACATCACAAATATTGGTCTGCAACCGAATCATTTAAAACAGTATTTGTACGATATTTCATACTGCAACCTCATATCGTTCAACACTCTGGGACATATCCATATCCATGGAGTGATTTTGCTACCACTAGAGGCTGTGTCGCAGTGCAGCCAAGTTTAGATTCAGTACATGGTCTTCTCAGGGGGGGGAAACAGTTTATACATCAGCCAGAGGTGAGTCAATGTACCGGTAACCTTGACGTTTGAACCTGTTACCTGTGTCTGAGTGTACAGGTTGTCACTTCTTGTCTTACATGTACACATCCTTCAGTGCAAAGTGGTCAATGAATCTTTTGTTTGGACCCCATAACCACCGTCAAATTTTCCCTTGACGCCTTGCTGGATGTAACGAAATCCAACAACATCTGGTCAGGCAGCATGCATAAATCGTACATGTACATCCAACAGATTTAAACAGTTTCTTCATGTGTACATGTACATTGTGTATTGGAAATTGAATAAAGTCCAATTGGAATTACCCACTGTTGGAATTTTGTGAGTTTTAGCATGGTTTGGTTCGAATGTCATAGTCTTTGGTGATGTTTTGACAACTGCTGAAATGTGTGGTAAAGCAGCACTGGTAGTTACCGTAATTTCTGTTATCCCACAAAAGAAATTGAATACCAAATTGAAAGGAGGGCCTAACTCCAACAAACCCTTTTTTGAGTTCATATAAGGAGTTACAAAGGACCTCAGTTAACTCTCCTTCGCCAAGATGGTAGAGTTGGGCTTTTCTTTAAATGAGGTATTCCGTTTTCTGCACTATTTATTAGATTGCTCACATGTACATGTACATGTAAATGTACTACATCCCCAGGTTTAGCAAACAAAGACATCACAGCCAGCCTGATGTTATAATGTAATGATGTACCGTAGATGAACTAAAATTTTGCAGGCATACATGTATAAGACGGACGGCCATGATCAAGGGAATGATTTTTTTCTGGGGGCTGGAATGAAGACCAGTGTTTGGCCATTTAAATGTATATAATTCAGTGAAAAGTATGAGACCTCAGAAGTACATGTACCGAACATGTAGTTCATATGCTGGTACCTACATGTATAGTACAGTACGCCTTGTCAGTGTGCAACACGAGATCTGTAATGAAAGTATTTTTCCACAGAATTATTGAGTATGTGCAATATTTACAAGCTTTGTTCCTTTTATGAAGGTTTAGAAGCAATAGATAGGAGAAATAGTGGCTTTTGAATTACCGGTACGCATAAAATGTCTCTTTTTGAAGTAACAGCCACTGGCTACTTGTATTTTCAGGCTCCGTTATCAGTGTCACTTTATCTAGACTTGCCAGTATCTTTTCCTAAGAAAAAAAATTCTATGCAAGCACTGTGCGTCATCAGAGACACACCCTGTGGCCCAATCATGGGTTTTCATTAAGGATCAATGTTAATTTGTACATGTACATGTAGTGAGTCCTCAGAAACCAAGGAAGCCATTATTAAAAAAAATTCTCTGCACGACTAACTGATGACTGGTCAGCTTAGCCGTCCAGTGCCACTTCCGAGAAGATGACCGGCTGTCACGATTTTGCAATATCTGTTGCCGACCTCCGGGCATTTCTCAGAATGATTACGTTGCGAGCTTTATATGGGGATCCAAAATGAAACCTTGAGCAGCATTTAAGCTCACACGTAGGCAAACATGCCATTCGTGAAATAGCGGTATTGCCGCTGTTGATCTGCTTTCAAGGCTGAGAGGACCCTCTCGGCAAAAGGGCTTTTGTGGAAGGACAACCTTGGTGTACATTGGATCGGATTGGGAGGTCCCGCAATATGGGACAGTGATATCCCGCTTGCCAAGCTCTCAATTTGATGCATGGGTTGCGAAGAGCATGTATTGCTGGCACGAGGCAGTAATGGGATATGGTACATGTACTTGTACGCTGCAGTACATGAGTTGGTGCAGAGGAAAATGGCAGGACTGAAATCTGGGGAAAAAAAAAACTGTGCCGAGCGAAACAGAAAGATTGACAAACACAAACAAAATGACGAGTGGTTAAAGCCTTGAGCTGGAGCAGTTGAACCCTTTAAGTTAAATATCCATGTACAGTGTACATGAAACATGTACATGTATACACAGGGTTTTTACTGATGCTGTGTTGCGCATGTGCCTGCAGTTCTAATATTTTCTGTATACATGTACATGTACCAGGTAGTTAAGCTTTTCACATGACAGGGAGAATCAAAACAGGGTCAAGATGGAAGAAATCTGCTCTGAGCGGAACAAAAGAGGTTGTTTTTTTGTATGTGACTTTTATGCGGAGCAGGCTGAGTACGCGTAACTAAGTTATTCCGGCTTGTATGGTCTTTGTGTGCACGCAGAACGCATGCAAGAACCCACTTGTAACCACCTGTTTTTCTTTTGCCGATTTGGGGTGCACTTCAGCTCGGGACAGATTAGAGGCATGTACCCATTCTGAGCGTACATGTACATTTGGAGTTTAACAGAAAACTTCAAGGCTATCAGAATCCAGCATGCAACCCGGGTGCTGGGTGTACTTGAGAGACTTACATGTATATGTACATGTGTGCACAGTATAGAAAGATTATGATGACAGTCGCTCAACGGCTTGACCACGTTTAAATACATGTATGCACCGGTATTCATTGTTTCACGCTTAATGTCGTCATTGTACAGTGCATTTAAACATATCTACAGCATATGAAATTCGCACTTTATAAATGAATAAATTATTATAATGATTAAGAACGTGAAATTGTTGTAGTGTAGCTTTTTCTCCCAAATCACTATACCAGTTTTGGACGCATGGGATATTTGGCTATCTGTTCCGCATGCAAACAGAGAGATGATGTGCTTCTATAGGGCAATGAGGAGCCTTGGGTGTGAACTCTTGGTGCACATTTGGCTTGGTATATGGTTATGTTAACGGTTGCGTGCACACAGAGATTTCTGTTGTTACTTGTATGGCACTAAGTTTAAACAATTTATGTCTACCAGTACCTGTACGGATGTACCAGTACATGTACCTCCAAGCTCAGCATGCCTACCGGTAATTTGGCTATGCTTATGCTGCTTACAGTGTCCATGAAATACGCTGAGCTTCTGAAATTGTTTGCTAAGCAGCGCCATGAAATTGGGCCCAGGGCAGGCAGATCTGCCAGGGCAGATACGTGTATCTTAGAATGCTGAGGTAAGGGCAAGGATGTTTGACTAACTGGAATTTACATGTACCGGTAGAGAGATTAAAAACGATGCTGTCATCTTGTAGCAATACCTTGATATTCAAATGAGAGGGTGAAAAACCTCATGGGGCATGTACCGTACGTCATGCACAGGCGTACGGTACACTCTGTGTTGGTTCTTAAGGTTTGGCTTCTTCATTAATATCTCTTTGACCAGCCGAACATTGTACACTCTTTATGAAATGTTGAATGTACATGTACATGCATATCTGGAAATTTAAGACATGCTTTTTGTTGAAATGATAGGAGTGGTATTTCAGTTACCAGCTAACGTACACTGTATATGCACCAGTATCAGGCACTCGTAACAGGTACCCGGTACCTTTAGATATCTCTGGTACTGGCATACTATATTTAACAGAAATACACGCTACATGTATGTACAATGTACATGTACATCTCTCTCTGTTTTTTAGCAAAAATTCTAAGCCCAATATACAGATTTACAGTCGCTTGTGAAGCTTCGGTTCATAGTGATCATGGGTTTGTATTTATTTTGAAGGAACATTCCACCAACCGGTATCTCCTTGTTTTTCTTGTTCGTGTACATGTCGCTGGTTTGAGTAAATCTTTACATGTTTACACATGTATACAGTACATCATCCTGTGCTTGTACTTGTACCGGTAAACCCTGACATTCATGGTCATGCCCTTTTGTAGGTCCGCAGCATTTTGTCATTACGCTGTGGTTTATTTGAAAAAAAAAAAACCTCTCCCCTCGTAAAAAAAGAAATATTTTTATGTTCCAGTGTACATGTATGTGCTGTACCTGGAACTACAGCAGTGAGGCATCGTTAAAACTGGTCCAATTTGAACCAAGGGTCTGGGCATTACAATTTCTTTTCCCTCACGGCAAGAAATGCATCATCAGTTGAAAGTTGGTATCGGTTCCATGCCAGCCTGTACCTCCTGTACGTGTACAGTGTACATCTCCCCCCCCCCCTTTGCATTATCTCTGCCCTTGCAGTAGCTTAGGACCCAGGATATACAGTATACATTGTACGCTGATATACAGCTCTCCATTTTCATTGCTCCGGCTGTGGGTATTGGCCGGCTTCCTCTCTGGCATCAAGTAATCGAGATAGATGAATTTGATCGTGGCACTGTCATAAATTCATAAAGAGGGAGAGCCGGTGGTCTCTGGCAAGACTGATACTACCGGTACTGGTGGATGATGAAGTCTGTGCCTGCATACAGCCGTGGCATTAGGGAGAACATTGCATATGACCAGAAATGGGATTTTTATTTTTCTTAGTGGTGCGTGGCCTCGGGGTGGCTTCTGTGTTGTGCAGAAGTTTCCCTAATCCTTCAAACTTCAACACCTAAAACAGTGATTTGATACATGTACTTGTAGCACTTCCTTTTTTGTTGTTTGTAATGAACAGTATTTGGACAGGACTTCACAAATATACGGTATGTGGCTGCGTGGGGTGGGGCAGTCATGAATTCCATCAAAACACTTCAAAACTTGTGATTATCTCTCCCTGAAATCTTAAGGATGTAGTGTTGACATGGCACAAAGTCGTCAGTTGTGACATACATTTGTACATGTACATGTACATGTATGCCTCGGTTCTCTGCAATTAACAATTATATAGACATACCAAGGAGTGAAAACTAAGTGTGTCTTGAACACATAGAAGTTGTGGGGAGGGGTTGTCTGTGCGCTTACTAGTGCACACTGTCACGTGTGGATGTACATGTAGGTACTTGTGTAGTAGTTGTCTCTTAATTGACGACATTGACATGACTACACAGACTACTGGTACGTACTTGTACATGGACATGTACCTCTGCCCGTGCCTCGCCAATCTCCCAGACGCGTTCATAAACATTGCTGGGGAAGTGCTTTTTGACATTTGGACTCAGCTAAGGTACATGTACATATATAAAGAGAGACACACACCAATAGGCATTGGGCTGAGGCATTTTAAAATTGCATCCAATGATAAATCTTGAGTGCTTTTAGAGTGGGGCCTTCATTATACCGGCTGATTTTGATTAGAAAAATATCAGGGAGAGAGGGAAAGGGAAAGGGAAGAGGAAACAAGACAAAGCACATTCTCAAAGCCTACATGTATATCCCAGTGGCAAGTCTGGTTCCCCAAGTCTGGTTCCACATACATTTTTCTACTGAGTTCTTTCTTCAGGATTTTTCATCCGTACATGCATGTACCATGTACCTTTGCCCAGTGCAGGAACACGAGATGGCATGCATATTTTGACATAGGCGTCTCTCTGTAGGAAAAGACTGCATGCATGTAAACGCGATGAGGACAGCTACATGTACATGTAGTCCAGTCTACTGTGAGCTCTCTGTGAGCTCTCTCTCTCTCTCTCTAGAGCTATTTTTTGTCAATGGTCTTATTGACCGTTCCTCTTCCATCACACTTCAGAAATATAGCCCTACATGTATATCAAACCTGAAAATGCCCCCAGAGCTGTTTTCCAGAGAGGCAGTTACCGGTACTTGTGTGGACCTGGCTTAGTCCACAGAAGGTTCACACTGTGGACCTCTTTTGTTCCTGGGTCCACACAAGGTGCCGGTACATGTATGTGTACATGTATACTGGTATAGTGTTGGCACACAGGTTCATGCACGTTTGACAAACCGTACATGTACATGTAAATGTGGTACTAGTACACTGCACTGTACATGTAGGATACACATGTACATGTGCAAATGTATGTCCTGAGCACTATGAGCTGAGCAGTACACATACATGTACATGTACGTGTATGTGTACATGTACGTATATGTACACATACATGTACATGTACAGTACTGTACATGTGTGTCCTGAGCAGTATGAGCTGAGCAGTACACATACATGTGCATGTACCAGTATCGTACATGTACATAAACACTGCATGTGCACCAAGTTGAAACTTTCCCTCCAGCCTTGTTTGCTGCATGGTGATCATGGGGAAATTTCCAGTCAGAGGGTGGACAGAGTAAAATACATGTATATCTGTACATGTACATGTACAGAGTCCACATGATATACATGTACATGTAGCCTTCAATGGAAACTGCATGTAATTTATTCGAATGATATTGGATAAATGGAGATCATGATGAAGAGCGAAAAAGAAAATGCATGTTTTTTTCTCTGTGTGTTTCATGAGATGCCCTTTTTGGGTCGGTAAGCTTCAAATCACTCTTGGCACAGTCAACTGAAGAAAAGTGCTCCATGATTGATAAGAGGGGAATTAAAGCTTGGGATGAACTCCACAAAGTGCTCGGAGACACAGGGAGACCCACACGTCAGCAAGGCACGAGGGGAGCACAAGAAGAGGGAAGGGATACCGTAACACACTCTGTTGCTGTGTGGCAGCAAGATCCCTGGAGGACTTGGCTGAAAGATAGACCTCAGAGCAGTCATGCCAGACGGGAAGAAGTGGAGACAGCTGATGGGGGGGAGGGGGGAACAAGTTGGCGTACACTGTAGGCTTGGCTTGAGGTGCCTGTCACAAACATGCCATACAATGCTGCCAGGTTGTAAAACTTAAATAGTTGACATGTACGTGTAAGTATTTGAGAGTTTTCATCTACACAAATCCTTGTTTGTGTAGTTATTAGAATCTGCTATGTCGTCAAGCCAGGATTTACACAATTTTCTGAATTAATTGAAACTAATTCATGTACATGTGTGTGTAAAATCATTTTATCTTAGTACAGTGTTCATGTATTACATTTTTAGTACACGTTCAATGTTGTACATGCATGTACTGTGCTCGTACATGTGTACGTTTATAGTACGTTTCAGATGAATTTTCAAAAAATGCATGCTTTTAATAGTTTGAGAGTCACTTGAGCCCACCCCAATAATGCACTTTTTCTATTTATGTGATTTTTCATCTTCCATTTCATCAAGTATAAAACAATTTTTGCCGGGGAAGTCTGTGTGCACCAGGCAGTGTCACCCAGCATGCAGGAACATGTACCGGTACCGGGATACATGTACATGTGTGTACACATATATGTACATACACATGTACATGCACATGTTGTATATCCGGTATGTACATATGTGTATATCCAATAGTTACTGTGTAGTATAATGCTCTCATCCACAGTGTTCCCCACAAAATACTGGGAAAACTTAATCATCTCAAAGCATGCCCATTACGCTTAGGATCGAGGTGGGACTTAATATATATGTACTAATTTCCGGTTGCGTGAAGTGGCTTCGTTTAAATTACCTGCGCTTTATTGGATTCCAGAAAATGGAGGTGATCGAATCTCATTCCTTTTGTTTCCGGTCACTGTGTTTATTCAAGGGCACTGCCTGTAATGTACAGGTACGTGTAATGTATGTACTAGTACATGCACATGTACCTCATATACCGTAATTAGCCAAAGTTCACGAGGGCCGTTTCTTGCCCCCGTAAGTTATACTGACACTTTACAGCATCCATTGCGTAACCAATTGAGCTAGAGTAAAACTTGATTAAGATTTGGCCAAAATTGCACAAAGACGTTTAGCTGTTTTTTTTCGGTTGTTGTTGATTTATACCGTTAGCAGAGAGAACCAGCCTTAATTGATTGTGGCAGTTCATAGTGTACGTACATGTATATGTACCTACATGTACATTATACAGCTTGGAAAGAAAGAAAAAATCCTACATGAACACGCGTACATTTGTACATGCATGTGCGTGTTACATGAAGTGTTTGTGATTTCTCCCACAGTGCAATTTTTTGACCTGAAACAAACACTTCTCTTTCTTTTCTGGGCCCAATTTCACAGCTTACTGCAAGTGAATTTCAGCGCTTACCGTAACAGAAAATTCTGCACTTACATTGCACGCTGAATGTATTCCACGGGTTAGCGAGGAATTTTGGCTTGTGCGCTTGCGTATATCCCGTGACTAAAGATTCTGTGCTTAAAAGAGTTAGCGCAGAATTTTTCTGCTTGCTCGGTTAGTGCAGAATGGAGATCGTAAGCGTGGAATTTTGCAGTAAGCAGCACCATGAAATTGGGCCCTGGTCCAGCGTACAAAAGTTCATTGTGCCACATCAGTATGAGTACCTGATTTGATGAAAAACAAACCGCAAAGTTGTGTAAGAATGGACACCGCATGCCTGCTTAGAAACTCAAATCCGGGGACAATAAGCACAGTACGCATTCACAAACATGCATTTGTGTAAGTACCGCTAATTAACATTTTGTGTGAACACATTCATTCATTAAATTGCACCTGTCTTTCGTGTGATTTTTACGATTTGAAAAAAAGATGAGGATTTGTTATTAACCTCAGATTTAGTATTATACATTACTAGTACATGTACATGTAGTTATATCCAACTAATTTCCATTGTTGTTTGTGTATGTTGTGTACAGGAGATCCCTGAGGAGGACATTGAGGAACCGCTGGACATCAGCTGGCCCCCTACGCTACGGAAGCGGGTCACCTACGTCCTTCTCGCCCCTTTGGTCTTTCCAATGTGGCTGTTACTGCCAGATGTCAGGAGAGAGGTTGGTTCATTCATGTAATATGCAGTAGAACACGTACCTGCTCATGTGTCTTGCGTGTGCTAAAGCGGCGATGATACTCGCTCAGACAGGGTTGGGTTGAACATTCTCTGGGCCCTAAGCTGTTGTGTTCTGCAGGCCGCAAATCCTCCCTATTCACCAGGACCAATTTCATAACACTAGAAAAACGATGGAGCCTCACCTTTCATGTTAATGTTAATGCACGTTAAACCAGTTTGAAGTTATCTATCCCCCAATCAAAAAGTCAAAGAGAAACGTTAAGAGCTGTTTGTTTTACAGCATTCTGGTAATTTTGTTGGCTCTCACATGGGTTTTTTTGGGTAGGCTCCAAAATATTTGTAGGCTTTAGGCATGTTGCCTACTTCATAATTGCAGACCCTTGGTAGTGATGAAAATTGCAGTATTGAAAGTTACGGGAAAAGAAATCAAAATGTGGGCAAGGAGAGGATAGCTACACTGTATGCGTTGGTCAGCATTTCCTTTGCTGAGTTTCTGTGCATGGTACATGTAAGTTTTCTTGTTTCTGTAGCAAATCCTGCCTGAACTTTGCCCATCCTCTGACAGTTACATATACATGTATGGACAGAACACCTTGGGTTGTAGATATATCTCGTGTATGTCTGGTATTTCATTCCTTAATACTGTACAAAGTACTCATCCAAGCACAATGCCAGGTAACCATCATGTTGCAGACCTGTATCAGAGCCTTTCACAGATTTGGCGTCCAGTCACGGACGCATTGGCTTGTATGAATAAATGAACCGAATGATGTCCTGCTGCTGACCACACTAACAAGAAGATATTACCTTCCAAACTGCGCCATAATGGGAATATTGCCCACCGTTCTACCACCAGCTCACCCATCAGTTCCATTATGTCACAAGTCTGCCCGGTTGATACATCCATATCAAGCATGGAAAACAAGGCCCGGGAAGGTGTGAAACTCAATTATCGTGCATATGCCACGAGACGTGTGGATGACCCGTTCCTTTTTGCATCACAACGATGTTTTGGGACATCTGTCAGAATCTGTACAGTGCTTGTCGGCTAATGAGATTTGAAACCTTTACGTTGAAGTACAGTAGCTGCATTGTCACGATCCATCTGCCTTGCCTTGTACTATCCTTTTTTCAACCTTATAATGTAGCACTTTTTTCGCGCATCCTAAGTTTAGGCACTTTCAGAACACACATATTTGTTTCACTTTTCCCTCGTTGATATTGTCTCTTGTAGCTATTCGTGACATCTCCCATCTGTCTTTTTCTTGCACTTTCAACGATGTTAGTACTGCCGGTAATAATGACGGGGCTCCACAATTTAGAACATACGTCAATTTCTTTCAAACCTCCTGCTGGACTTAGGAAGATCTGGAAACATTCAAATTAATTCTAGCATCTGCATTTCTCCAACCTCTGCCCCCACTCGCTACCGTGACACATCCATTTGTAACTGCTGTACCAGTTTCTCGCACAATTTCCTGTCCTCTTCATTCCATTTAGCCACCATGCTTTTCCACGCTTCCTAACATCAAAGGCTTTCTCTCAACCCCTTTGCTTTTGCTTTGCCCCATTCTAATTATTCCTGCAACCTCCTTTGATTTCTTAGCCTCCCTTCTCCTTCTGCTCTTTCTGCCTAATTTTGTCCTCACTTCCTGATCTCTTAAGCCTCTCCTCTTTTTTCCTCCTTCCTGCACTGGTCAAACTCACTTTTAACCCTCTGTCCCTGACACATATTTTCTGACTGCCAACATCGGAGCTGTTGGCTCCCCCCCTCCCCAAGTGGCCTCAGAATGCCTGTTTTCTCATTCTGTCCATTGCTGAAGTAATCAAATCATCTCTGTTCTGCTTTCATTCCTGCGGGACTCTAAATCATCCTTGAATTTTTCCTTATCCCTCCCCCATTTTTCAGAAATAAGCTGCTGCCAAATAGCTAGCGCCGCAGTCTCTGTAGAAGCCAGTTACGTATGTAACCCGTCCGCCTGATGCCTCATGTTCGAGGGCTTCCTCACGCATCTAAGAACGCCATTTGGCAAATTTCACACCTACTCCCAGCTGCTTGTGTGCCGGCCGTCATTTGATTTATGGCCTTTTCCCTGCTAATCACTCATGTGACGACGTTATCTTGGCATCAGCTCTTCATTCTAGCATGCGCTGATTGTGTTATTAGTTTTCCCTTGGAGCGTGTTGTGGCAGATCCTCCTCAAGAAGATCAAGGATCTGTGGGAACGTGCAGACGGGAGGACACTCAACAACTGTTTGATTTGAATTTAGAGTGCATTGTTAGTTAATTGAAGTGGGAGTTCTTCTCGGGGCAGGCAACAAATCTCTGGACTGGATAGTGACGTGTATTTCTTTCAATTAAATTGCAAAACATTTGTACGAATAGCTTGTTGGTTATTATTGAACACAACTTGGGGTGTGCTGTAAGTCTGAAGCCCTCCTTCGATTTCCCGTTGTGTCTTCACGATTTTCATTCCCAACAGTTCAGAGTCCTCAAAAATTAAGTCACTCTATCGAGCTCACAGTGTACGTGCAGGTTTAAGCATGGACAGAAAGCCTTTACTGCACAACTTCCACATACTTTGATTAAGGCGAGGGACTGAATAGTGAAATACGTGCATGTTGGATGTACTTCACTGAAGGTTTGGTTCAAGTACTTTTGCATGAAGACGGTTCTGCAAACAGGTATACTGTGCAAGGTTTACTTCCCTTGTCTTCCATTTTTGCTCCATGAAAAGTGTCTGAATGTTTACATGCAACAAAAGAGTACGTAAATTGAATGTCTTACTTTGGGATCTAAAATTACTTAGACTTAAAAGCATTTTGTAGGGAAATTGTTTCCATTAATTGTGAACTTCAACTGATGTACATGTCCATGTCGGTTCATGTACTGGTACATGCACCAATGTTGATGTGACTTGTGCCTCATCTTATGAGAAGGCGACCCCATCATTTTCATTACAAGCAGAAATAGGATCTTGGTACCCATTTGATACCCCTGACAGTTGCAAAGGTCAGTATCTCCTCACGGGGATTACTTTCCTTGCATCTCTGCTTTCTGAAACCCTGGACAGAGGCCCTGAGGAGGCTCGGCCATGTCCAGCAGCAGATCCAATCTGCATCACATGGGAGGTCCCGTTTTCACCGTTTCCGTCTCTGTCAGATTTTTTTCCCCCACACGAGCCATCTCCAGTAACGACCGAAATGAGTTTTCGTATCAGCCAGACCACGCTTTCATATCAGGTTCAGAAATACAAGCATGCAGGGTTGGGTCAGTTTTAGGACAAACCTGGAAAGTGGGTCATGTACATACATGTACATTATCACTCATTTATTGACCTACGTCTGGGTTTTTTTGTCTCCCTTTTGCAGGAGAAGAGGAAATATTTTCCGGTGACTTTCGTCGGCAGTATTTTGTTCATCGCTGGGTTCTCCTACCTCATGCTGTGGTGGGCGACAGTCTTTGGCAGGACGATCGGAATCAAAGATTCGGTAACTACTTATGTTGCCGTTCTCCCCGCTCAGCCCAGTGATGTCCCCGTAAATTAAACCCTAGGTCAGCACGCCACAACAGGCCCTCAACATTTTCAGAGGCTGTGCAAGCAGCTGTTCCATTACTCCCAATCTAATAGCCTCGATGCAGCCTCCAAAATGTGCAGAGCACCTTGTGTTCTGACAACTGAATTTCCTGTCAGAAGTTGTTTTGCCTGAAAAAAAAAATGCATGAATTATCAAAACGGCATCTGTGATGATCCAAGCTGCATGAAGGACATGTACATACATGTTCACACAGTGTACATGCTATGCCCAGCTATTCATGTGCTGTGCACTTGCCAAGATAATTTTACTCACAGGTGTAGTGCAAGCGAAAGCAAAGGTTATTCACTGTACATGTAGCTCTGCTTTCTACATTGCACATGCACTGTACATGTACATATATGTGTACGTGTACTCTGTAATATGCATTAAGTTCGTTTATCACATCTGACTTGAAAATGTTTTACATGTACAAAACATGTTATGCTACTTGTGAGGTAGGGGCACATGCAATGTACATGTACAGTGCATGCATGGAGAGTTATCAGGTATATTAAACATGTTTTTGTCAGGTGGAATTTAACTTGTGAGCTCATTTTAACAACAAGCCCCGGCACATTCATCCTTGTCTGGCAAGCAGAATTTTCTGGTTGGCTGCAAATTTAGCTTGTGCAGGGCCCTCTGAATGACGTTAAAGCTGTTTTGCCCGTAATCAGCATTATTCTAGTTCCTCCGAAACCAACCAAGGTGATTTGACTTGTTCTTTTCAGGTGATGGGAATCACGTTCCTTGCTGCAGGCACCAGTATACCGGACCTCATCACCAGCGTCATTGTAGCCAGGAAGGGCCTGGGTGACATGGCTGTCTCCAGCTCTGTGGGGAGCAATATATTTGACATCACCGTTGGGTAAGTGCCCAGTGGAGTCTAGGGCCATTTTCGGCTACATCACCCATTGGAACATCTTTAGAGAGCCTTCGTTATTGAGAACAGCTTTAGTCTTTGCATTGCATTCGTATGCAAGAGTTTTGATGTTCTGTGCAGAAATTGGCCTACTGAAAATGGTTTCTTGAAGTTTTCTTCAAGTTAAGGACTTAAGAGTCATTTAATTTGAAACTGAAGCGTACTAATGTAAGTTCTTAGTGTAAGTTTGTTTTGGGTAAGTTTTCTTTTGAAACTCTTTCTTTTGGGGGGCTTGGAAAATCCTTTTATTTGTGGCAGTAAAATAAAACCCTGCCTAGTGTGTCTGACAGTTTGTACACTGGTGGCAGGCTTTTGAGTATTGTGTAGTGTGGGCGCCATATCACTTGCTGAACATTTTACAAAGTAACAAGCGCTGCGTTGTTCTAAATAGCCCTTTGCTTTTGCTGCAGAGGCAGATAAGACTCACATTCTTAGACGCAGTGCATTCGGCCTGCGTTGTATATGGGATGTGCATCTGCTTATTATTGCACGGCCATTGGGCAGTACCAAGGATTTGATTTGGATAAGGGATAGGCGTGTTCCCTCTGGCCCCAATCTGTTTTCATCTTCATCTTCATCTTTTCTGTCTTGGGGCGGTAAAACTAAAGACATGCCAACTCCTTGGTTTCTTAATATCCTCCAGTCCCTGCCCATCATCTTTGCTCTGTGCTGTACACATGTGGCTTTCTCCTTGTCTGGCATGTTTGGCCCCTGCCCGTCGTACATCAACTAGTGTGCAACAGTGTGCATCACAGCGTGGTCCGCCCCGAGCATCAATCCTTTTCTGTCAATAATTGCTGCCCGCTGCGTGGCCACTTGCAACAAACTCCACCCAAAGAAATCTCTTTCCAGGCACCGGCAACCCGATAGATCAAATTATCACTGGGAACATCTAACCGGAGGGCGGGCCTGCCCAGCCGGCCGCGCTTGCCTTGTGTACTCCTGCCAAGTCTCATCTTTGCCGAGAAATTCAAGACGAGTCAGACTCGCCAGCCGAGTCCTTTCCCCCCCCCCCCGTCCCAGTCTTGTGGATTTCAGAACATCATTCATACTTAATAAGCTATGACAGATGTCCCATCGGGCACCAGTAAATAAAGTAACGGACTGATGAGATGGAGAGATCTGGTCATTAAAAACTAATGAATGCAATTAATTTCCCATGCAGTGCAGCGTGGGCTTGTGGACGGCAAGAGGCCCCACTCAAAAAACCCACCCTGACTTCTGTCTGTACATCCCACATGGCCTTTGCATAACATGCTTCCAAGGCCTCATCATTTTTCACTCTCTTCCGATGCCATTTTGCCCAAATATGCACAGCAGCGATAAGCCCCTGCTCAGGTAAATTTTTTGTGGTCACTCCGGGGAGCCATTAAATTCGTAATGGGTATTCCCATTCAGATCTCAGATGCAAGATATCTGTCAAATGCAAGCACACCGCTCTCAAGGCAATGTCCTGTGATGTGTTTTCCCCGTAATGGAACAATAATGATCGCACAACTCAAAAAGCCGATTTATGTCTCAACAAAGGAACTTGCTGAGCCAGCCAAGACGAAAATTGAATAGTGGCAAACATCAGTCAGGTGGCGGCACATCCCTGCACATCAAAAGCACCTCGTATCTAATGATGATTACTTGCCATTAGTGGGCGTGGAATTTTTTTTATGATTAGTCTCTGCTACCCTTCGTATAATTTAGCGGAGAACTTTCATTTGATGAAATGTTGGCATCAAGCAGAGGCAGATACTTTTGTGCATGGAGTGTTCATCCAGCTCCCCATGACAAATCAAACATTTTGCGCTGAAGCTGATGAAACATGGAGAGAGAATAAAAAAAACCTGAGGTTTTGTCCGAATCCGCACTCCATCTTAGTACCCAGGGCCAGTCTGTGAATCAAAGTCCCCCCCCCTTTGCTTTTGTCTTTTTGTTTGCTTGGGGCTTCTTTCGTTGTTTGTTGTGTTTTGTGCTGTTTCATTGTTGATTGCATTTTTTGTCCTTGTGTGCCATAGAATGTTGTTGAAACTATTGTGGGCACATACATGTACATGTACTTGCAGCCAGGGAGTTTATTTGCTCAATGCAGACTAGGGTTTTGTGGTTTACTTTTGCTTTGGAAGTATACATGTAAAGTGTATGTACCAGTATTTTTGGAATACTTGCTGTGCGATATACTGTTTTCATGTTGCATTTGTAATTTTTGCCTCCCCGATTGTGCTATTATCAGATTCCCTGTCTCTGCTAATCTTTCCCCCCCCCCTTGGACACGATACTGAATCATCGATTAAGTATGAAAACGCTCACTTTATCATGGCTTCCCTGCTTCTTGGTAGGCCATTTTATAGGGATCATAGAATATCAAATAGAATATCAAATATCTATTTTTTCAATTTGAATATCGTTTAGTGTATTACAGTGAAATGAAAGAAAGTCATTTAATGTGTTAAAGTCATTTTACTGTTTTTTAAACAGTCTACCACTGTTTTGGGCATAGCACGCCCGCGCCCACCCGTTGATGAGTGACACAGCACCGCTGCATGCTAATCCAGCCACATTTGAAAAGACACCACTCATCTTCATTGGGGACAAAGGAAATTACGCAACACCTCACAATTCTGGGCTCTCTTTTACATGGCGGCAGGCGTTGCTGAAATACGAGTCAATGAATTTGTCTGTCAGCCTAGAGTAGCCACCAAACAGTCATTCGTGTGGGTGTAAATGTCCATTTAATGAAATGAAGAATTTTGAAAACTGAAAATCTTGACAATCTGCCGCATGTGTACACTGCATTTTTAAAAGCACCCGGCAGCAAGTGGTTAATAAAGTTTCATCCCCCAATAGAAGTTAACAGTTCTGCTTGTGGTTACTAACTAATCCCAAGTTATTGTTATGGTTATGATGTATAATATGTCATTTATCAGTAAAAAAAAATGCTTCTCTTGAGATTTGGGTGACCAAACATTTGCCATACAACTGAAAAGAGAAACAGGGATACACAAGACTTTGTGTGCTACCCTTTCTTAACAAAAGCACTTACCCCAAAGATGGCTGCTCTGCACAATCTCTGTATGCGAGTGGTTAATCATATTTCAGGTCAAATGTTTCAATAATCAATTGTTGGATCTGACTAAGTCCTACTTCTTGTGGTTGCGTTTAGGCTACCTCTGCCGTGGCTGATCTACAGCATCACCCAGCTGGGCTCCCCCGCCACCGTGGAGAGCAAGGGCCTCTTCTGCTCTATCCTCCTCCTCTTTGGCATGCTGCTGATGGTCATCGTGACCATCGCCGTCTCCCGCTGGCGGATGACCAAGACGCTGGGCGCTGCCATGTTCCTCCTCTACGTCGTCTTCATCACCATCAGCCTGCTGTTGGAGTCGGCCGTCATCCCCTGCCTGCTCACCCCATGATCCAGTCTCGGATGTCGGTAGGGTCAAACAGGAGCCAAAATGGAGTAGCTTCAGAAGATAGAAATTGGGCAGTTTTGCCCTGGATGTCGCCAGTGAGGAGCCAATGTAACAAGTGGATCACGTTCCTGTGGGTGCATCTTGCCATTTTTTTTCCCTCTTAATATTTTAGGTATTTTACAATAAAGTTCAATCAATTAGACTAGTCCTGTTGGCTGTTTGGAAAAGTAGACAACTTGCCTGAAATTATAAAACTACATTAATGTGTCGATAATGACTCCCAGATTCACAAACTCGATAGAATTGGCCTGGTTAATTTGATGTTTAGTAGAAGTGGGTTAGTTCAAATTTCAGGGTAGATCACGGAAGTGAATAAAGGTAAAAAGAGTCCTTGGTTTTCAGTTCAGGAGCATTGAAGCCAAGTAGCCACACTGTTGGCCAAGTAGCCACACTGTTGGCCAAGTAGCCACACTGTTGGTGAACATTTACTTACAGGGGCACTTGTCAAATGGCAACTTGTTCATAATTAAGGCTGTCGGAAAGCCGACAAAAACCTGCCATTATGAACAGCCATTTCGAAATAAGGAAAGCATCCAGATGCAGGTGACAAACAATACTCTTATCACTGGTCGGAGAGTGTGCAGATTTTTAATAAATTGTGCAGGTAGTTTTCTTGCAAATTTGGGGAAGAGGAAGATAGATGTACAGTGTATTTATAGGCAGGGAAATCCCCTATAGTTCACAGGGATTGTCGAAGACGAACTCTGAATGCAAAGCCAAAATATCCAGTAATCCCTCAGTACACATTCTCTATGCAAGTGCGCGCTGCATCACACGCTTGATGCAGATAGCACAGGACCCAGCCACCCATAGAAAAGCTGTAGGAAAGATACCAAACCCTGTGCCGATTATGGCCCAGTTCGATCAGTGACCACGGTCAGCTACAAGTCAACTTTGCCTGTTGACCTGTGCCTGAAATATATGCTGAGTACTGGGCAAAATCAACAAGTAGTTGACGAATGGGCACTGACAGGACTTGGCCCAACTTGGACATGCATCATGCAAGATTACACGTACATGTATGCAACCGTGGGTGATGACAACCAGCATTGTTATCAGAACTCGTGCTACACAACTATACAATGTACCGGCTGTTTTCTTCTTCTGACGATGATCATTTTGCAATTTGTAAAGGTCATGCATGGTTTTTGCCCATGGGAATTCTCAGAAAGCATGTTGTGTAATTGCATTGTTTGTGCGCACACACACAGAAGCCTGTCTCTCTACAGTGATTTCTGTGCCCGTGTGTCGAAAATGAAAGCCCTGTGGTGCTGATGAAATCTTACACTCAACTTTTTTTCTGATTTGTTACAGCCATTGTATTTTAGTCTTTCAGTAAATAAAAGCAACTGATTTCAAAAGGGAAGACGAAAGAGCAGTACATGTATATTATAATGCACGTATGAAACGAACAAAAACATTAGTGTCTGTAATCAGTCCTTTGTACAGAGGTGTGCTCTTTTCTCATTTTCTAAGTGTGCAGTGTATGAGCATAGAACAAAATATCAAGTACATATGTACTTTTTGTGACTTTTAAGGTCATCATTTGTGTTACTATATTCAAGTGCAATAAGTATTGTAAATCCAGGCTGTGTATATTAAATAGGAATTCTAAATACTGGTATGTTACGAACGAAAAAACTTTTATGAATGAGAAAGCAAAAAATACTTTTCTTTGATAACATTCCATATTAAAGTGTAAGTGGGCATTTTGCATATATGTTAGTGTGTAGTGTTCCCTGGTTGCATGTGCATGAATAACACTAATAGAAATCTATGTGAAATGCTTTTAACTTGGACTAAGGCAAGTGGCCTCAAGTTACACTATATGAGTAATGAACCTTTTGCCTAATGAGTTCTTGTCTGCAAAACTGAACGTGAGATGCAAAACAAAGAACTGTATGCCGGTACAGGTAGGCGGCTTGCTTCTTAAAACCTGGCAGATAAAGTCCTTTCATTTTGGTTTCTGGAGTTTTCTGTCTCATACTACTTTGACCCAAAGTACAGTTGTGCCTGTAGTGAAAACTGCAACAGTTGTGGAGTCGGTAGTTGTGATGAGCTGTGTTTTTTCCCCTCGTCCGGCTGGTAACTACAGTGACACCCTTTCTGCCTGGTTTGAAGACGGTGGTTCACATTGTTTGTAAGGTTGCAGTGGTAATGCTCAGGAGTGTCCATCTTGTGAGTCGGTAAAGGTGCTGACAGGCAGCGGTGGATTCAAACGTTTTGGGCCGTGTTTTCTACCCCGCATCTGGAGACTCTGGGTCCTGTCCGACATGTTGGGCCCACCGGTTCTTTCCATCAGAGCCTCACCCACTCACGAATGAGATTCTCCTGCATGGTGCTACTGCAGGCTCACTGGTGCTGCTTTCTCTGCTAAGCAAAACCTCAACTCTCAGTGGCCCACTTTGTTTTCTTTCCAATGCATGTAGAGAACATACATCAGATCAGTGGAAATGTCAAGAGGCATTTTGAAGAATCCAGGCGCATTGTAAGTGAGCATATTTGCCCATCCAAACCAATTCTCTAGATTGCTTGCGGCTCATGTGTTTGCCAACTCGCCAATACTCCTCACTTACTGTCTGCTGGGAAATAGTCCCCTAGATCCAACTTGGTAGGAGTATGGAGAAACAACTGAATAACTTTGAGCAGTCCTTCATGTGTAGCTAAATTACTGCCGCATAAAGAGCGTGCACAAATATTCTTCGTCCATTGTAGAATATTAAGTACTGAAGATTGCTTCAGCCATAGCTGCGGTCTCTGTGTACTAGCTCAAATTATCCAAAATTCCAAGCGTCCAGGTATCCAAGTATAGATTTAACATTACTGAAGAAGTATTTCACGATATGTACATGGATCAGAATTCATATCCTTCTCAAAATTAATATTTATTGTAAACTGTACTACCAGTATATTGTACAACTTTACTATCGAATAGGAAGAAGAAGTTTAAAATCACATTTACCCTTTAAGTGGTATATACACTATGCGGGCCTCTTTGATTTTTGATTTTTATTTATCCTTTTGAAAGTGATCAAAAGAAATGTTTGCACTTTGTTTTGTGAGGAACAGACTCTCCTTACCTGTGCCCAGATATTTGATTCAGTTACCCAGGCAATTTTTACCGGTTTTTTTTTACTGCACAGGAAAAAACATGTACAGTATTTCTAAAAAGGCCCAAGAGTGTGAATGAGTTTGTTTCAATTGGGAACCCTGAACAATAGAGGACAATAAGGTCCCCGATCGACAGAGGGTCCCCGATTGACAACTGTGTACAAAACATATGGGTGGTCTTCTAAAAAAAGTTGAAGTACAAATGAAAGAGGAACAATAGGGGGTCCCCAGTTGCAGGCAAATACACACTTGCGGGGGTGTGTTTGGACAAAGCACTGTGTTCCTTGCTTGGACCCGAGAACAAAAGACGTCCACACGGAACAGGATGCAGCGACATTATGTAGACTCAGGATGGTCCTCACAATGTTTCCCCCGCTGAAAAGCAGTTTCAGATCCATTATTGGGTAAGGGATATCCGTAGCAGAACAAAGAGGAAGAGTTGGGAATTGTCCCCCACAAAATGAGTATTTTTCGCCGTGGTTTCTTAATTTCACAAAGAGTGTCTCTTGTAAATATTTAATGCTAACCTGTGTGTGCTTGATCATTTATTTTCTGATTTATGCCATTTGATTACTAATGGATATGGATAAGGTGTGTATTAACCATTAATTACTTTCTGTTCAGTTTGATAGTGTGTATTATGTTAATTTTTTTGTTTCAGCAAAACCGACATGACATTGTATTAGATGCAGAATTTTAAATTGTAATATAAATATCCAGCATTAATTCCATGTATAGAGATGTAAAAAAAAAAATTATGATGTGAAGAACTTATGCTTGAATTTTTGTGTGAAATCTTGTATACATATATTAATATTTGTCTAAATTCAATTCAGCAGTCATACTCCTTGCTCAAACTTCCTTCCATATCATTGGCAATACGCTGTTTCATTAATTACACTTTTTGTCTGCACGTTGTGAAACTGTAAAGAAAGGTAACTTTAAGAAAATTACTACATAAAGTTCTACAGTTGGAACCGGCCTCCCTAGGCCTTAGACCTGTTATGTTTTATTCTTCTTTGGAGACCAGTGATGCCATACCAGGCGATAAAGCATTTGATACACTTGTTCGACAACATTTCACCCACGGATTCTGCACTTTCAGAGATGTGTTACTTTTAATTGAACTGAAAAAAAAAAAGGATGCACATTCCTTTGGAAATGAGTTGAAAAGTCACTCTCACATTTCTAACTTCTCCAGAGCTGATGTTTCTTCATATACCAACTACTGAACATGCAGAATGCACAGTGGGTGCATACAGATGCTTCAGAGCTCTGGTTACTGTATTATATGTGACCTGCTCTGCCAAAAAGGGTAATAAGTCACGCAATGCCAAAACATGCTGTAGCCGCTTCTATTTCGAGAGGGCAAAATTTCTTGAAAAATGTAATTTTTGTGTGTGTTTCTAGTCCTTTAATAGCTTCTATAACATGTAAATTTTCAGACTTTGTGACTACAAACATGGATACTGCAGAATAAAGATGCAAAATTGATCATTCGGTAGGAAATCCAACATAGCATTTTCCATCTAAAAATGTAGATGTGCAAATGTCTATGTATCTCTGGAACCCAGCGCACTGCAGGGGTCATTCATATATCAAATTGTAGCTTGTGATGTACTCAATCCAGTCATATCCAAAACTGATAACCTGGATATGGTGACTTACATGTATTACCCATTTTTCCAGAGCCGATCACATTATGACAATAGGCCATTGTTTGATAGTACTGCATTTTGAATGGCACAAAAAGTACATTAGAATACATGTAGTGTATGGCATGAGAGACGGAAACATTACGTGAGGTGTTGTATTATTCATTACCCTTGTTTTCCAAGCTAGCACGAAGAATTCAGGGATATTTGCTCCTGGCTGTGTATTTCAATTACATTTATAAACCCTGTTGTATTTTTTAGCTCTGTCTGAGTCCCTGCGTGCAGTGCCAGTTGCAAAGAATCTCACTGGACTGGGGGGAGCCAGTCTCCCGCAGCATGTTTGCTTGCATGTTATTGTCTGAATCCTGCCCATCAATGTGTAGGGTACCAGTGTCTAAAGACACTGACAATGTCTGAATCCTGCCCATCAATGTGTAGGGTACCAGTGTCTAAAGCCAGTTGATTATTCATGCTGTGAAATGGGAATGCCACTTGAGCAAAGTTTGGTGTTCGGAGCAAAATTGGACAGAGTCGAATTCAACTTTTGCACACGTGCTTCTCAAAGATTTGATGTGGCACCTGGAAATTGAAGGCCTATGTTAAAGTGCATGCAGCCTTGACAATGCTGCACTTCCTTTTCCCATGTGGGTATACAGCAGGGCTTAAAAATCCAACTTTATGTAAGAAATTAGGGTGCATGTAGTTAAAGCATTTTGTTGTAATTATCTGTGTAGAATTTGCCTTCTGATTTGGTTTAGAAATCCAACTATCCTTGTAACACTCTGTGCTTGTTTGCGTCTTCCAAACGTTGACTGTAAAAATGTGCTTGTCACCAGACCGCACTATGGAGACGTTACAATGTCACTCTGCAATTACTGCATTGTGTTACCATGATCAAGTCAAGCACATTCCTAATTAAACACAGTGCTGGGTGTGATGTTGGGGTTAATCATTGTTCATGTTACTTACATGGCAACACATCACGTGTGCGGCAAACACAACAATCACCCAGCAAAGTAACATCAGTGGATTCGAATCAGCCATCCCAAAGAATTTTTAGAATGGATGCCTGGGTAGGCAGTAAAGTACAATAATCCCTTAACATTCCCTCAAATTCAGATCACTGGGAAGCATCAACATGCCACTGCATCGTAGTCTTCTGATTCTGGAGAGTAATTTGTTTTGCCATTTATATGACTGTAGGTAATGTTAGTGCTGTATTACTTCAGGGCATTTTGATTTAAGATAAGAGAAAACAAAGTATCGAAATTCCTCAATTATATTTCTGACGCGTCATATTTAGCAACGCATATACAAATTTTGAATCCGCTCTCTGTTCAGTGCACTATATTACTTAATATACCTGTATCTACACCACCAAGTATAGGCATATACATGTATAGATATTGGGACTGTATGTATGTATGTATGTATATTTGTAAATACTCCAAAAATGGTGAAGAACAAATTCATGCAAAACAAAGAACAAAAACTAACAAAGTAGAGAGTTTTGAACTGTACATTGAAAGCACAAGAAAAGATGACAATAATATTGACAGGTGGAACAAGGTTACTGTTCCTGTAAGGATGATGATGTACGCCGGTGTGCAATCTAATCTACCTTTTTAGTTTATTTGTATTATTTAAGTTGGGTAAATGAATGTTTTATTTTTTTCAGTTTGGGACTCTTTTCTAGTGAGCAGATGTATGATAAAATATTTTGTTTACTAGGTGTCAGGTAGAATAGATATTATTGTTGATTATTTGCCAACAGCTTTCAGCTGTGCTGATGTTGTGATGCAAGTAGCCGTGTATAAACGCAAGAGAAGATGCTTTGTTAGGGATCGTCTTACGAACAAAGATACGTTCTCTCTCAAATCCCAGTTTGTAATTTGCAGTGAATATGTACAATGGATTAACCTCGTAAGAAATCTGCTTAATTTTTATGTCTGTGGCAAATTCATTAGTATAAAAGCCGTTCTCTCTGCAAAATGTGAGAAGTGTTTTACTTATGAGTGAACACCACGACTGACTCTGTTAGCTGCTACGTACAGGTATTAGAAATTTTTATTAAAAGTTGTTTCGAGTTTAAGTTTTCATGCTCTGAGAAGAGTTGTACACAAGTTAAAGTCTGGCTCGTTTTCAAGACACAGTTCCAAATAGCAAACATGAACAGCCCAATACTTTTGTTTTCCAGCTTAAAAAAAAAACTGTGTCCCTGTTTTTTATGCGGTCATAATGTTATTATTACTGTCAGAAACCTGTGGAAAATAAAACATACAGCGCACAACTACATAGAAAAGCCTTTCGCTCTCTACATGTGGAGTTCTTAATCTTGAAGTTTCTTAATATAGCCCGCCGTCTACCTTCCTGAAGTATTCACTACACCCTCCTTGACTCCAAGGATGATTTCCAATGGGTTTGTCATCCTTGTCTCTCATTCCTGAGGTTTTGCAATCAGGGAGAATAGCTTGGTTAATTTGTCAAACCTTGAGGACTGCATGGTGCCCAGCACACCTGATGGTCAGGAATAGAGCTCTGTGATCATTAGAAATCATTATTACAGACCAGACGTCACCGAGACAGGTTATTAACGGGCTCATACAATTCGAATTTAACTGGAAATGTCCTTGGGCTGAAAGGAGGGAGGTTGCAAGTGCCGATCAATAGTCATGTCAATAAGTAATGTCGCCGATTGATGAGATTTTGATGCAGTCAGTTCTTGAGGTCGTGACAAATCAGCAATGGTAATTAAAACTATATGTTATTTTTTGGGGGGGGGAAGTCTTGATGCTTTTTGTCATGCAATATTTTTTAGGGGGAGGGGGATGTTCAGGAAGGGTGAATTTGAGAGAAAAGTGGCCCCCTAAAATTTCATACGGCATGTGCAATTCTGGACGGTGTAACAAGAGCCGTAAGGGCAAATCACTACTTAACTGATAGCTTGAAGGTGTAGTCATGGATTTCTAAATATTTCATCATTATATTGAGAGCAAATTTGGCCTTTGCAGCCATGAAATTCCTTGTTTCTGTTACAGAAACCACGTCATATGCATGGTCTGCATGGAATGCAAAGGTTCCATTGGAAGAAAATAACAAAACCAGCTTTAAATCGGGGATCAGTCCCTTGGACTAGGGTGCTTGATTTGTGTTGTTTGCTCACCGTCAAGGGATTTCTTTTCCTCGAAGTCCCAATACACTGGGATAGTGCAGTCTTTCCGGCCCAGCTCTCTGCAGGTAGTTAATTACCTGGTTAACTAGTAATCAAGGCGTGGGTTGGTTCAGTCCCTGTGTCTGCTTCAAGCAATCACCACAAGGCATTGTCGGTAATTGTTCAGAGATAGAGATGCAAAGGCGAGCGTCTGCTATGTCAAAACGACTGTTTTCAAACAGGAGAAATAATATGTGACAACCCAGGTTCATACCATGCTATAGTTACGAAACCATTATGAGGTTTGAGTATAAAGCAAAATCATACACTACTTTAACAATTTGCAGCTGGACAAATTCTCATTTGCCAAATTCATTTAAAATTGGAATTTGAAAGCTGAATAGTTTTTGCACTAGGACATCACAAAATAAAAAATGTGCTCCCCAGCCTTAGTGAAGAACATTCTATGATCAATTTGAGTTTAGTTGTAAATCCTCGCAAAATAGACCCTTTGACTGTTATCTTTTGACTTTGGTCTTTGTCATCTTGTCAAAATATTAATTTCACACCATATAACTCACGTTCAAATCCAAAAGCTTGAGTTGCAAGAATGGCATACATACATGTACTGATAATCTGACTTAATGCAATATACATATATTTATGTTATCATTTAATGTTTAGTAATGTAATTGATGTACAGTAACCAGTGTGACTGGGTAGAATAAACCCTGCAGCAAACTGCAGGGTTGGAAATCTTGAAATTAAACACATTCCTCGAGCTTCTAAAATTGCTTGTTATTGTATCCACTTTTTTAAAATCTAATTTATTATTGGACAGTATTTTTGCTTGGCATTATTAGGTCGTTTCCTATACCTATTATGTATGTGGCTTTTTTAAGGCAATTTCTTTCAGAATTGTCTGGAAGAACAAAGTCAGTGAAAATTTTAAAAAAGCGGCACAGGGTTCATCTGAAGTTAGTTTTTGTCAAATGATCACATTCCCCAAAGTCAGATATATTGATTTTATTTCTAAGAGTTTTTAGTTTTGGTTTTCAGACATTCACAAGGGATCCTTTCCAGCAGCACAAAAATATTCTTAACTTATCAATTCCAAATGAATGGGCACGCGCAGTCCATTCTGAAATGTTTTGGCATTTCATGTTAAAATGGAAATGCCTATTAAGTGCAGCCAACCTTGGAAAATTGCAGACATGCAAAGGCAATTCATTTTTAGCCAATGAACGTACTGACGGTGGGCTTTAATCCCTTGTGAGCTCCCAGCTGGACCAAGAAAGGGGTCAATTTTCCTAGCAACGGAGGCTCCTTTGGTTCCCTGGTTCACAGATGACTAGGAAATGCACGCCTTAATGTTGCATTGCTACTACCAACCAAATGAACATTTCGCATCAACATGGCTCTTTTCAACGGACGTGGAGGTGCTTCTGCTCAAGGCAGATTAAGGCCAAATTTACGGACAACTCCAGCCTCTTCTGTAGTGTTTAGACACTCTAACCTGATAACAGGAATTTGGAGTTAGTACTGAAATCAGCCTGATTTAGGGCCTATAATTTTAAAACAATTCAGTGGTGAGGATCTTGTTGGAAGTTATCAGTCAATTAATTTGGTTCCCATGATACAATGAAAGTGCAGCTTCTTTCATAAAAGACAGCTTCTGCTTAAAAAGTAGAAACCACACAGTTGGACAAACCTCTCCGAGTCACTTTGCTTTAAGACTTCTTCCTCGAGTGGAAAGCACTCAAGGGAAACGTCCGGAACATCACAAACTCTTAACAGAAAAGGGGAAAAAAGAATGTCATACCACAGAGAACCTTAGGAGTTAACATTTCAGTGTCAGCATCATCTTTGAGACATAATCTGCTGCTATCTCGATGAGGTTTTGGACGCTTTGCAGACGGGAATTTTTTTCCACTGAGGAATTTGTCTCAGTGTTGTGGTCAAGACCATCACGAGTCCCCACAAGACTGTCACAAGACCAACACAAGACCTCAACCCTGAATTCAAGTCACAAGCTATTCTAATTAACTCCAACAAAAGCATTCCTTTGCACTGCTCACCCTGTTACTGGGGACTGGTCTTTCATTGCCTGATCATGCATGGCCTTGACAAACATGGATTTGTCTCTGAGGAATAGCCCCCAGCACAGAAGTAACGCAGCTGCCGTTCTCTTTTGTGCCACTCTGCTTATGTGTTGAGTTCTTTTAGTGTTGGCTTGTTACACAGTGTACCTGCAACTGGTTTTTCCTTTTTGCACAGTGCTGTAAAATTCACTGCTTCCTAGCTGCCGACTCAACCTCGCTATTCATCCTCATTAATACTCTACTTTCCAGGTGTCAACAGTGGGGACCACTGGAAACCCATGGTGTTGATATGAAGAGCTAGCCACTCAATACAGCTGGAGGGGCAGCGTAATCCCAGACCTAATCAAACTGCTACCTCCGTGGGGAAGGTTGGGGGGATTGGACTAGCCTGCTCTGCTATAAACTTGATAAAACTACGGGGGAAAAACAACCAATCGAGAAACCATCCAGAAGGGATACTCTATAGGGGTGGATTCCCGTGTGGAGACTGTGAAAAATTCACAAGTTGCGAAACGCGGTCTGCGGGGTCCGTGCAGGGTGCAAATTAATAAGGCAGGATCGTGGCAGAGTGCAACGAGTTGGCAACAGCAAAGACCCTCCGAGGGAATTCACGTGGCCGCCACCAGCACACCCAGAAAATTGAATTTATAAGATGTACATAACTGCAAGTCATAACGAGGGGAAGAGCTCAGCCTGTGAAAGTGAGAGATGCATCATTATCATGCAGGTCTGTCTTCTTGCAGAGGAAGTCTGGGATTCAAACCTGGTAAAAAGGGCAACCTGTGTGGGCAGAAGACAGCTGAAAAGAACCAAGGAAACTTTCACAGAAAGCAGTGTCACAAGGAAGTCAAAGATAAAACCCTAAATTTTGGATATCAAATAAGCTACTTGCGAGTTAAATTTGAATAAAATCTGGTACACTGTGTTATCTGATTGCACAGAAACATAACAATTTGAATTCCACAGACTAAAGACACTGTTGCTATACCTCGTGATTCGGGGCAAGCTTTTGCATAGCAACCACCATCTCTGGAATGAGCTGGTTCCTTTGTGCCGTTCTTATCCATTGAGAACAGTGTATTGTTGCAAGGTGTCTCTTCTGTAACTAAGCAACAGCTTGCCCCAAATCACGAGGTATACATGTAGCAACAGTGGTTTTTAGTATGAAGAATTCAAGTTACGTTCATGTGAATTTAAAGAACTCAGTGTTCCAGATTTTATTCAAATTTAACAGGCAAATGGCTCATTTTGCATCATTCTTCCATGGATCACCCTTGCCCCTCTCATTCTAAGGAAACCTCCTGCTGTGCAGTCGAACACAGTGTCAAAATGCAATGACCTCCACTCTGCTAAATAATTACATGAAAATTATAAAACATCAGATTGTTTCCATCAAAAGTAAACCTGAGATATTATTGGACACTCTTCTTCTAAGGCAATGTTTGTGACCGAGAAGCCATTTTAAAATGGCCATCACAAAGTTACAGTATAAACACATTTCTTATTTTGGTCCGTTTGTTTTATGTACATGTATATTGCATATACATATCTATTATGCCAACTTCGCCACAAAATTCACAAAGTGATGTATCATATATTTCCCAGATCCCTAAAATGCATAGTCTACATGTCGTATGCTGCTGGCCGGTGTGTCAAACTATCCAATCGCTTTGTGATACGACTGACAAATTCAACCATGACAGTTTTCTCAAAGTCTCACTGAGGTGAAGTTGTGGCATGTCTGGGTACACCAAAACCTTTCACAATTCCTTCAATCTGAGGACAATGTCTCAACAATGAAGAGTTACTCACTTCTATGTTTTCATCAACTATTTCTAGCACATGCACTTACATGTATTTCTAGTAACTCAAGGGTGACAGACATCAGTGAATTGACGAGCCACAAGGTTGTATAATTCTGTCCTTTCGGATTTTATCGTGTTTATTCAAGATGTTACAGCAGGTTTTTCATCAGCACCCTCAGCAGAATGAGGTAGTGCCAGGCATGCTGCAGGAATCTAGCTCACAAAAAAATAACAGACCTGTGAGCACTTAGATTCTGAGGGAATTACCACTGAAACAGACGTATTCACCAATTAACCAAAATGCCACAGACAAGACAAATACAAGCAAATGTTACTTACAACTTATACACATACAGAATTTTGGTAACATTATACTTATTTTGTATATATTTGTAGTTGATTGTCACAACTGGATGCAGTTGAAGCCAAAAGATTGAAATCTCATACTCTCCAGTCACCCACTGACTAGCTTTTGGACTGATCCACTTGAGAAATGTGACATTACTTGGTCACATTTCTAAACTTCTCAGTTTGTCTACTCAGTCTGTTGATGCAATCTAACCCACTGGGTTGTGCCAGACTGCCCATCTTGGAAAATGGAACAGATATCCTGTTGTCTGTTGAACTTAAAAGGACATACAGGATTAAGAGTTTTTTGGGTTAGCTCCTGGGGTACAGGTGTAGCTTTGGATCCATTATACCCACCTGTCTTCTCTTGATGACCAGGTTAATAGCTAATTACAGGCCAATGTCTTATGCTAAGAAGCTTGCTATCCCCAATACATACACATTTACATTTAATTACCCAGAAAACAAAAAAATACAAATGCATTTGTTGTGTTTATTTGCTCTGTGCACGCTGCCGCCATAGGCATGTAGAGCCTTGAGCTGGCAGCTTTACACAATAAACATAGCCAGTTCAGGGGTTCTTGTGTGTGCTGTGTTAGTTCTGATGCCATGTGATTGGACAAAGCGATTCTGACACGACTGTACAAGCTGCCAGTTCCAGGCTCTGCATGCCTATGGTGGCAGTGTGCAAAGAGCAAATAGAGTATAAAGGACATGGGTGTCCACTGTCCAGATGTTTGCCTTTAACCACTCCCTGCCGGGGATTCCGGATCCGGACACGTATGCTTTATATGCGTGGCCGGGGTCTCGGACAAAGGGAACAGGGCCTTGTAACAAAAGACCGTACTCGGTACAAAAGAACAGGCTGCTGGGAATTACCAACATTTTTTCACTCTCAAAAGTGGAGGTAATCCAGCCTTGTTTTGAAACAGTATACCATGGTTTGGGGCATTTAGAGCGAGCGGATTACCACCGGGGACAAATGGGCTCCACCACCGCAGCGATGAGCTACACAGCACCGCTGCGTGCTAATCTGGCCCCTATTGAAAAGAGGTCTGCAGCACACTGAGTCAGGTTTGTGAACAAAAGAAAGCTATATAACACTGCACAATCTGGGCTCTTTTTACAAGGCTGCAGGCCTGGCTGAAATACTCAGACGTCAATAGATTTTGTCTGTCAGGCTAGAGGGGCCACCAGACAGTCCTTCACATGTTTGTAAGTGTCCAGAAAATGAAGATAGGAATTTCAAAGAATTTTGAAAACAGACAAAAATGATGAATATCCCGGCCCAGCATCATCAACATTGACAACTGCCCCAGCAGGAAATGGTTAAAAATGTAGAAAATAGACAGTCGTTGGAAACTACCACATAAATTATGCTCGTGCTAGAACAACTACATGCAGTTTGCTGGTTAATGCTTTGTCGGTCTATTTACACTCAACAGTGGTCAGACTTTTTAATGAAAGGAATCTTGAATTCTGCGTAGCAGTATGCCCAGTAGTTGAGTCAACTTCATATGTATGGCGTTAAGCATGTATTGGAGTCCTCCTTGCCAAATCTTGCTGAGCGAAATCTGTCCGTGTCCATTTGGCATAATTTGGGTGCTACGTAGCTTCAAGATGACTTTCCCTGTCCTGACTGTTCTGCCCCTCGGGGGCTCATACCAAGACTACAGCTATCGACTGTATAACACGTACATGTACTAGAGGTTTCACACTAAACTGTAAAGTACTACTGCCTCATTGCATGTTCCACTGTGCCTTTAGGCGGCTGGTTTGACTGTGCCAACTGCGGCAACTGCCAACTCCCGACAGGCTGTCAGTTCCTTACTCCCGACAGGCTGTCAGTTCCTTCTCTCCAGGGGATCTTTTTTGAGACTTTACGACTTGGTTAGATTCCAAAACCCTCTCTGCAAAGACTGGTTCACTCCATTCTCCTCCAAAATTGGCATTATAAGCCCCCCCCGGTGAGAAGAACTAATTAAGGCGATACTATAGACTATAGAGGTTATTCAACGATGTCACATTGTTACGTGACTTCCCAATAACCACCATATTGGCCGTCAAGCCGTTGCATAGTAACATGCAATTTGGATCAATGCTGAGAAAAAATGACGAATCCCATGAAAGAAATCGTGTTTTCCGACACTGCTAATGACTTGGATGGAGTTCACAGGGCACAATGTATTTCCAAGATTTGGCAGTACTGTGAGACGAAAGTCAATGGAAAGTGCGCCAAGTTAGGGAATTGTGCTAATGTTAGCCCTATAAGGCCTACCCGCTTTGAAGTGAAGACTGCAGAGACGCGTGTGAGTTTAGAGTCCAGTTTGGTGTTGAATTACAGCAATCCATTTTGATCTTTGTTTTTGATTGGCAGGAATCCGATTGCAGATCTTGTGAAGTATCTTCACGATTATGGCACCCTTTGGCACAAACCATGCTCGTAGGTGTATTTTCACACGTTACCATGCATGCACTTGACGGCCAATATGGTGGCATAGGCGAAACCACGGACTGTATGATATCACGAGAATTTCCTCTATATCAGACCTCAAACCATGCTATTGTAATAACTACGAGTCTTAGCTGTGTACAGCGCAAGCAAAGGACACCGAAATTTACGCACAGGTTGTCTGCTGACGAGAACTCTCTTCGCACCCAATTCAAGCCAATATTGAAACACAAAAAAACCAACAAATGGCAAAGCATACTGTATCTGACAGAAAGATTTTGTACACATGTACACGGAGGTCGCTCAATCACTGCACTTATGGATTACACAATTTATATTACGTCCTTCCAGTAATGCTAAAATATTCAAATATTATATACATAAACTGAAGGCCTGTCAACTTTTCCAATTTTTTTTTTTTGTGGAAGCGCAAACAGACGGTGACAGCACACAGATCATTTCTGGTGATTTCCCTACTTGTCAAGTTTCTGTCATGCAATATATCCAGCTTACCACTGGAATGGGTGCCTTTTGGCAACAGATTAAATCTTAGGGAATCACTGCTTGGACTTTGAAAACTTGCAAAACACACTTCTAGGAGGCCGGCGGGGTGGCTTGGAAAAGTGGACAGGCCTTGGCGGACAGCTCAAACATTAAATGTAGGGATGGCGGTTCACTTTTTACAGGCAGTTGTCCTTAGACAGTCGGAAGGCAGAACCGAAATCCCAACTTCCCTGGATGAGGTTGAAACTGGGCGAAAGTTTGTAAACTGTAGCTCCCTCTCTTGGCTCAAATGTGGAAGGGGGTAATACAAGAACCAGTCCATGTCACATTTTGACCACTCGTTTGGATGTCACACTGTACTGCATGAAGGTCTGAGCCTTTGCTTTCGACACCTGCTCTTATCTCTGCTGTCTATAGAAACAATTTTTTGGGGTGGCAGAGTGTCCATCCAGTGATCATCAGAGTGATATGAATGGCTAGTCTTCATTTCCAGCTTCTCAGACACATGTCAGATCCCTGAGTGACCATCATTTCTTAAACTTTGCCTCTTGCCTGATAGAAAGACTACAGTGTGTCATGCAGAAATTAAGCCTTAGCCATGCGCAATCCAATGAGAAATCACAGCATGTATGCCCAGGTGTGTTACACTAGACCAGTGCGTTCATGAAGCGAACAGAATCTGACATGGAGTCTTTACTTAGAATTGAAAATTCCACCCGAGGCCCACACACAATGATCCCCAAGTAATTCCTTGACCATTCCTTAAGGTCTGTTCATAAATTCTCTCTTGCTTCACGCTGCTTGACTTCCACTAGAGACCTTGTCACATAACATGCTTCATCGGATCCTCCGAAAGCGCATGTGGAAATAGAATCCATTTCCCTGCCTTAACTTTCTATTTCAGGTGACCAAGTGCGACCCTTTTAAGTACAGTAAACTTTACACATGCCTGGACTCATGATGCAAACCGCATGCACTTTTGAGAATGCATAGGCAGAGTTACGGATATCTCGAATGTGTCTTCATAAATTGAAATGTTTAAAAATTTGCAGTAACACAAAGGCAGTGGATGTAGGTTTCTTATAACATGTGTCGCTGACAAGCCAGAAATAAAGAATTTTTAGACCCTGGGAATGTCGGTTTCATTTCTGCCCCCCCTTTTCCCCTCTACCTCTTTCCTCCCAGCTCCTCCCACCTTTCTTTTTTCTTCTTCTTAAACAGCCAATTTGCTGATTTCCGTAGACTGTTTCCGATGCGGTATGGTGGCCGGGGTGGGGATGGTCTTTCCAGTGGCTGTGTCCAGGGGAGATGGTGCGGCCAGGGGCATACCCAGCCGGTTCCCGGCCAGGCCGGGCGGTTTCCCGCTGCCCGGTCTCAGCTTCATCTTACCCGACTGCTTCTCCATGTTGTAATCACCCGAGTCGAAGTATTTCACCTGGTACAGTGTAGGAAAACAAGACAAAAAAAAAACCCTGAAATAATTTTGCTCGTTGTGAAGTGGACAGCCTTGTAAGTCCAGCAGCTGGAATCGACTCTCTGTGATTCTAAGCCCCTGAGAGTTGACTATGAGCAGTGCCTGGTAGTTCTAAAGAGAGGCTGACTCCTGCCTGAGTTCAAGAGTGAATGCTTCTAGGAAACCACAGAATCGGCAGTTCTCATCAATTTCATCTGTGAAACATGTAACACAAGTTTAAAAAAGTGACTTGGCCTTGTAATGATCTCGATTTAACGATTCATTGAGCAGTTTTTCCTCTGTCGATTTTAGAGCTTTTCCCCTTGTTTGGGAAGAAGCTGAATGAAGTTGACTCTTAACAGAGTCATGGCTCCAGGACTGAATGGGAATCAAGCGGAAGAAGACGAAGACAAATGTGCCGGAAGTCAGCACTCAGAACACAATACTTACGCCTTTGTTTAATCTCTTGCGTAGGAAGTCGGAACCACCTGGTTTCAGCTTGCCATATTTTGCGGCAAGTTTGGCTTCTTCTGTCTTTTCCGGAGAGAGCTGGGGGGAAGGAAAAATGCAGACAAAGTTCTCTCACTGCCCAGGTTAAGATTGGGCACAGACATTAGTGATGGTGACCAAACCTGTCAACTAAGACTTGAGTCTTACAGACCAAAATTGACACCTGTGTTGCATAAAACCTAGCGAGTTGAAGTTGCCAGTCGACCTTGACATCAAAATCTTACACCAGACAGAAAGAGCTAATCTAAATAACTTGAAAACATGTGAACACCATGACTGCTGACCAAACACGCAACACTGTAGGTATTATCACAGTCCATAACTATTTAATCACCTAAAGGAAAAAAAATGCATGTAGCACTGCTCCAAAAGTAAGTGGCTTCAAATGTGCGTATGTGCGTTAGTTTTAACTCCAGCTTGTAAAGGAGCCATCAGGTTAGCAGTGCTGCCCCGATGGTGTACCATTTTTGTCAGCCTTGAGCACTCCACAACCTGTTCTTCACATGTATCAGTGCGGAGATTATAACTGGACGGAGACCAGAGAATGATTTAAAATAAAAAACAAAAAAAAAGTCCATTTTAAGATCAAAACTGTCCGGTAATTTTTGTTACATTTATTTTTGACTGCAAAAGGGAATAACAACTTTGTAAGAAGATGAAGTGCTCTACAGCCTTGATGTTTGTTCACAAGTATAAATTTGGGAGGGGGGAGTGTTAGAACACTTGCAGAAATTATGAACCATTTAGGGGAAACACTGTCAAGGAGACGTTCCCTTGACAGTGTTTTGTGTCACTGTTAATTGAGATTTGCTGCCTGGACCCTTGTGGAGGTGCATTGGCCAGGGTCATTTGTTCTTTGTACCTGCGGCTTGACGTCCAGCGGCTTCTTGAACGATCCCTCCTGTTTGTTCTCTTTGTCCCCTAGTGATGTCGGCAGAGGGCCGGGCTTGTCCTCGCTGGCTTCGGGCTCCTGAGTAGTCCCCTCCTCGGCCACGGGTTTGGGTTCAGGCATGGGTTCTGGCTGGGTCGCCTGGGGCTCCTCTGCCTTGATGCTGTCGTCGGACATGGTGGTTGCTCTTTCAAAATGGCTGCAGTGGAGACTAGATTCAAATGTTGCAGAATCACTAGAAAGCAATTTAACAAATGTATGTACGTAAGGAAGAAAACTTATACTGTACTAGTGGAGTTGCATGTAAGTTGGCATTGTGGTGCTTATTTTCAACTTACCCAATTCTCTTGACCCAAGGTTAATTCCAGAACTACTCAGGCCGACATACTGGTATGAATCACACTTTCAGTCCTTACCTGATTGTGTGGGGTTTCCTTGGAATATTTGTACATATATGAACTGCCCGTATTAATATTTGGATATGGTTGGCAACAGTAGAGTCCTGGAACCATCCATAAACCTTGAGTACCACTAATTTATTTCACTCAAATTAGCTCAGAACCTGAAACAAAATCCTCATATTTTATCCCAAGAACAGTCCTGAAACTGTCTAATGCAGTGTAGGATTCAGTGGGACTTGGAGATTCCAATGATGGTGGTAATGTTTACTTACACTCAGGAAGAAAGGACGTCAACCAACTTCACTGTTGAAATCTGTTCATTTTTTTGTCCCATTAGGAAACACCACTACTTTGTGCAGGTCATGCCATAAGCCAAGTTTGAGTTATCAAACTACGACCGGCAGTAACATACACTGATATAGAAAACGGCCGCCGGCCCATACACATGGCTTCCATATGTGACATCAAGAGTCAGATGCAGCCAAGTAAATCCAGTTGTGACTTGTTAAAGTTATTACAAGCGCAAGGCCCCGAAGAATGGACCATGAGTTAGATTACCGATGCACACTAGTACACTAGGAACACGACTTCGTACATTTTTAGCTTCTTTCCATTAACAGGTGAATATGTATAAACAGAGCAGCCAACTTATCCTCCAACTATTTCGGTAGTAAGGGACAGTGAAAATGTATCACGCACCAGCAAATGTTGGTGTTAAGAAGGTAATGCTATTTTAAAACGGGACAAAAAACGAACAGATTTGTAAAATGAATTTGGTCAACGTCCGACCATTTTTTACTGCACGAGTGTGGGGTCCAGGGAACGGAGGCGGGGAATGTAAATTTCGGAAACCCCCCTTTTTAGTTACTTTTACAAATAAAGGTTGCGTCTGGAAAAGAGTATTACTCGGGCAATGTGTCTTTGATGTCGTGAACCTATTTGGGTGACAGTTGGAAGAGGCAATTGGGCGAAAAATGTGACTTTCTTACCTGATATCTGTCAACGTAAATGCATGGTTAACTTGACGCACAAGCACAGTCATAGCGGACTATACAGGTACAAGTTATATGAGCTTTAGCAGTTCTCTTCAACATCACATTTAATACTCTTACTCCTCAATCTGCTTTTTCGACTAATCAGAGATCTGCTTTCTAATGAAACTTTGCAGTAACCAATTACAGACACTCTACCAAGCAGGTTTGATAAAATCACTATGTGGTTGTGTGCCTGCACGGTCTAGCTGTTGTATATACACTATTAGCTCTACTGAGTGGAGCGTTAGCATTCTTTTTTTTTTATTTTGAACGGGATCGGTCATACTAACGCTCCATGACATTACATACAGGGTTTGTCCTTAACTTTTTTTCTCACTTGCCAGCCGGACCAACAGTAGTGATGGCTTTTTACTAGTCCGCCAGCATTTTCACTAGTCCGCATCTTCCCCCAAATTTCAATATTCTTTTTGGCATTAGTGTTTTCTGCTCCAACATCATGTGTACTCGATGAGTAATCATAAATGGTCATGGAAATTATGAATTTCCAGAATATTCATGAGTATAACTCTACTCAACCAAATTAAACACACAAAGTGGTTACCTGCTGAAAATGGTTTGTTTTATTCACAATCCAAGAGACAGAAAAAAAACCCATATCATTATGAACAGTTTATGGACATGTACATGCACATTTTATGCAGTATGCACATGTACCGGTACACACACATACATGTATGTACATGTACACCCGGCGAAATGTACATACCCTGTACAGTACATGTTCATTCTAGACTGTGTCCAGTACCCGTAGGGCGCATTCCACCAAATGGTTGTATTTCTGCTTGTGAGCTCATTAATATTTAGTGATCCTATGGGGTGATCATAGAAATATTTTTCTATAAATCCTGAATTCGGGACTGATAATTTCCAGTTTGGGGTATTCAGAGCTGAACGCATAGTTTTACTACTATTTTGGAGGTATCTTCGGGGAAAGGCGAATAAAAATAAATTTCGTGGCTGACCCCCATAAAATTGAAATAATAAGTGATCTTCTGGCCACAAAGTTGAATTTCCAATGAAAAAACAGAGGCCGACCTCTTCCCAAGAGTCAACAGGTGACGCTATTTCGGTCTGATTTTTCAATGTTTTCTGTGGGCGCGTATTTGGTGTCGTGCAACCCGTAGTGCGTGAACCAAACATGAAATCACAACCGTGACATCGCTGAAGTCACAACTATCAATGACCAATCAGAAAAATCAGTATTGCATATTCACAGTAACGTAATGCGTACACACACATCATACACACGCGGCACGTCAACCGCGTGGGATGTATATTCATGACTTACACGTACCACTATGATGCAACGCATGAAAGCACGTGCTTATTTACATCTTGTACGCAGAATCAACGTTAAGTCATATCATTGTCGAGACGTACCGGCCACACGCGGTAGTACAGTAAACGGCACACAGTTAAGTGCGATCCCGCCGCATGGTGTTGCGCAACAGAAGTTTCAGACGATTTACTGCCGCCGCATTCCTAGACTTCAGTATTACTTCTGCTGGGCTGGTGTCAGGGACCGAACTATTCTCGGTTGCAAAAGGTTCTATTTTATTTGGTTCAAAAACCAGCAGCAGCTAGAGGGCATGCATCACAATCAACTATTTCGCCGCTTGTTTCAGAATATTGATTTACTAGACCGCCGGACTACCCAGACGAGGGCTTTCGCTAGACCGCCATGGTTTTTACTTGAATTTGGCTAGTGGACCAGCATTTAGGTTGGACCCTGACCTATAGTAAAGTGACTACAGTTCTCCAAAATTCCCTGTAGTCAACCGTATTTGGTCGGGGCCCGTCTTTGCATGTAGGCCTACACTTGTGAACGGCATAAGCCTTATCACAAATACTGCAAAAAAGGAGCAAACATTGCCCCTTTCTCCTTCCCACAATGCCTTTCTACCATTGTGCAAAATCACCCGTGTAGTATTTACAATAAGGCTTATGGGAGTCCGACACTGATCAGGAAATATTTGCACATTTTTCTGGAAAACGGCATGGTTTGGGCCCATTTCTTTCTTGGTGCAAAATACAAATATATGTAAGCTACCATAAATAGAACTCTTAAGACTTGGGGGAAATGGAGCATTTCTCTGGGTGGGGCCTACACAAAATCCCTGTTCGTGCCCTGTTAAAACATCATGTAGAGCCTTAGGCCCCACAAATACATGTAGGGCTGTAGTCAGGTCAGGGACCAAACCACAATCTAGCGACGTCCCTAATTTCTGCTTATGTCGCTAGTTCAAGTGGCAATGATGTCATTGTCATCAGGTCCAGTGATAATGATGTATTTTTCCCACGCAATTTTGGGAAAATAACAAGATTTGAAATGCCGGCACCCAAAACGGCCACCTTTGGTGTTACCGTTGGAGTCTATGGCAAAATTGTTTTCGATCACTATTTTGGAAAATCGCCACGGTAAACATAAAATCGGCAACGATGAATCGATGGAGATTTATAATGGCAACATTTTCATGCATAAAGTAAACTTCGACAAAATTTCATTTTTGTCACGTAAACGTTTTCATAGGCAGAGTTGGACTCGCCTGCCTACCGAATTCGAAACTTCCAGTGCAAGATTTGACCGAAAAATCTCCTCGATCCGCTTTTATAGATACCAAATGAAAGGAAAATTTCATTTACGATCTTGGGTAGCATGTTTCCTTTAAAGTTGATCGATCAGAGGATTTTGTTTTGAAGCTTTTGGCTGATAAAGAGATCGATGTTATCTGCGAACCGTGATCTAAAAATAGTTCAATAATTACGTCATCGTTGCACAAACGAGCGGCATACGCATAGTCTGGCGTCGTCGCTAGTTTGTGGTTTGGTCTCTGACCTGGTAGTGGCTCTCTTTCACAATCTGTCTCTTCTCTATCGCCACCACAGCCCTATACCATTACCAGTAGAGCCTATGGCCTAGAGGGTTCGTGGGAGCGGGGCGGACGTCGGACCCCACATGGGGGTAGGGCTCGATTAGGATATGGAGGGACTCAACTCGTCTCAAGCTTCACGTTGACATTCATCGCCACCAGTTCCCCTGCAATGTTTTATAACCCACGGCAGTGATACTTACATTAAAAAATATCTTCCTACTGATGAGATCTTCCGACGTCTGACCAGAAATCATCAAATATGCAGGTTTAATATACTGTAACTACAGAAATCTACCTGCGCTGCAAAAAAATATGGAAGATGGCGCCGGTATTACTAAAGGTAACGCTTGAGGGCGCCCGTCCAATGATACAGTCAGAGCTAGAGCCACAGTGGTCAGATCAGTATTCACATGACTGCAGAGAGAAGCTGCCATAGGGGTGCAGACCACAAATTCAAGTGAGAATTTCTGGCCAGCTCATTAGCATTAAAAGTGTCCCCACAGTGTCTTTTGAAAAAGGAGATTGTTTGCCCCCCCCCCAATGACGAGATTGTGTAAATCGTTGCCGGGATCAACTTCCTGGGTCTTTGAGCTTTCATATGAGAGCAGATCTATTCATAGATATATTTTTTCTCAAAACATTTTATAATTAGTTCTTGCCTTGTTTTATCGGTACGTACTGACATGGGTGTTGTTTAAATGCTTTTGTGTACGTGTGTCTTTGTACATTTTACGTATACTTTTTTGTTGAGTGTTTTATCCCAGTTTTTAATGTGTTTTTTCATACCCAGCCTGAAATTTTAACTGTTATAATTCTGTTTTATTATAAATGACGGACTTAACTCGGGGTAATCAAGAATAAATAAATGAATGACCCCTCAAAACAGCCTTGAGGGCCCATCACCAATTTTTTGAAAATGGATGCCCACACTTCATTGTAAATAGAGCGATTTGGAGGGCCCCGTTTGGTCCGATACTTTCAGAAATGCAAGCTCACAGTCCTTCTGGTAGATTCATCCTCCTTAAGTTCTCAACAAACCACCCACTGAGTCCACGTGCCACGAAATGGTCGGTCCGCACGAGCAATTATTGGGCCTACTTACTGGCCTTCAACTAGTATGCAATATTGTAGAGAACGGTTGCGCCAACTTCGACTTTGGAACAAAAAAAGCCATTCCTTATGTGTGCAGCACAGCATGTAGCTATATTCCACGTGTAAAAAAATGTTGGTAGTTGATATAAAACCCAGTTTAAAAGGAATATACATGTTAATATGAACGGTTTTTGGAGCAAGCTTGCTCTTTATCTGTCTTTTCGTTATGATGCCTAAATCCTAGAATAGAGTGAGAAATGCATGTATGTTTTGGAAGGAAAAAATATTATCTTACCTGATTTGCTTGCCCTTTAGAGTTAAAAGCCAAGCACACAAACATAGTGTGGGATATAACGGTTGTGCTCACAATAATATTTTCAAGGCATCGCTGTGTCGCACTACAAGTTTTGTTCTTTCTTTTTCCGTTGATAAAAACATGTTATCAGCCAAAAGTCCATGTCATTTTAATGATAAGTGAACATCAGCTGAACACCAGTCACAAGCAATGTACAACACATGAACATTTTGGTTGGTAATCCCGTTTCCCTCAAGAGGAAACTGAAAGTAAGATTACAGTGACCCTTCCATGGATTCAAATTTCTAAGGGGAGGGGGACTCGGGGAACGATGGAGGAAGGTGCACGTGCCCGATGTCACTTCCCATCATAGTTACGCCACTTCTTTGTCTTATCAAAAAGTCTGGGTAGAACGGTCACAGTTCGGTCCTTCACCTTAGGTCTTCGTTAGATGCTGTTGGGAGATACGACGCACTCGTTGCAATTCGAAAATCCAACGACGTCGATCATCCGCCCACCCGGTGCTAGACATATTTTCACGGTGATCTGTCCATGAGCTAGCTGGCAAGTATTCAGGTCAAAGGTCCTTTGAATGTTTCTGTACTATAGCATAATGAATAAAAATCATCTATTAAAAGCCTATTAAAGTTTATAATACACAGTCCAGAAAACGTCAATTTGCAACACGAGCTTTCAATTGTAGCGCCCTCTAATTTCCAGGGAGCGTATTTGGAACGACAATATAATTCTACACTCAGAGAATTTGAAGGAAGCAGAAATAGCTTGGGAGGCAGATCAGCTTATTCAAATTCAATGAATTCTACAATCAATCGTTTTTGGAAATTACAGAATAAGTTGTTTATACGGAAGCCATGTGTCCAGGCTGTCGAATGAACAAAAATTTATAAATTGAATTTTCAAAACCTTGGCAACGGACGGTATATTAGTTCCACCTGATTTGGTATGCATACAGCTAGAGACGCCCTCTGCTTCCTCTGTCTTATAAAATGCCCCGTGCAGGATAATAGGATAAACAAATCAAATTCTTGTTGTGATCCACTGAGCCGAGAACATTTCATTGCCAACTTGTGACAGCTTCTTTTCCTCCATCTGACATTGCGCTCAGATTTAATGTAATATTGTAGGGCTGTTGTAGCCTGGTCGCCCCTTGTAATCAAGTTGCTTTGAGAAGTCTTTCGACATTTTTCTTACGGGCTGGCACTAGATTTATATATCAAAATTCACTTCAATAAGTATAACTAAATCCTGCATTTTAAATCTCAAGTCTTACATGGTATAGCCGATGGGCGTACTCAAGGTCGTTTTTCAGTTACGATGAAAGCTCAAATTACATGAACACTGTGTGTCTCTGTTGTAAGAACAGTTGACTAGGAAAAATGTTCTATCTCTGGTAGGCCCTATATTGTATTTTTCGACTTTCAACAATGTTATAGTTTCAGAATGTGGTTGATCTAATCACACATTCTCCATGAGTGCGTAGGGATATGGGAATTCCCCAGTTAAATCAGCGAATTATGTGACCTTCGAGCCTTGTGCACGTCTTCAAGGTGTCATTGGGTCCACGTGCACACTTAGAATGTACAGGGTGTAGTCCACTAATTCAGGCCCCATTGAAAGCAGTGTAAAATCAGCATTGTTTGGGGCCCAATAATATGCGTACCAACATCCCTGAGGCATCTGAAACACACGTTAAATTATTGTATGGTCCATAATCTTTTACTTTCTTTTCAATTTTCTGTGGGTTAACCGATTACGTTTTGAGTTATTCCCTCAAAACAAAATTACCCCCACAAAAGTGATTTTTTTCCAAAGTCTGCTTGCAGCCATATTTCAAGTGACAACCCTCAACTTTCTCGGGCACTTAGGACTATTTTTCAACAGTATTTTTTAGCCATTCTGCTCTCTGATGAAAGCCCAAAGACCCAGGGAGTTCATCCCGGCAACGATTTACACAATCTCACCACTTTGGGGGCCATATAATCTCCTTTATCAAAAGATACTGTGGGGGGGGCACTTTTAATGCTAATGAGCTGGCCAGAAATACTCGTTTGAATTAGTGGACTGCACCCTACATGTAATTTCTAGATGTCACGCCTGTCGGCCGCAAGAGACCTACAATGTGATAATTTTTGCCAGGACTTCCAAGGCGGGCTTCCAAGGTTTTTTCGCGAGTGCTGTGCGGTGCTGTGCTACACAACTGGGTGGATAGGCGTGGGGATGGCTCCGCTGGGATCACACAGATTGTAGCATTTTACACATATAATTGTCCAAGCAGTTTCATTATTTAGTGACGGTGAAATAAAAGGAATCCAGCCCGTTGGAAGTACCCAAATCTTTTGCCTGTTGAGCTTTCTATTTTGCCTGACCTCCGATTCTCCCCTTTGGTGGCGGACGGACCGCCACCCCCGAGCGATCGGCCGGGGGCTGTTACCGCTACAAGTGCATAAACAGTTATTACATTATTACCATGGAGCTACAAAGCCATTAGCTCCATGATTATTACGTAAATACTGAGAATGACAGGAGACAGTTACCTGAAAGTAAGCCGCGCCCTCTGGGGCCCCTGAACATGCAACTTAGTCCAAGTATCAGGATTTTATGTCCTCTGAGTTGGCCTGCATTTCTAAAACTTTCTTTGATTCGAGTAGCACGATAGAAAATAATTCTGTTATAAAATGTCGACATCTGCCACCTAACGATGTTTGAAGATCAGTTGGTACTTCGGTATAAATATCATCAGGAGAGCACGCGTGTGAGTCGGCGTATGGCCAGGCTGGTATAAGGGAGACCTCACGAGCGTGTAATACCGATCCCAAATGACCTCGGACGCGCTTTGCCTCGGGCATGCGCCGCTAGCGTATCTATTGGTTCTAGCATAGATATTAATAAATTACCAATATCCAAAGGAAATACCAAGTTGGGACGAATGACTTAGACAAACCTTGGCTGTGGGATTTCCAACAAGCGGTTGCTACATATCTCCAACTTCACTAATGGAGGGTTTGGCAAATCATGCAAACAGCCACCCTTAAATTAATGATTCAACGAGTACCGTAGCTCCATGCAGTGTGGTTTGGGTTCAAGAACTTACGCCCAACTTTTGTGTTATCCAACTTTCTTAGACAATTCCAGAAGGAAGAGGAGGCGTGTGGATACAAGCCCAGAAGCAGGTAAGTGCATTTTTGAATATCGGAACAGGAAAAAGAAAAGAGGTTCTGTCGAAACTGTGTAAAAGCCTCACTTATCAAATTGTGGAGGCCATGGTTGATTCTGTTAGAGCCTCAGCATTCTGGGAAAAGAGCAGAGGTTTAATTCCAAAACTCGTGTAGCTAAGTGTAATTTGTGCTTCAGAAATGGACGAAAGCGCAGGACATCCTTATGCTTCATCTGATTAAAGAGCACTTGCAACATCGTTTCATTTAATGGAAACCTTGAGAATCGAATTTGTGTCCAATTTATCACAATTTCTTAGATTTTTGAATCTGCACATTGCTATTATAGCAAAGGTGTGTTGAGGTCCATTTTGGTTTGAATGCTGATGCACTTGAATGCCTTTTTATAGGGTGATGGGAAGGAAGAGGCATGTTAACTTAAATTGAAGTGTTAATGAATTTACCACCTCGAAAATTACTGGAGAATTATCCAACAACGAAGATTTACTTGAGATTGCGGAGGATGTGGAAAGGGGGGGGGACATGTATCAAAGCCGGGAGGGGCCGCCAACTACTTCCTCTTCTCACATTGATTAGTTCATACACCCTCAAAGACCAGTCAAAATGTCCACAGTTGTTCTTAAGGTGGAGAGGATCCTTGGACATCAGCGCCCAATCGGAGGGGGAATATACTGATAAGTTTGCCTCTGGAGATATGTTGCCTTTTTTGGAGTCGAAAACGGTAACAATTTAGAAATGGCATCCCAGCCTTTTTGTTAGGATTCATTCAAGAATAAAGAATTATTTGGGACCGTCGTCTTTAGGGAAAAACTCCTCTCCCGATTAATACTTTAATTACGGTGCCACTGTTCGACAGGGTAATACTGGACCCTCACTCGAAATTATCGGTACCGTTTACTGGACAGCGCGCTTGATGAAGTGGATGCTGAACCCAAGACAGTAATGACAAACGCAGCCCGACCCAAGTTACCCATTGCATAACCGTTTCAAAAGAGTGCAGACCACTAATTCAAGTGAGAATTTCTGGCCAGCTCATTAGCATTAAAAGTGCCCCACAGTATCTTTTGAAAAAGGAGATTGTTTGGCCCCTAAAATGGTGAGATTGTGTAAATTGTTGCCGGGATCAACTCCCTGGGTTTTTGAGCTTTCATATGAGAGCAGAAGGGCTAAAAACTACGGTTGAAAAATGGTCCTAAGTGCCCG
>NW_019091361.1:4088163-4212561 GCF_001949145.1 Acanthaster planci
TAAAGCGCTGGCCACCAGCATGGCGCAAACGTCCAGCGCGGCATGTCAGCCCTGGCTGACGTATGGGTACCTGTCCCCTGCTTAACTACGGTAGCACCCAGCTACCACTCAGCAAATTGCTATTGCGTTACAGTATTCATTTGCTGGGAAACTCTCTGGATCTTATAAAGCTCACCGTGCGGACGAATACATGAACTAGCGGGGGGGAGGGGGGTTACAGCGTCAATTTTCAGCAACATATCATTTGTTCCATATTCAAGCCTCGTATCTATTGATATTACGTTTTTAATTACGTGTCACGTCTGTAACCTCTATATTTACAGTCTTTTAGTCATAATTTGATACGTTGCATTAAACCACTGTTGTGACGTCACCCTATTTAAAAAAGTATCGATATTTTAAAAAATTCACAGATCAAAATTGACTTGCTATAGACACAGAAAAAGCCATTGTGACGTTGAACTACTACGCTAAACACGAAGAGAAACGCTCTTAACAGCAAGGAACACCATTTTAGACGTTCTTCTTGTTGATGTTCTCTGCCTTTTTCGATTTGCCGCGCTAATATTTTCTGTTGATATTTATACATGTACACATTTTCATTGAAAATGAGACACTCCTGTCATTGCACTCATGTTTTAATCTGTTTAGCTCATTATTTTCCATACTCCTTCCGTTTCATTTGTTTATTTCAACTTTTCTCGTCATTTTTACTGATATTTATTTATTCAGTATAACGTAAAACTTCTGTCTTTGAGTTTTTCTCTTTGAAATTCACATTTAGCCAATTCACCTCCAGTTAAGCTTCAATTTTTAGCTCTTCCTCTGTTAGTAAACATTTTTAATAACTTCAACGATGACGAGTCCTTTCCCATTTGAATGAAAGAATCTCCACTTTTTCGTCGTTTATCCTCAACCTAATGTTTACGCCAAAAACGTTGCATGCGCTGCCAATTAATGAAGCCCTTAAAACATGTTATCAGTAAAGCCAATACTTACTCATCTACGATACCAGTTGTCTTATGATGGCGTTACACCGTCTTTGCAGAGAGCTCTTATATCAGCTGATTGATTCGTTGTCATTCCCACCCCCGCCCCCAAATGGCTCTATAACCGCGCCTGCTGCTGAGGCTATCTGCAAAGTCCAAGCAGAGCATGAAACTACAGGACCCAATTTCATGACGCTACCAAATACACGGTTTTACGCTAACAGAGGCTTTGTGTAGACGTACACACTAATTGCCGACTTTTCAGACCCCCACCCCCGATACGCATACGCATTCCACAGAGTGACTTCTCGGGGTACCTTGATTTAGCAGCATTAAATGTCACGGTACATTGTACATCTACTGTAGTACTGTTTTTCGCACGTGGCTTCCAAATTCTGAAATTAATGACCAAAGTAATAGCAGCTTTTTAACTTGGTATTTCTTTATTAACGACACTGGGAAATACTTTTTGGCAGCTTTGAAAAAGATTTTTAATAAAAACAAAAATAGTCCCGTGCCTTTTTTCTCTCATGCGCGTAGAGGGCACCTGTTCGTTTCCCGAAGACGCTGCCGGTCTTTGTGTTATGAGTCATGCTGCGGTTTACTAATAATGGGCGTTGGCACTGGAGGATATTGGTGGGTTGGATACTCTCGACCCACAAAACTCGACCCACAAAAGCTGATTCTGGTACTTATTTGTATGAGGAAGTGTGTTGAGATGATGAGGATTCTTTGAAGGCAAATTTTCGGTTTGCGTGCGGTACGCATAGACTTGAACTCCCCGCCCCCTGTTAGTTATGGTGTACGCAACGGCACCAACGCACCTACGTAAGTACTTTATGGACGACTCCGTAGACCTTTCCGTACCTGTGGAAGCCCTTATTTTGAGCGCGATTCTGAGAATGCTGAAATCATGGCAAAAAACCAATGTAATCGCGTGAAACCAGTGTACAGGCGCACCAAGTTCACCATACAGCATAATCTGACGGCGAGCACAAGTACGTGCCATCTGAAATTGTATGATTTTTCTATAAATATTTGTGCAGATGAGGGTACATTGAATCAAATCTAAAATGGCCGTCGTAGATCCTTCCACTTTATTTCACTTTCGTCTTCGGAAAACCCTCTAAAATGTAGTATTCCCCGGTTCCCCTTGTATTCCATTAGTAGGTGAAGAGACAAAGAAGATAACTGTCAGGGCAGAGTGTAATGTATCGTTGCCACCCAGAACACAGACTGTACTTCCTGTTCAGTGTAGTAATATTAAGGCTCAGTAGGGCATTATTGAACCTGTTCCAACCTTGTATGACGACGAACAGTTAGTAGGCGCTAAGTGTGTTCTGTTCATGGTAAATCTGTACATCAGCTCATGAATCCCTCTGACAGGTGCTTTTCTCTGATGATATGTACATTGACAGTTTTGAGGCCGACGGAAAAGATACCACTACGGTTAAGACTAAACGAATAGATTTGACACACAAAAACACTGTAACCGTAACCGAAACTGTTGAGCACCCTGACATTGTAGAGGAACTTGCTATCACTATGGAAGATTCTGATTTAACAACAGATCAAACCTAGCAACAACTTATCTCATTTTTGGCTCAGAATAAGGAGGTTTTCGCGAAAGATGCAACTGATTTGGGTACCACTAACCATTCATCACCACAGAATAGACACGGGCGACGCAAAACCAATCCGCCAACGTTTCTATCGCACTTCCTCGTTCATAAGGCAGAAATTGACAAGCAAATCCAAGATATGCTCAACGCTGACATAATTGAACCATCAACCTCACCCTGGGCTAGCCCGGTTGTTCTTGTGAAAAGGAAGAATGGCGAATTCCGCTTTGCTATAGATTACCGTCGCATCAATCGAGTCACAAAACCCATGTCTTTCCCTCTACCTCGACATGATGTATATGATACCATAGGTAAATCCCATGCTACGATATTCACTGTACTCGATCTTGCACGCCGTCAGGATTTTGGCAAATACCTCTGGATAAAGATAGCCGCGCGAAAACGGCTTTTACATCCCATAGTGGCAATTACCAGTTCAAGAAAGTTCCATTTGGTCTCATGAATGAACCAGTTTCCTTCCAAATGGTTATGACCCAAGTGTTGCGTGGGCTAACTTGGAAATTTGCGCTCGTGTATTGTTGTACTGTTCAAAACGTCACGTTGGCTTGCCGCCCAAAATGTGCCCTGGCTAGGGCCTTTTATCTACAAACTTTGCAGGTGTAGAGATAACAGGCTTATGTTTATCCCCAGTCCACGCGAATCGGCTGAAGCAATGATCCTCAGGACAGACCGGTTCACATTCCTGATAGTTTAGACAGCCACACTGAGGGCACCAATTTGAGGGCAATGACACTGTAAGTGACCCTGCTCAGGACTCGCCTAATTCTGAACCCACTCAGTCTGACAACGCACACATGCCACAAGTCCCACCTGTTGCCTTGGGCAGTCCCAAACAACCCTCTGGCAATAAACCACCTGACGCTAATGACCAAGGTCGTAGTGATTGGTTTATCGTTCATAGTCTCTGACAATCTGCTATTATCGATGGCAAGCGTCATTATCAAGTGAAGTGGAAAAAGTGGAAAAAACAACTGGGGAACCCGAAGAAAATATTCCTGATGAATTGATCCGAGACTTCCACATACGAAAAACAAAGCGGTCTAAGGCATATAATCGCAGAAGATAATTGTATTCGGGCCTACACACTTCGTAGCTTGTCGATGACATAATATGAACTTTCACCGTAGAAATGTAATGTACCCTCTAATCTTTAATCGCTATTTGCTCATTTTTCTTAAGGTATTTGTCAGTTTGTTACCTTCTTTGCTTCGTACCATATGCCGGCTATGGACAGGATTGCAGTACACTCATTCTCATGTATTTCTGTGGCTTCATGAAGTTATTCCTCGACTTTTTGTTAACGTACTATTATTAATAATTTGTTTTTCTTAAGGTCACCAGTACGTTTTATCATTGCTTTCCTCTTTTCCCTTATTTTCTTACTGTTCATTTTTAAGTCGGGAGACTTAAGCTTCGAGGGGAGGGTACATATCAGCATCATTACAATAACACATTTTGTATTGCTACTTAAGTTGCACGGATTAATCTGACCTTCAAGAGTATAACCGCTTTCCAAGTAATGAGACTCATTTAAGGAATGGCTAGTTTAACTATAAGACCCTTGGGGAGGAAAGCAGGGCTGGACCAGAAGGGCCATTGAGGCAGTCCATCGTCCTGGTAAGGAAAAGTCGGTATTCATTAATTTGACTAGCCCTACCCTCAAATCCAAATGAACCAAGGGGCCACTCAAAATTTTGAATGCTTTTAAATTTCGACTTTTTTTCCAAATTTTCTTGAAATTTAAAAAACACTGAAAATTTTGAGTGGCCCCCAAACACATTCATTCACGCTGTATTAATATTCAAAGGACTAGTAGCCAATACCTAATAAGGCAAGGAAAATTGTATGATGGATGAAAAATGGAATGTCCAGTAAATGTACAAAATCCATATGAGATCTGACAATCAGGCAGAGAGCCGCACCTCGAGCCAGCTGAATAAACCACATCAACTACTATACAACTTGGTATGGTGTACTATTTACGACGCACATTTCTCTCTCGCGACGGCACGACGGCTCCCTTGCGTCGTGCTGTCGGGTCGCAACGTCGCCTTCTTGCCATTACTTTTGTACACACACGACGCGACGCCGTTGCCCGTCGCGTCGTGCTGTCTTAGGTCCTTTCCTTGTTGCATTTTTTTCTGCCTAAACGTCGTTGCCTAAAAGGTTGAGGGTTGCCACTTGAAAAAAAAAGGCTGCAATCAGACTTCGGAAAATCACTTTTCGGGGGTGATTTTGTTTTGTGGGAATAATTAAAAATGTAATTGGTAAGCCCACAATAAATTGAAAAGAAGTCGAAAGATTAGGGACCAGACAATAATTTTATTTGTGTTTCAGCAATCTCAAGGATGTTGGTAAGCATGTTATTGGGCCCTGAACATTGCCGATTTTACACTGTTTTCAATGGGGCTTGAATTAGTGGACTGTTCCCTAGTATTCAAGTACCGGGGGCGGAAATGAAAGAAAACAGTAAAGGCGCCCTCTATAAACACCAAGAAACAAAGGGCGACAGCACACGACGCGTCGCGTCGTGCGTCGTGTCGTGCGTCGCGTCGTGCTTCAGGCGACGTAATAGGCGACGCGATGCACGACACGACGTACGACGCGACGCACGACGGTACGACGCGACGGGCGACGGAGGGGCGACGTTTAGGCGGGAAAAAATGCAACATGGAAAATACCTGAGACAGCACGACGCGACGGGCGACGGCACGACGCGACGCACGATGCGACGCGTCGTGTGTGTACAAACGTAATGGCAAGAAGGCGACCGTGCGACCCGACGGCACGACGCAAGGGAGCCGTCGTGCCGTCGCTTCGTGTCGTTGCGTCGCCTTGAGGGAGGCTAAAGAGAGAGAGAAATGTTTGTCGTAAATAGTACACCATAACTTGGTCCCAAGACATCTTCTTGTGTCGATCCGCATAACCTGTCGGGTTATAGTACTATGCGCACAAGTCTTTCTCGACTTTATGGTGTACTACTATACGACACACATTTCTGCCTCTCTCCAGCCGCTTCGAAGGCGACGCAACGTTGTGCGTCGCATCGTGCCGTCGTGTCGTGCTGTATTACGTCCTATTTCCTTAATGCATTTTTTCTGCCTAAACTTCGCTCATTCCATCACCCGTCGCGTCACACCGTCGTATCATGCGTCGCGTATCCGGTCCGTAAGTGACTTCGTCACAAAGGCGGACGCGCAACGATTTGCAGGCTTTCATTGGACAATCGCTGAAGTTGCACGTTAACTTCCGGTTCCATGGTTCCAGTAAACAACGATCAGTACATGTAACTCTGTGCAGTGCATGTGCAGTGGGCGTGGTTTAAACTGAGGTGACGTCACACTTACTAACCGGATTACGGCCCCTGACGCACGAAGCGACGCGCGACACGACGCAAGACGCGACGCGTCGTGTGCTGTCGCCCTTTGCTTCGTGGTGTTTATAGAGGGCGCCTCTATACAGTTTTCTTTCCTTTCCGTCCCCCCTTTATGGGTCGACAAAAATTGGCCACGTTTTGGGGCACCATTGAAGGGTTCCGCTTTAATAGAGAAGAAATACATGTCAAATCTTAAAATAAACATCAAATCGTATATTAAGTTGAACGAGGCGACCCTGAGAAACGTTCACCGAAGCTGGGTTTACCACGAGGTCAGCCACAAGGCACAAACAACAGTAAATTCAAGGGCCCTCCAGTCAGTAATATCAACACATTGGACGACAAAAACGTCTGATCCTTGGAACGCCATATAATAGAGACGACATGGGGTGTCTATGAAGCCTTCACTGGGAAAACAAGTGTTAAATTAATGTTTTACACGCCTTCCACTTCATGAAAATGTAATGGTGTTAATAATCCAACGCTAAACAATTTGTGGTGTTTCTTTTTTAAGCAGATACGCGGTGATATGTGAGTACGTTTAGACACAATGACACATGGAAGTTAATAACAAGACACAAAAACACATTTATCAGGTGGTAACACCAAAACACGTTTATTTCCTAAAAGGTGTTTCATTTTAAACGGTTACGTGCTTACAATCAACGCAAGGGCACGGTTATAATGGGCGTTGGTTTTTACAGTGTTGTTCAATTTAGTTTCTCAATTTTTGGACACAAATTTGTGTATTTAAAGTCTGCGTACTGAGTTAAGTGAATGCAAGCTACTTTCATGCCAGGCGAAGTCAACAGAGAGATATGGCTTCAGGAAATTAAGTTCGATATCAGACGTCAATGTAGTTCCTTTGATAAGGCGATTCATTCGCAACATACTTACGATTGGCCTATTCTCTTTTCATTTTGTATTTGAGTATGCTGTGGGCCGTCCAAAACATATCACAAAAACAGAAAATAAAATGCTCACGTTTTATTAAAGGCCACCCGTTTACAAATCATTACTTATTACCATTTTCGTTAGGCCAAATTAATGCGTTTTGAATAAAATTCCACAGTTTATTTAAATTTTCGAATTCCATGCCTGTTGGTGCTTCCTTTAAAATGTCGGGTATTCAGCCCCACGCGTCGTTTCAAGTCATTGGTTAACCTTTGAGAAAGTCGTTATCACACTGTAGGCTGCTTCAACCTTCCCTCCCTTCAGCTAATGAAAACCAGGAAACCTATCAAAAATGGCTGTTCGATTCATCGGCCTCGTCCTGTTGTCTGTGCTGGATTTCGTTGTTGCTCTAGAGCGGGGAGAGTACCTTGACATGTCCTACGGCTACGATGAAAACTCTCTCGCCTATCCTGGGGCTGGATTCTTCCAGCTAACCATTGAAGAGCGCGGGCCTGCCTTGGGTTTACCATGGTGAGGGTTTACAGTGCTAATGAGAATGTTGTGAGACAGAGAGTGGATGGGGGAACTCGTATATATGTGTAGTTTTGTCTGAGAAGGGAAGAGGCGGCTATAAGTGGATTGTCGCCAATTTGAAGGTGTTTTACATTTTGCAAATTCACACCCTTGAAATGGTTTCATCTTGTTCTTTTGCAATGTCTTAGGTTGGAGTATAACTCGATGTGTTTACCAGAACACATCGGCACCCACGTCGACGCCCCGTCTCACTTTGGTCAAGGCAAGATGCGGATCGACGACATACCACTCAGTCGGTTGATATGCTCGGCCGTCCGAGTCGACATCTCCGAAAAAGCGAAAGCTGACAGAGATTATGGAATGACGGTTAAGGATCTACAAGACTGGGAAGTCATCCACGGCAAGATTCCGGACGGCTCTCTTCTCTTCGTCTACACCGGTTGGGGAGCTTTCTACCCTGATCGGCTGGCCTACTTGGGTACGAAGCGCAACGACACCCATCTGGACGACCAAGGCATGTCACTGGTCCATTGTCCAGGTGTTGGACCCGAAGCCGCCGAATGGTTGGTAGCTAATCGGAAGATTGTGGGTCTCGGAACTGATTCAGCAAATATCGACCGTGGGCTAAACGTCAGTTTCCCTACCCATCGCATCTTAATGGAAGCCAACATCTACGGCATCGAGAACGTGGCTAACTTGGATCAACTTCCAGACACGGGAGCTAAGGTGTTCGTACTCCCGATGAAAATTGTAGATGGGAGTGGTGCACCAGCACGTATCGTGGCCATGTTGAACGAGGATAGTACCTCTGGGGCAGCGACGCTCTCCACTGCATTTGTCACCTGTGTCTCTCTGCTTACTATTAATCTTCTTGTGTAAATAACTACTCACTGATTTCTTTAACTTCTGCCTTCGATTACAGTTTTGTGATAGTGTTATAAGATTTATTCAGCCAATGATCCTTTAATCGAAGTCATTACTCACGCCTTATCCTGGAAATGTATTTCAAACAATGGCAATTATGAAATTGTCGATAAAGCTTGGAAATCGAAAAACACCCTTGCACATTTCAAAATCATATTCTTGAGTTTTACTGACTCATTCGCAGTTACACACGATGTAATATGTAACTTACCACTGAGTGGTCATGCCTTACCCAGTACACTCATCACGACAGCTCTGTTAAAATGTGAGCATTAGTTGATACTGTAAATCATAAACAACTTGTTTTTGATTGAAAAACCCGTTGGTCATATGCGCCTGGTGCACTCTTTTTTTATGCAAAGACTGGAAATTTCGTCTTAAGTTTTTGTTATTAGTTTGTGGAACACTGGCTTCGAGGAATGGACTGTTGAGCGTTTCAAGTTTGGAATATTAACGCCTTTTGATGTTTAATGAGGACAAACATTGTTCTTCTGTAGTTAGTTTGTTAAAAATGATATTAACCTCTAATGCGTCAGTTTTATGTTTTTCTCTCATGCATGCACTTGACTTTCATACATTTCATACATAGGCATAAACATACATGTATTATATATTGACATTTGTTCAGTCGACACACTGAACACGTGCGTGAATTTCACACAGAAACGAATTTTGAAATTAACAATGACAGTAGAATGTTTATAACACTATGATACGGTCTCGAAACACCAACGCTATAACGCAAAATAATATGCAGTTACGTTATTGACTTCTAAAAGACCGAACTATATTAGAGGCGTGGCTTGAAAAAGGGGTCATTAATGGAATAAGACGTTCACTGACAAATCTTTCAGATTTAATGCAAGAGAGCCATATTGTTAATGTATTTAACCTTTAACTTAAATACCATAAACTGTCAAAAGACCACACCATCATAGGACTAAGAATAGGTTCTCGGGGTATGAGTTAGTGGAGTTTTGTCGGGGCAGGGCAACTATTTGTTCAAAATTAAACGTCGACAGTAGAGCTTAGTCTGAAATTAGACCAACCTTGAGTGGTCAGTTCCTCCGAGAGAATAAAATTGTCGGAATTGATACCGGCATACCCTTATCGACTGACAAAGTGTGCATTCCTGGAGAAAACAGTTGTTTCTAGCTGTTGTCGCATTCTCGACCAGTGGAATGGTCATTGGAATTTTCTGTGAGATAAAAGCAGGGAAATTTCATCCTTCATCGGGTTCTGACCTTTAGACTCCTGGGGCGTGGACAAGGCACACTGATCACTGGCGGTACTGAGCCTTCCGACTGTCAGGCTTCATGAGTGCCTGCTGACCGGGTGTCTCGTCCCGTTCTAGCTGAGCCACGCTGTACCTGGTGCTGTCTTGCTATGCCTGGTTTTAAGCGTCGTTGACTCGCTGTCTGTTGGGACTCCAAAGGAGCTACATATAGCGCCGACTCCACCAGCGCCACTCCCTTTGGCCGCACCTTGTCGACTGGTTCGCTAGCCTGTTCCCGTCTGTTTGTCCACGTGTCATCCAGCCATTCCCAAGTGTCGGAGATCGGAGGTCGCCACTCAAAATCATTCAAACTCTCGTAGATTCCACCCACGGAGGTACCTTCCCTTTCACAATGGCCAACTTACATGATTTAGCCTGCCTAATTTAAAAAGTATAAAAAATTTTTCCTTCTATATGGTTCATTTAGTTTGATGCGCGGTAGTGCTCTGTTGGTGTTGTTTATTAAAATAAATCAAATTTCTTTCTACTAAAACTCCTTAATTCCGATTTTCCGTTATATTGTGTTCTGAGATTTGAAGTGCCTTCATAGAAGTACTTATTACTGCAAACATCGTCTGTAAAGTTAAGTGCCTTTTCCCATTTTAAAGCAAGTGTAGCTTGATCATGAGTCGAGCACTTTGATGCCAGATTTGCCCTACGCTGTGTGCGTGCATATTATTTGGCATGCCGTTTTTTTATATTTCCAATCCCTCGAATTTTTCGACAGTATCTAAACATGGACATAAATCCTGGGGGTATAGGAGTATATGCCCCCACACTTTTTGGGGGGAGGGGGGTGGAATATTGCATCACAGGCCCCTCCCCCCCAAAAAAACACACACACATTATTTTGTGATGAGCAAAAATTAAAGTGGATATCTAAAGACTTTTTGGACTTCCAAACGGCTAAAGTGCATTCACTATCACACAAAAAAGGGGAAATAATTTTTCAGAAGCCATTCTGATGTACGATTCTGCATTTATGTAATACATATGGCAAATGTACATCAATATCATGAACATCGACTTCTACATAGAGTCATATGGTGTCATCCTCCATCCTGCTTTTCATGATCGGGCAAGTCATCCTCCCACATCTCCTGTCCCCTATCTCCCCAAATTCCAGCACAAATTTATCTCAGTACTTTTGAGACTGAATTAAAAACTGTTTGAAGTGCTGCACGAAGTTTGTGTTACTTAATCTGGGCTGAACGAATTTTAGATTGGAGTCCGTCCTTTTTTTCCCTTTCTCCCACAAATAAATACAGCTAAAGGCAGTTGATTTGCTGATGGTCGTTCGGAAAAATTAACAAGTTACAACCCTTTGTTCATCTTGTTTTGTAATGATTGGTCTGATAACCCGATGAATGTTACTGAATCCTGTCATTTTTTAGATCAGCATAAATTATATGAGTCATCAATTCTAAAATACGAAACTTCAGCTCCAAAGGTAAATCCTAAAGCTAGTTCTGGGCGGTTCAGTCCAGTTTAAGACGGCCTACGACCTCAGGGTCGATAGAGCGATTCAATGCCATCCCCGGCTGGTATCAATTTCGAAATTCTGAAGTCATCAGAAATCAGTTGTGAGCAACTATTGTGCGATGAGAATGAATGGTACAAAGGGCATTCCGCCTTCCATCTGTCAAACGGGGTCGACAACAAAAACAAGTCGATACAGGACATAAAGGGAAAATGTAACACCACTGTCAGTCACATCGTATCTTTGCTACGTATCAGGCACACGTCTGGATTTCTTTAGCGGTACAGCACCAGACAGCTGGTAAGCGCTATCACATAATGTGTTCTGCTAAATAATTCATTAATGGATATCTCCCTGCTTAAAAAGAGTACTAAATTCTGAACTCTGCTTAGCTATCCAAAACTGGTTTTAGATATTGACCACACACAAAACTGAACTATTTTTTCCAAGAAAAAAAGATTTCATCTTCTCGTTGGTCATTTTGTCTGATGATCATAATTCAGTTTACAGAAAAGAAGCAATTTAATTTGAATTTGTTTAGATTACACTGCTAAAAGCAGCGAATACAGCTTTATCATGAAACACTGGACCTCTCAAATCACCGTACGATCTGGCGTATTTTTGTGAAACCGACTTTGGGTTGGATCAGGTGGGACAGGGATAGGTGTTTCCACCACCTGAGTTGGGTCAGGTCGTTTCGGTTCTGTGTTTGTGATTTTCGGGTCGGGTCGGTTGGGTTAATTTATCCTTGTCAAAACCAGAAATTAACCTAAATGAACCAAACAAATTATGAAATAGTTCGGACATTCACATGCTGCATTATTACTGTAGAGTCACTGTGTGTGAGATGCATGATTAATTTGTAATCTCCAACAGGGACTGTAAAAGAGATATATCTCAAAAATTTTGAGTTGCCGCAATGATCCCCCCCTCCAAAAAATGCACCTAAACGGGAACATGTTTAGGCTAAGAAAGTCGAATACTATGGGACTATTTGTCTGAGCCAAATTGTACACGAGACGAGTTCACTTCGGTACTCTTTATCGGATCGGTTTTACCTTAGTATGTTTGCCGACTCTGGTCTGATTCGGGGAGCCCAGCCGGATCGGTTTCGGATCCGTTTTGGCCTCTTCAACCCGACCACATTCATAACCGTTACATTAGCCCTGCGTATGGGACCGAAATCTATGGTGTTCTATAGCCGCCAAACTTGCGATGCGTCTTCCCTTCGCCACGACGCGACACTACGACAGCCCTGTCGCGTCGTGCCGTCGCGTCGTTGCGTCGTTTCCTGCTGTCTTGCTGTCGCGTCGTATCGTCGCGTCGTACCGTCCTGTCTTACCGTCGTAGCGTTGCGTCGTGCCGTCGCGTCGCCTTTCATTTTAGGCCCTATACAGTGTGGGTTAGGCCGTCATGTCCTCACGTCGAGCTGTCGCGTCCTGATGCCGTCGCATCGTGTTGTTGCACCGTCTTGTGGTGCTGTCGTGTCATGTCGTCGTTCGTCCTATTGTGCGGTCGTGCCTTACTATCTCTAAAAATGGCTGGTGATTACTAAGGCCAACAGAGAGAGGATATATGTCACAAGTCCTGGAAAAATAATGTGCATGCATAGGGTTGCACTACACCAAATACGCGCCCATAGAAAACAGTGCAAAAGCAGACCGAATGACCGCCGTCTGTTGACTCTCGGAAAGACGTTGGCCTCCGTTTTTTTTACTGGAAATTCAAAATTATGGCCAGAAGATCACTTTTCATTTCATTTTTATGGGGGTTAGCTACGTGAAACTTTTTGTTCGCCTTTCCCCGAAAATACCCCCCAAAATAGTAGTAAAACTATGTGCTCAGCTCTGAATGTAGCCGCCCGCCTCTATTCAAAACAGGCCCACAATTTGGGGCTTTTTGTAAAAGAAATATCCCGAACTGGAAACTATCAGCCACACATTCAGGATTTATAGAAATATTTATATGATTCCTCCTGATTATGGCATGTCTTAATGTAAAAGCCCCATGGGATTACAAAGTAATGAGCTCGCGCGCAGAAATCCAACCATTTAGTGAAATGCACCCTTAGGGCCTACAAAATTTGATCATGAAAAATGGTATCTATAGGTATTGAACTTAACTCCGTCTCCATGGGCGCCCCTATTTCCACCAGTAATAAGGCGACGGCGAGAGCATAATGCGACGGCACAACGCCAAGGGGCGATGGCACGACGCGACGTCATGACGGCACAATACGATGGCACGACGCGACGTCATGACGGCACGATACGATGGCACGACGCGGCGCAAGGTTGTCCGCCACAGAACACCATAGAAATCCGCTATAAACAGACCATAGAAATCAGTGCTACGACTTTGTCGAACATCAACCGTTCGAAGATGTAATCTAATCCATCGCTGAAGGAAGGTTACCAAGCCCAATTCCCAAACCTCGGCTGCGTCTCATTGGGCTTCATTTTGGGCTAAACAGGCCGAGTCATTTTTTAAACAAGTTAGGCCTATGCACTGATAAAACACAAATTCCCAAAACTGTGGCCCCGTACGCTAGACCGTTCGCTGGTATTGTGGCCAAAAATGGATTTGCACTGAGTCTGACGGTCTCGTCTTTGGGGCACCAAATCTTTGAAATTGAAATCTGGAGGCGAACAGGCAACTGCAGAGTTTTAGAAGGAGAAAAGAAAAGAAGAAACATGGGCCTGAGCTTATAGAGCGTTATCCTTGGAGTGACCCGAGTTTAATCATCTAGACCTACACCGTCACATTCATGGCCTTTGGCTTCCACGACAATAAACTTACACCAGTGTTCACAAATCACTCGCAGCGAGACACAGTTTTTTTAAGGAGCACGTTACGTTAGCATTAGTTTGAGCACTCAAAACCTGATATTCGTTGTTTTTTTTTAAAGTTCCTCAGTTTATTTACATCTAATTATCCCCGAACTGTTCCGAATAAATTGATCGCTTGACTGTGCGTTCTAACGAGTCTCAACACTGGTTTTTTTTTTCATGGCAATAGTGCAGTGAGGTGATAAATTGACGAGACTTTAACGGGATAACATCTTACGAGACTGACGAGCTTGAGATTACATTGATAAATCAAGGTTGATATTCAGTAAAGATATATTGGCTGTACTATTCACTCTCATTTTCCATAGGGGTAGCACAGCACGACGAAAGTAACCTTTCATTGATTGGAAATGCATAAAAACAAAGCGAAATAAAAGGGAAAGGAATGTGTCTACCAGCAGCCGAATTGAGTACAGTGGCCCTGAGGGGACATATACTTCGAGGTAAATAATTCAACATTAGAAAGAGGAAGAGAAAAAGACTCAGGAAAAGGGGTTCCTAAACTTGTACGAAGAAAATCCGAAATCAGTACTGCTTGTGGTCTGTTCCACTCCACTTCAATGTTTCCCCCGATATAAAACGATTGCTTCATACAAATTTGACTTTTGATTTTCCCCCAAAATTTGTAAACAGATTAACTCACTCGTGTACAGAACCAGGGATCAAACAATATGGCTGCTCGTCTACCTGTGCACATTACCTATCTGACCCTACTGGGGCTGGTGCTCTCAGCTGCCCTTGTCGGGGCACTTAAGCCAGGCGAGCTTCTAGACATGACGTATGTCTATGACAACGAAACCACCCTTCGCTGGCCAGGGGCTCCACCCTTCGAGCAGACGATTCTTTCGCGAGGTCCGACGCCCTCGATGCCCTGGTAAGATAACTTGTACATCGTTAACACCTGCTGCGTATGTTTTATCGATGAACTTCATAGTAGGCTTCCACGTTGAACCGTCCGACTGATGCGGTTAATTAATATCGATTCGTGTTAATACGTCACAGACACCACAAACTGACACTCACCTGCAAGTGGGTATCAGTTCGAGAAAACCACGTTATCAACAATTTCGGTTTCACGAACTGACATCAGGTGGTGCGCACGCACATTGGACGCTGATGCGAAACAGACTGATTTTACCCACTCTCGTATAAATAATGCAACGCTGACAACAATGCTCCGAAAACTTTGACATGAATTTAAAAATTCAATAAAAAGTCGTTTTTAGTGGTGAAATTAAGATCGTGAAAACCTGTGCTGCACTGTACTGGGTGCCAACGTGGTGTCGGTGACGAATAAATCACGGCGATTTTTTGAAATGTGGCCCATTTCAAGATTGAGTTAGCCTGAAAAAATGTGTTTTAAGAGCGGTTCAGGAGAATGGATGCGACCAATGCCTGAGTAGTCTTGGCCCAAAAAATGATTGATAGTTGTTTTATTTCTGTTGAAGAGCGCCCTCAGACAACTAGTTTTTACTTACTCTCATTAACAGTGCGAGCTGGCGCACAGTCTAATTATGAGTCGTTGGGGGCGCACTATGCACGGTGTCCGCTATCAAGCACTAATGTCTTGAAACCAAGACTACTGCCTGAGCCGCAGAAGAGGGCATTATCAGCGTCTATTCCCGTGAGCCAGTCTTAAACTTTAGCTCATGTTGCACGTTGTTGAATAGGGAAACTGTCTGAGATGTTTATGAAGGTTAGTTAATTTGAAGTTCTTGAGTTTCATCAGTACATGTACATTCGTTACTGTGTGTATGCATGTTGATTCTATAAGAACGAGCGTTCAAAATATTCTGTTATTTGGACAATATTTGGCCAAGAGAGCCCCACCTCCTGTGTGTCTTGTCCTATCAAGACAAAAACCCAATCGTTATGTTTCAGTTTTGTAAAATAATCAACAGGTTAGAAATGAACAAAATCAGCACTGCAGAGCATTTTGGCACACATCTGGATGCCCCGGCTCACACGGCTAAGGGTAAATGGCGCACCGACGAAATCCCCGTCGAGAACCTCATTGGTCCCGCTGTTCGAGTAGACGTGTCTAGCAAAGCGAAAGCAGATGTTGACTACCGGCTGACACAGGCCGATCTGACCGAGTGGGTGTCTGCCAACGGACCAATCCCCGCCGGTGCTCTGCTCTTTGTCTATACCGGCTTCGGAGACTATTGGTCGGATCGGCTGCAGTATTTCGGCTACGCCGGCACCGATGATTACATAGACGCAGACGGTAAGTCTCTGCTACATTTTCCGGGCATCTCCGTGGAGGCTGCGACTTGGCTGGTGGAGAACACCAAAGTCACTGGCGTGGGTATCGACACAGCATCCCTAGATTTCGGACAGAGCTTGGCCTTCGAAGCTCACCAGGTTCTACTCACGAAGAACATCTTCGGCTTGGAGAACGTGGCCAACTTGGATCAGCTGCCAACCAAGGGCGCCACGGTGTACGCACTGCCCATGAAAATCTGGGACGGGAGCGGTGGTCCTGTGCGTATTATTGCCACTGGCGGATCTAGTCTGTTGCAGGTCGACTTTGCCGCCCTCTTACTGATTGGAATTTCTATGCTCTTGAAGACAGTTATTTAGACCGTTATTGAGGACGGCAAAATTCAAACTTCATTCAAAAATTTCGAATATCACCTGCACACTGACGGCATAGAAGGTGTGATCTTCTTTTTATTAATTTTTCGCAGGACTATTATGTATCTACTAGAATACTTCACATTATATAATAGCATAAACACTTTCACATTGATTGCCAGTCGGTATTGCTGAATTATTTTGATCAATGATGAGCTAAAAAATAGGAGACTCTGATATTCCTTAGAAGTAGACGAGGCAAAGAAATCGCTTACTTTGTTCCTCCATGCTCCGGGCCGAATCAGCGTGCTCCACATTTTCTCCAATATCCTCTCAGTGCCGAGTGTGGTTTTTTTTTCTCACGAACTATCCTGGTTGACACGTGCTCTACGCTTGCCGGCCTACATGCGAGTGCGGGCGTGAACTATAAAAACGACCGTAACCACAAAACCCCTCGATCGTTGGATTATGCTAAAACTTTCCGGATGCACTCATAAAATGCAAACCAAGTTCCAAATAGATCAGGCGTAGCACAGTGGAAACCTTAAGTGGGCGGATTCTTCCTTCTTCCCCAACTGTGGCATGTCTGGGGAGAGATAGTTCACTTAGGGACGAGAGGTTCCAAAATGATGAAGAAGTTTACTAATGATCAATGTCTGCATTCTGTTTCGCAGTTGCTGTAGGTTTTAGTGCACTTCCATGCTTTTTATGCTCTTCTTTGCGATGAGACTGGCTTACGGGCAATGACTAACGCCAAGCGAATTTGGTATTACGAAAAGGTTTGCACGTTTGAGGTGAAATAACTGCAGGGTTTTATTTTTCAATTTGCAGCGCGGATATTTTGATCTGATGTCAAAAACTGATCTGATGTTCGCTTTCGCGAACCAAATCTCTCATGGCTCTTTTTGTATTTACCGTGAAACTTGTCACAATTGTCGGCTCCCTCGCTGCATGCAATAGACCAACAAAGGCAACGTCCGAAGAGGCTCAGAAAGCTCGAAAATACTGCTCGAAATTTTATTTTGTGTGGTTTTCTGCTTGCAGTTTGCATTTTTTGCGAAATATGCATGTCAAAGAGCCGTCTTGTTATCTGCGAGGGCGTTTCAAGAACCACATTTTTCCGGGGAGGCAAATTTTGTTTTAAGGGCACCAAACAACTTGGCGAGTTCTTCATTAACGTTGTAAGGCCTTTGTGGTGGGTATAGGGTTCAGTGTGAGGGCTTTTACATACCTTTGTGGTGAAGATGATATAATAACCAGTCTATACTTCATATTTCAAACGAAAAAGAAATGCCTCTTTGGGGTGGGGTATCCCCTGTTGCCCGCGCCCACCTCACACGATCCATTAGTTATTCTGAGTCGGGAATTCTTCTGCATGATGGTGTGGACGTTTGGCTTTTTACATTTGCATTTCCTGACAAATCTGCATGCCCCTGATAAGAAAAAAATGCAACCAGCAAAGTCAATAACAGCTTTCACTGTGCGTGTTATTATGGTAGTGCAAGTAGTTGGACACGTCTACAAGTTAGTAGTTCTTAGACACACTTGAATTACGGTGAACGAGTGTGGCCGTCCCCCCTTTTGAAATAACAGCCACAAGTTTCATCCACAAATGCAACTTTTTCGTCAGAAGCCTAGTAACGAATCCATATTTTGCTCATGAGTTGGTTTTATCATACAATAGAATTTCGAAAAGGAAGAAAAATACTCGTAAAGTCAGTTTCGATATCGTATATATTATCCTGGCGTGAAAAAGGTCCAAACAACAAATATTTGGTTCTTTGCATTTTCAATTTGTCATCCCAAGAGCTTTGAATGAAGCCATAGTTCAGCACTTATATTTTGCAGTGTTTTTTCAATTGTAGACCGTAAACCTGTGGTCAAATTACATAAAAGTGAATTTTAAACTGAACTTTAGTTTGAAGGAAAAGGGCCTCCACAAGAATGCTTTAATAAAATCGCCCATCTTTGCTGCTGAGGTCAATTTTATCATTGTGTAAGTCTCTTTGTCTTGTGTGGATCGCCAACATTCGATTGCCCAGAAAGAGTGGATCGCCAACAATCAATGCCCAGAAAGACCTTCAAATTAATCACACAATAACTCTGAACAAATCTGAAGTGGCCAAAAATTAACCAAAACTAAAATGATCCTGGCTGTTTATTGTCATTAAATGATATTCAAAAAAGGAGAATCCTCTGTTCCCGTTTTTGAGGAATTGGTTTCAAGGATGACTGAGGGCGCCATTCAACATTGCCTGTTATCCTTTGTAAAACAAATTAGGGAAACTGACGAGGTGCTTATAAATGATTATAAAGATGAACAAAAAATTGGCTGGAGCGGTTTTGAACCTACGGCCTCCAGAATACAGTACCGATGCTCTACCAACTGAGCAATCCAGCCCTGTGTTGGTGGCTAGCGCCCCCGAACAAAGATATTGACAATTGGACTTTGGTTTCAACCCCCTTCCCCCATGAGTAGTGTCCAACTAAAATTACATTTTTGTCAAAAAAAATGCGAATGTTTCAAAATGCTATTTTTTTTCAGTCAGAATAAAATAAGTACCGGTAACGTCGGACAGTGTTACATTTTAATAAGGTTGCACAGAACATGTTTCTAAGTTGAATTTACGGCATATTTGGAGGCAAAGGGGCTAAGTGCAATATTTCTTTAATTTTTCAATTTCTGAAGCAAGTCTTTTAAGTTGTAAAGCTACTTGGCACTACCTATGCCCACTACAATTGTGATTTGATGTAAAAAGGGGGGGGGGGAATATATCCGTCCACAACAGAAACGCTTTTCAGCCCAGCGATTACAGAGTGCACTTGATCATGTGCTCTCGACTGAAGGTCACGATGACGTAGCGTGTGCAGGTTTATGTGTTATGTTGCCGCCGCCTACATATTTACAGCGCGCAGCGCGTCGGTGCATGCAATGCAATCAATCTCTTCCGCTAGCGCTGTACATGTACGTACATGTTGGTACGTGGATTATGTTTTCATCATTTTGTGCCGACCAAAGATAGCCTTTTCCCAGCACCCAAAACGTTATTTCGGCAATCCTACATTTTAGTGAGGTTATCAGTCAGGTGTCGGTCAACACTTGGTGCTTCCACCAGCTATGTCCGGCCGTCTGCGATCGTCCACTCAGTCTGCTGGTTCGACTGCTGGCTCGTGCGGCAAACATGATTCTGCTTCGCCACCTCGTTCACAGGTAAGTGGGCGTATTCATTATTTAATGTACATGTACATGGGTGGACTATTTCCAACCTCGAACGTGGTCGAATCTTGCCTTGCCCTTCATTTGTATTAATCTTTTAAGCCTCTCAAAATTCAGCAATGCAATTTCATGTTTTTTCCAAACATCGTTGGCCAACTATTTCGCCTTAATGGATGTCCATGCAATCTGTTCTTTTTGTGCACCGTTAGTGTAACGTTCCAAGTGCCCTATTAACACATTATGTTAAATTTATTTTAGGTTGTTTAACGTTAGGTCTTGTGAATGTGACTGTTGGAAAGAAAAACATGGCAGGAAATCATGGTTTCCCTCACAATTCTCATGACATATTTATTTCTCAAGAGCCACGATGCAGACATCCATTGCTTGGCTATTCATTGTGCTTCTATCGCACCCGACTTGATGCATGTCCCTACGACATGCTTGTACTTGTCACAGACTCACTGGCCCAGCGCGCGACGTCTGCTTATTTTTGCAGTGACGCACGTCGCGTGCATCTTCACAGTTCCAATGTACCATGACTGTCCCATTAGCAGTGTGTATTGTGTCACTTACCTGCACTGCATTGGGAATTTTCATACGAAGTTGTACTAGCAAAGGCATATTGTCTTAACCCTCTTGCTTGTGAATCGATTATTTAAATAGACGTGGTCCAGTTAGACCTAAGCAGCATATACATGTAACAGGCTGCTTAAACCCCACCCCTTAAGATGCATAATTAATTTGGCACACATGCTATGCGCGTGCTTCGGTTTGTAATACGCATGCGCTCCTGTTGTACGTACAGTATAGAGCCTGAAAGTTGACCCCTGATATCGCGCTTCCGGAACCCTTGGATAGAAAAAAGTGCAAAGATTTTAGAATCATATTTTTCCGTTCAGTTATTTCTTTAAAAATCCAACTGGGAAAAGGGGCTTTGGAAAATATTTGCTAGTATATCAATTTATAGAAACTGAAAAATCACCTGACCTAAAAGAGAAATATCCTGCCACAAATTGACCCATCACTTCCGAAAATTTAAAATACACGAAGCTTAAGAACAGTGCAATGAGGCAGTTTCGTACGCAGATGAACATTTACGGTCTGTCGGTAAAAGCCGAAAGAAAAACAGATCAAAATGTTTCACACAGTTAAAATTATAATTGATAAGGTCATAAATTTAAAGCAATATTCTACTTTTACAAAGATTCAAATATTTTATCTAACCTTTGCTGACAACAACTGCGTAATGCCAACTCAACGAAATCTGGAACCCACCGACTACAGGTGGGTAAATCTTTGTAACGTTTACAGTCTCGTTTTCCCGTTAGTACGGGCAGTGGAAACAATGAACAAGAAGAACAATGCATGAACAAGGAGGCCTAGGTATGCCTACGATATCGCCGGACGTGAAAGGTCGTAAATAGAATTCGTTTCTTACCCATCTCCATGTGATTTTCCTAAACATTACTTGAGGAAGACAAAGGTAAAATTCCAACATGAGTGTTTCATGGGGTGGTTTCAGTGAGGAATTATTCTTCCAAAAATTATCGAGCGTGATAGGGCGGCCCAATGTAAAATCCCCACAGGCGGACTCCGCTTGGCAAGGGTTCCGGAAGCTCGCTGCGTGACCTTTTACTTTCGGGCTCTATACCTGCAAGGAGTTGCAGTTGCAACCTGAATATTCACATTGACACCAGCGGTGGATTTTACTTCACTCTATTTTTTATTCCAAAAAGTCGGAATATATAAGCCTCGCTAGGAGGGGGCTGCTGAAGGGAAGAGCAGTATCGAATTTTGTACTGATATCGCGTGCGGGGATTTATTTTTCTAAAACGACTGTTTTATTTCTTCGGGAATGAGGGTTTCTAATCCTTTTTTTCATCCCCAAAGGAAGGTACTGGCACCAATATCAAGTGTTAGCGCTTTCAAAAGGTAACATGCCCCTGGGGACAAGTTCAACTCCCCATCCCCTTTCCCGTTGGGTACTCCCAAAGTGGGTCAGCTCTCGACAGTGTGACGAGAAATTAATGGTCTGTGGAGGCTAGCGATGTTCTTTCCCTTCTTTCTTTCTTTCCGTTTTTCTTCATTTGGAAATTGTTTCTCTTTCCCCCGAGGGTGGAAGCACCCCTCAACCATTAGTACGAATCGAGGGAAGGGTATGACACCATACCCCTTCGCACTTTTGAGGAAGTTGGGATTTGGCAATCTGGTGCGTAACAGAAAGTACGTAGCCTAGGTCATTGGCCAATTTAAATATCAATGAAATGAGAAGCCGGCAAACAGGACACACAGTTTTACAGTTGCTGCTTTTTTTCATCTTTAAACTCTTTATATGATAGACACACTGCAGTACCACCTCGCCCCCTACTTTTCAAAATTTACGGCTGTGTTCATCTTGAGGATTTGTCACCTGGCATTGTCCAGTTGTCGACATGCATAAGGCCTATTCACCACTGCCCCCAACCACCACACCCCCGGCTGCGCCATTGAACATTTTAGGGTATCTGTCATAGTTCAGTTTCCTTCCAATGACTATGTAAAAATTTCAGAGGTTAACACAAAACTGATCACTCCACGAATAGTCCCTGCTCACTGTGTCAAATCACCGATTAGACTCTAGGCAGTCTCCTCCGTAAAAAAAAATAAACGAATAAAACGCAAACAAAATGGGGCAAGTTCTGTAGGTCAAATTGTCTGTGAGAAAAATCCGATCGACGAAGGTGTTCACTTCTTCAGCTCTCACATCACACTATCACATATAGAACTACTGCAAAAATGTAAATTACCTTGCGGATTGCCGTTTCATTGTTACTTTTTGGTTACACTGGCGGCACCATGATTCCTCTGCATGGTGCCCAAAGTGGGAACATAAGAAGGAAGACCAGTAAAAGGTTGATCATTAAAAATGGTTGTTTTCCCTCCCTATGACAGCTAAACCCGCTTCACCAAACCCCAGGGTAAGTAGTCGCTGCGTGGCACCACACTTGGCCGCTCAATGTTACAAGAGAGCTTCATTTCCAAAGTTTCAGATTTGTGTAGTGCAGAACACCTCTACCGAATATCCCAGCCGTTGGCATGATGCTGATACCCGAGTGGTAACTGCATACATTCAAGTTGCCGAACGGTTCTGATTATTATTAATACATTCAGCCATGGGCGTAAATCCCTGGGTGGGGACAGGGGATAATATCCCCCAGTTTTGGGACCCCCCTCAGTTTTTGTGCCAAGCAGAAATAGCAGTGCTTATTATCACCCTCGTGAAATCAGTTAAGAGACAAAAGTAATAAAAAGACAACTCACTAGTACTTTCAGCAGAAAATCTGGTTTTCGTTTCAGTGAAAATGGACGGATTACACGATAAGATTTCAGTGTTATCATTAAGATGACTTTCAATCCAACTTTCAGCCATTTCAGTTAGTATCGATTTGAGGAGCTAACCACACATTCATGTTACACGTCGTAAACTGCACTAGTAGCCTATCCGGTTCTTGACTTTGTCATACACACGAACGCAAAACGATTTGCAGGCTCCCATTGGACGATCACTAAAGATACGCGTTAACTTCCAGTTCCATGTATTAATTAAAACGGCGATCAGTAACTCTATGTGCATGCAGAGTAAGTGTAGTTGGCGTGGTTTAAACTGAAGTGACGTCACACTTGCGGACCGGATTATAAAAGGGAGAAATGGGAAAAATGGGAAAAAATAACATTATTTAAGCATACATTTTTGGTTTGATTTAATATGATACATTGACACAATACCAAGAAATTTCTAATAGCATTGGTGAAATGCACCAATCCTTCGAAATTCAGTGTCATGGGGGAGATTTAGTAGACAGCTTTCCTCAATAAGTCTCATATGCTTCAGGATGGATCGGGGGGGGGGGAACCGGAGTATCCCCCCATCCATAAAAAGACGCTTGTTATTTTTTAAACTAATGAAAGAAAGGCGAATAGGGGTGTGTTTCGTTTACATTTCTTCGGTATCATAAGGCCTGACATATGTAGCCTCACCCCTCAGAAAGGATATTACATGACATTACACGAAAACTTATCTGCCTTTATGCCCCTGTCCCCGGCCCCCAAACCCCACAAAGTTTCGCTCCTCCAAAACTTGGGTCCTGGACCCGCTGTTTCATGCGCTTCCAGTTCAAGTTAGTCGCTTTACCGAGTCGCTAAATTCCCCCACAGCATCAGAACGTTAAACCGCCTGTTTAAATTTTGGACGCGTCATGTCAGTGCCCTTCCGCTGACCACTATACTAGTAATATCGTTTTACAAAATTTATCATCATCACCAAGGTTGTCCTTTTATCCCCATCATTCGATCAACAGCAGGAAAATTTTAATCAATCGACACAGAGACTGCATGGGTGTACCGTTCCATATGTGCGCACTTGTGCAGACACGTAAAAAGACATGATACATGATACACACACATAAAAAATGTACATGTTATGCATGACATACATGTACATGTACATGTACAATAGGGGAACAAAACATACGGCCGCGGGAGACATGCCGAGAGGGTGGATCAGCATAATTTAGTGCACAAACGAGCGTCGCGCGTCGCGTCGGCAGGCTGACCTGGAATCGGGGTCAAGGTATTCTTCGGATCGGTTTTCATAGACGGACACGATGGGTGACGCTTGAAGCATTTAAAATTTCACGGCCCACGCCTAATCGCAAAACGGACGTGCCAAAAGTTTAGTGGTCATGCGGAAATATGTAAATATCAATTTTTTCGTCAGTTCCATATGACTGTATTTTGTAAAGAAAGAAAACAATGACGCTTACAATAGACTTCATAGATGCATTCTGGTTGTTATTTCTATTTATTGAAATTTATGTTCTAAGCAAACACAATGTTCATGTTGTTATCGCAGACCTAAATATTGATGTCAATGTTCTTTTCTTTCTCTGTTACTTATTTTTGTTTGTTTGTTACGTCCACCTTAAGAAATGTCTAACCGAAGCCAATATTGCTTGATTGATTTTGATCTTATGAGTAAATTTTATTTGCTCTGTGTAAATAGATGTCAAGATTGCAAAACTCCTTGAGGTTTGTTTGGCAAAACTTATTTTTGTTGCCTATTTATGAACTCGTAGAATACTCCTCACTGTAAAGAAACTAACCTCCACCCCCCCAAAAAAATCCCCCATCCAGCACAGAATGACAAGCATATAATTTTAATGGTAATACAAAGGGCCAATCCATTTACATACGGGTATTAATACTTTAATCAATCTATGCTTTGATTTGGCAGACAAAGTGTAAACAAACTGAATGTTTGAACTATACGAAATAATGAGAACAAAGAATATCGAATTCTTAACATTGTTTTGAAATAAATATTGGCAAATAAACGCCTTTACAGAAATGCCACACACATCATTTTTACGCCCCTCCCAGCGTCTAATTGAAAGTTTAATGCTTCAATAGTAAATTGTGTATCATTCAAACGTATCCGAATTTGCTCAATGTGGATGCTTGTGCTGCACGAGTAGAGGTAGGTCATTATTATTTACACACGATCAAATTATTTTCCAAATAGGCCTAGATTTGGATGAGGCATTTTTATGAGGCAGCAGAAAATCCAAAGATTGTGTTGAAAAATACAATTGAATGACGTGCAGCAAATGCAAAATGGTTCGATCTACTCACAACGTTCGTACTTAGTCGTAGATAGACGTAGTGCATGTTTTGTAGGCCGTGATTAAAAATTCGGTCGTGTATTCGCCGTCTATTTCCGACACCTGTGGTCTTCACGCAAAAACACCAGAGGTTTACAAGGCCTGAGAGATCGAGATAGAATCGTATTTCACCCGTTTTCCCAAAATCATCGATGCACAAATTTATCATGTAAAGCCTAAGCGTGTAGTCTGGCTTGGTTTGTCGCCTGACACAACCTCGGTGTTTGTGTTCGCCTCTAAAGTCTGGAAAATCCCCTAAAATACCTACCCCAAGGCAGTAACGTTAGTCATGTTAAATTGTTATTGTTAGGCTCCAGTATTGTTTGTTATGATATTATGTAACTCACCATACCTAGCCTCATAGGCATAAATGACTGGTTTGTGTTACTGTTCTGGAATGCTTTTGTGAGCCTGAGGTGACAAGTAGAATGGATTGTTTCACCTTTCTGTCTAGTCTCCAAATGAAATAAGTCTTCCAAATGCACGAATGAGAACATCTTTTCTTTCCTACAATTATTAGTATTTCATTCATGCCAACAGTGCACATCACAAAGGGATGGGCATAGGAAAGATAAAAGTAATAAAATCACTGGAGTCAAAAGACTTGTCTCCCCACATCCAGTTATGAGAAAAAAACTATTTAAAAATATATATATAAATATATAGGCCTACATGTGTAAATGCAAATACATTGTATGTACGTACATGGGTAAAAAAGACCCTGACATTTTAAGTATTGTTAACAACAACAATAATTATTTTTAAAAAAGGCAATAATTAATCATTAAAAAGGACACCCAATATCTAAGACAAAGGACATACAAGTAACAAAACAGTAACTGACGAAAAATAGATGATACTTCCCAGTTTAAAATTAACAAATTATGCATTAACACATGAGATAAACGACATGAGATAACAAGTGTGTAAATACATGTAAAGGGAAAACAAGGGAGGAGATAGAACCACGATTGACTGTGAAGTAACTAAAATTGTATTATTCATGGCGATACCTCAATACTTAGGAAAATGTTTGGATTCTAGCCTGAAGAGATATATACGCATGTGTGGCCAGTATTCTACAGTTGGCTGAATGCTGAACAGATCCTCACCTGATTAACAAATGATGCATCATCACAAGACATTACATTATTTATGAGTTAAGAACTTTTGTGTGATTATCAATAAGAATGTTCTTTCTACCGTGCTTACGGCAACCCTTGGATTGTAAAAAGGGGCAGGTGATGAACATTATTATGTTGCAGCAGGAAGTTTTGAAGAGACACGCTTGTTTCAAGTATGAACGGTACAACCTTTAGAGAAATTCATAAACATAGAAGATATATACATAGACAGATCAAGTTCTGTGAACTAACTTGCAGAAATTGTTTTCTCCATCATTGTTTAACGACCTCCAACTGCAGTGTAGCATTTGTGTAGTGTGTTAATGCTATTTGGCTAGGATACAGAGACTCGTTGCCACATTCGCCTCATGTCATGTTTGGCAATTTTAGTGTGTGGCGTGGCAGGAACCAGCATAGCATTGCTTCACTGAGCATCATTACACACCCCTTTTCTTCAACGTGAAACTATAAACAGGGAAGTTGTGAAAAGAACGGAAGTTACTTTGAAAAATGGCTAATGTAAGTAGGCATACAAATAAATACAAATGTGTTTGACATAAAAAAATTGTTGAAAGGCAAGAGAGACAAATATTTCTTACAGTTTTCTATTTTTTTCTTCAACATTGCCAATTAAAATGTTAGGGTCATACCATGAAACGAGGTTTGTCACAGAACGGGGAGCAGAAGTTTTTTAGCCCTTCCAGCCATATTCAGCATTCTTCCTGAAAGCTTTCTGCTTGCCCTGCTTGTGAAGTTTTACGTAATGACCAAAAGTGTCGCTGGAAGGGGAAAAGCACAAATATTTCTGCTTTGCCTGTCCAACGGGACTTTGTTACCATTATGTTTTTGCCCGAGTGGAACTAGTATCTATGGTAAAACCAATGCTCACTGGATTATGGTTGGTAACGTAAAAGTGGCCCACAGTTTCTTAATGTGTGTTTTTTCTTTTGAATCTTATTCAGCCACCCAGGAGGGCAAGAATGGCTGATGAGGGTACGGACTTGGCCAATGGGCCATCAACATCAAAGGTGGGTTCACAGTTCAGGTTTTTTTTCGCTTCCTGTACTTTTGTGGGTACATTTGACTGCAGCTTAGTAAACGTTAGATCACTGCGGCTGCCAAAACGCGCCATCCTATTTCATTTTAGAATGAAGCCACATGTTGTGCACAAAGCTGTCTCAGTAGAGTGGTGTGATGTGTCTATCGGTGTGCACTGTAGAAGAGAAAGAGGATTAAATTTTTGAACCGTCTGTGACGGTTCAGACAAGAGGAGGGTTAAGCAGTAGTAAATGAAGTAAGATGCCCGAATGTCGTAGAAATCAAACTCCTTTGCAGAGTATCGTCAGAGTATATGAATATTTCACGCTGTGATCGGAACGCCGTTCAAATTGTGAATGAGCCTGGCCCAGAATGAAGAGATTTCTAACTCAGTCGTGAGACTGCAAAGTTCAGCTGATTTTCTTGTGTTGATTTATCACGTGTGTCATTAGAAGTGGAAAACACTTTACAAAGTCTGTGCTTGTCAAGATTTCCTTTGTTGTCCCATCGCACGCCTACCGATGTTTCCTGCAGCTTGTGCTCTGTACAATGCAAATTCTTCCAGCATTCCAGTGAGAACTAACCCATTCCATTCCTCCGATGTTTCATTGCAGGGTAAGAGGCGAGCGGCAAGCGCCCCGAGCCCTCGCAGTCCACAGATCAAGCGCAAGCGTATGCCGGCTGAGTACTACCAGTCGGATGTGGTAGATGCCATCAGCAAGCAGTCCACAAGGACGCCCACCTCAGACAAGGAGGTGTTCTTCAACAAGAACACGTACTTGGCCGTGAGGACAGACAATGGTGAGCACCTGTCGGCAGTCTTGACGACAGCCTGTGTAAAATGCAACAGAGTACAACATTGGTCAAAGTGTTGTATACTTTTGGATTTGGGTAATCAGTTGGCCGGTTCAGTATTCCTAAAGAACAGTGCCATTCGGGAGCAAAGCACAAGCCCAAGTCTGTGTACATGTAGGGCCGTGCCAATAAGGTGGACGGCATGACCTCATACTTGCATCATTTTGATTACGTGCTGTGGAATACAGAACTTACTCACACAAGTGACAAGGCATCCCGTGTAACCGACTGGTCCCAAGATTGGTACTTGCCATTTGCACTGCTCAGTGTAGCTCGCTTCTACTTTGTTGCATTTTGGTGTTTTGACCATGGTAACCATTATAGCCAGTGTTGTACTTGAGCTTTCTTTCCAAGACCCAGAGTAAACTGCATTCTATTATTACATTGTTAGAATCAAACCAAAGTACCAAGGCAGCGGTGGCTGAAATGCCTTAAAGAAGGAATGTAAGTGTTGAGGGCGCACAGATAGCATGAAACATAAAAGAAATATTCAGATATTTGCAAAGTCTAAGTCCTTTTGAAATATATACACAACATATCTTTCTGTAGAAACACCCAGATTCAATCTCATAAGCGTCATTACCTACTGTGTAATTATCCGAGCTTGATTCCTCTCAAAAGCCCCATATTTTGGCTTACTTGTTGGACTCAGGGAAAGGAATCGACTGCAGCACAAATCACAGCTACGTGAATTTTGGGTTTTCTTACATTAAGCCTAACCCCCTGGGGGGTATGTAAAAGTATATTGAAATTGGAGGATTTGGGACTGTTAGGGTTAAGAGGAGTACCTTGATAAAAGTCTGTAGAGGAACTAAATAATATGATCCCATTTACCAATCTGAACGTCAGTATGGTTGATCAAATAGCCCCAAGGTTTGTTTTTTTTATCAGAACAAAATGTGCAACACGGACTGCCCACTTCACTTGGAACGTAACAGAAATAACGATTGTGATGTTTGTCTTTGAATCGATGCGTGGCATTACCACAGCTTAATTCTATAAATGAAAACGAAGTTGGCCTGTCAAAAACTAAAATTGATATTTGAAAATAGACGTTTAGTGGCCCTGTTTTATTTTCAGGGTACTGGTAGGGTTGAATGCAGGATAAGTTTGTTTATTTGGGTTTTTTATGTTCAAAGGTTACAAAAGTTTTCTGACTGAAGATGTGTAAACATCACAGCAAAAATACAAGATTTAACGTTTCACATGTGCCTTATCATCAAGAGGCAGTTTCCCTCACAGACGACAAGTTGATGGCACTCAAAGCAAAAGTCAAACAAAAAAACTATGTCTGTTTTTGCATGTCTTTCCAGGGAAATATTTCATCTGCAAGACTGCCCAGAACGTCTACCACACCACCAAGATGTTCAAGATCCTCTGGCTGGAGCTGCGCACGATGCCGGGTACCTACGAGATGTCATATCGCGACACCATCGACATCGACAGCGTCTTGACCGACGTAGTCATGAACAGGCAGGCCGGCGGGCTGCTGACACTGCCACGCAATGAGATTAACCGCGTGGAGCAGATCCTTGGGTTAGCCATCAAGAAAGAGAACGGAATGCTGGATAACGACGTAGGTAAGTGGTTTCACCAAGATCAAGGGGATTGTACACGTCTTAAACATTCTCTTTTGGTTGAATTTGAATTTGGTCCCGCTTTTTGGGGCTGAATATGCCCAAACCCTCAAGCTTACAGGAGTACATTGGAGGTTGCAATCGTTCTTCAGCGTGATCTTGGAAGGGAGTGATTTGGAAGGTGTTCATTTGCTTATTAGTAGACTTTGCTTGTACTTCATTAAATTTTCATTAAACTCGGTTTGTTTTGACATTCTTGAAGCATTGCAAAAGAAACATGTATATGTATGCCACTTTTAACATTTGCATTTTCCATCTGCCCCTACTTTGCCAGAGACATTTTGATGAACTGATTTCATGATGCTGTTCTTTTCAGCACATTATGCCAATTATGTCTTCATGGTTCTGTTAGGATACTTTCCCCTTATTGTCGTTTTCTTTCACAGGTCCTAGATTCCGTGAAATGAAGGAAGTGAAGACAGATCAAGATGAGGACAAAGGAGATGAAGAAGAGGAAGATGAGGACGAGGATGATGACGATGACGATGACAATGACAATGACGATGCAGACAAGCCATCCACCTCGACCCGGACCAAGACCAACCCCAAAGCCAAGAAGCGAGCCCCCAAGAAGCCCAAACCAAAGCCGAAGAAGGTGCAGAGCAAAGCGGACAGCCCCAGTCCACCCAGCAAGCAGAAGGGACGAGGCAGGCCCAAGGCCACCATCACGACCAAAACAGCAACGAAGAAAGGTCAGTTGGAAGTGTGATTGGTCAGAGGTGATGTTGCTAAGCATCTTCTTTCAGTCTGATTTGAAGTCCCATTTCTGCTTTCCCAAGCTCTTTGGACATTCAGGTACGTCATCACTATGAAGTCATGAAGACCTGCCCCATCCGAGCGCTGTGCCAGTTACTGTTCAGAAATGCCATGAAATGCTTTTTTTTCTTTCAAGTAGCTAACATATTTTGAAAGTTGCCAACATAATGTTTCTTACTTGAGGTAGTGGCGCCTCCCTTGTCATGATTACAACCCATTTTTTTGTCCATACAGTAAATCTACCAACGGTGTTGTTATTTACTGCCTGCCTGGCAGGCCCAATTATTTTTTGCCTGGCCAATTCTGGCTGTGCTTGTCAGAAATGGAGGGGGCAACGTCAAAGGCCATGTGGCAACAATATGACTTGTTTTGTTGGCCATGCCATGGGACCCAAGATGCCAATGGGTAAATCTGTAGGTAGTGCTTACAGAGCCCTGCTCCAATGGCATTCTTGCATGGAACCTGCCTGATTCCTCAAAAAAAAAATTTCTGCGGTGCTGGAGACTGTAGGTACATTCTTGGTAGTGAAATGATCATGGGCCAGTGAGTCTCCCTTGAAAAGTAACAGTACCCGGGCCCTCTGTGCCTCCCTCCTGCTAAAGTCCGGCCAGACATTCAGGGTAGTTCAGGGCAGGGGTCAAGGCATTTTGATTCTTGTGTGGAGATGGTCAAGTCAGTTTTTGTGGTTGAATTTTCATGTCGCTCCCTTTCAGTGGCCAAGAAAATCACTGCCAAGGCAAAGAGCACCAAAGGCAAAGCTGCTGCCAAACCTGCCAAGCTAGGACGCAAGAAGCCCGCCAGCAAGGACAAGAAGGCCGCAGCCAAGGCCAAGGCCAAGGACAAGGCCAAGAAGATGAAGAAAGCCAAGGAGGAGAAAGCCAAGAAGGAGAAGAAGCCAAAGGAGAAGCTTCATCCCAACGACCAGCTCACACCCAACAATGACATCGAGGTGGTGCCTAAGGACCCTATGTTTGAAGTCAAGTGAGTCAATCCACTCCCTGCAGGTACAAGACATGGCATGCCTCAAGGGCAGATCCGGAACTGAGGGATCTGTTCTTAGTGTGCTTCGACAAATCAGTGAAAGTCTTTTGGTGGAAACTCCACACTGCGCTGAGAATGGCAAATATAAATCGAAACCTGCCCGGCTCAACTTAAATGGTGAAAACTCCCCAAATTAGTTTCAGGTCAGGTCGGTTTGGGTTTTGGGTCATGTTTGCACAGCATTGCTGTGTTCAGGTTATGTAAATCGCATTGTGTGTTCAGTGGCATGGTCAGTAACACATTTTGCTCAGCTAGTATTTTCTGCGTTAAGTAGCTTTCTGGATTGATGGCACTCGGTGATTTGATCGTTGTTCTTTTTTCCCCATGCTTGTGCACACCATCCCTCAGAAATGAGAACGAGATCCCTGAGGTGTCCAAGTTTGTCCAGTGCAAGCGCAGCATCCGGGCCGTGCTGACCAATGACATGAGCCTCCTCAAGAAGCTGATCGAGGACAAGGATGTGCCTTCCGTCTTGGGGCCGCGGAGCGCCAGCATCCAGCTGACGGCGCTGGACTACGCTGCAAGGATGGACAACCAGGCTGCCCTGAAGCTGCTGATCCCTGAGATCAACAGCACCCAGCAGAGGGCCAAGCTGCCCGAGGTCATCATGCAGCATGAAGTGGCCGGCAGGTTGGTGCCCTGCAGGGACAAATATACCCGTTGCATTTCCATTTCAACGTTCAAATGCTTGTGGCGCCGCAAAGGGAGTGAAAATTTAATAAGAAAAAAAATCTGGTGCTGCATGTTTATAGTTTGAAGCTGTCATATATAAGCCTGGAGGAAAAGCTCTGTTGTCCTCGAGAGAAGTGTTTATATTTTTTAAGATACAGACCAATTTGATGGGATGCCAGTTACCGTAGTTACACCACACTCACGCAAGCGTTCAACACCAAGCCGCAAGGCCCTATTTGTTAAAGAGGCATTGAACACCTGCATACCACCTGCCCGTGAGCGTGCTTGCCAAATAAGTCTTTAAACATGTATACTGTCCGTGGCAGCATTTGGCATCTAGCCTAGCTCGTTGCAGTGAAACACTACAGTTGTTGAATTCAAACCCCTGCTCAGTGTATTACAATCCAACAGGTTGGCTAGCTGCCAATCCAAGGACCCAATTCAACTTGACTTTGAATGAGACTGGCTCCCATGATCTCAGCTTTGGCAGTTTAGGATGCTGTGGTTGACTACCTACTCATTAAACAAGGTCTCACAGATGCATAAACTTGTTGGGGGATGTGACTTTGAGCAGGATTGGGGTAGAAGGACTTTTGGAATGTTTCAGCTCAATACTTCATTGCAGTTTGTCCAAAATCAGTAGTTCCATCAATCGTAAAAATCCACCCGTCGATGGCCAGATCACTCAATGTCATTACTTTACGTGACTGTCTGTGTGTTTCCCAGGTATAACTTCAAGAGTCTTGGGCATGCTGTGAGGGAAATCAACATTGCCCGAGGGAGCCGAGAAGGCAACAACGCATTCACCAAGGTAAGCCTCACTCAGCCGGTTGATAGGCGTGACATGACTCCAGTGTTACTGCGTATTTAACTTCCGTGCTCATCGGTGACCTACTGTTTCAGTACCATGCTGAATGTTAATCATCTGGCAAATAACAACCACTCTACAAAGACACATTTGAGCAATGCGAATTCCACACCTTTCATTGCCTGTACTTCCAAAGCTTTCTTCAAACACGATTGTTTACTTTGGATCATTTTGAAGTACCTGAAAAATAATGTCATCATGAAAATTGAACATCATAATTACCTACTTCAATCTAGTTATAGAATACTTGATCTCATGCAATCTTTGCATGACTTGCCTCATTGTCAGCTCTGACGTAAGAGGTGATGTTGAATGAAAACAGTGAAGAAGTCAGTGAGTATTGTTGAATAGCAGTTGTCCGTCAATATGCTGTCTCGTTGCAGAACTCTACTCTTTGAAACAAAGCTCTTCAGCCAGTTATGAATTGTGTTTTGTTAGCACTAATCCTCCTCGGTCCTTCAACATCCTCATGGAGGTTTTAAGGGTATTTTGCAGGATTGGAGAAGAAAAGTGTTGGCACTGTTACTTTCCGTGGAGCTTTGGCACTCGATGAAAGACGAAGTGCAAAGATTGTTCTGTTACTCTCCCGCGGAATGATTTGAAAGATTTTGAAGGGATTGGGAAGAGTATTTAGCAAAAATGCCCAGAGAATTCATTTTGGTTGTAAAACAGGCCCCAACCTCAACCTCAGACCTCAACCCTTGATTACATGTACCATGAAGCATGATGTCATAAATACATATTCCTAATTTGGCTCCCTCATAAGGAATGACTTTGTCACTGTGTTACTCAGCAAGCAACATGCAGTACCCTGAATTCTTTCACTGCATGCTGCAGTGCACACCTTCAAGAAATGAATGGTGTTATTTTTGTTCTTGTTGGTGTAGGATTTAGACATGAATGTACATAACAGGGAGTACTTGCAAGAAGCTCTGTCATCTGGCATCTCGGAAAAAACCATCAATATGATCATGGTCGCTGACTCATCAGCAACGGTTAGTATTGATTGAGACTTGGGTATTTAGGGGAATCCAGCGGGGGCCAAACATTGGGTGATTTCTTTATGTAGGCGTTTATGGCCTTCTGAAGGAGCCGTTTAATTTGGAGTTTCTTACATGCTTCAGAAAGGAAATTAAGTAAGCCCCAAAATTGTTCTTTTCACATTTTATATCAGAACATAAAGAATTAAGCCCTGATTTTTTTTCAAGGGGAGGGCTGCAAATGTTTGGCATTTTGCAAGGCATGTACGCCGCATTTTTTAAAAGTAGGTTGGATGGCAAAATGTGCATAAACTTCCACTCTGAACATTTGTCAAGGCTTGACCTGGAAAACGGTACGTGCTTGCAATGGATTTCCTTTCAAGAGGAGAGTTAGAAAATAATGCAAAAGTAAACTAAAAAAAGGGGTAACTAGGTTTTGCCCCGGGGCAGAGGCACTCCACCAAACCCTCGTAAATCTCCTAAAGCCTCAAGGTAAACCTCAACTTACCACCTGTTTCGTTGTACATTCTCTCAATACTATATGAATCCATTTCTAGCTTAGTAATGAAACTAATCCAATCAATGTTCGTCATCTTGTTACCCTCCGTGACCATCCATGTGTGTTTGAGAAATAGTCTTGAGAACAGTCTTGAGTCTGACCTTTGGAAACTAAAGAGAGAGAAAACTGATGTATTCTTTCCCCAACTCAAACTGAAAAGTATTACTTTATCCCAGTTAAATGTCTAGAACATTCTGGATTCATGTCTTTGTTGATACTTTTGTGCCCTTTTGTTATTCGAAACCCCCTAGCAACACATACAAATGCACATCGTCAAAGCAATCAACGCAGGCCACCGGAAGTTAGCCGGCAGCCTGGTCAAGAAGTTCAACCAGTCCGGTGGGCTCAACTTCAATAAACTGCACGAGGAGGTCAGTGCCCTGAGTTCCCGCATTTGATGCGAGAACTTTTATTTCTGGTCTGGTACTTCGCGTCAAAAGAAAATAGGCAAAGTATGAAGGCTGATCTCAACATGAAAGCACCACACACACTCGCACATATGTATATGTTATGTTCACAAATCTTTCTTTCCCTGTTGAAAACTCAGAGAAAATATTCATTTTACTGCCTCCGTGAACTCTCTTCCAAGCTAGATTTTTGATGGTGATTCCCTTCATACCTCTTCCTCCTCAAGTAATGGCAGATAACCTTGACCCCAAAAGGCCTCTGAACCTTTATTTTTGTGCACGCACAAGTTCTGAGAAGTCCGCCGAGTTCAACCATGTGTTGAGGCTGTTGTGGTAGCAAATTATTATTCAATGGGTACACCTCGGAGTATTGAAAAATATGAGGTTGAGGGTAGGTGTAAATATTTTTGAAATGACTTTCTTGGGTCAGCATTTGTGACATTTAGCTATATGCCAAAAGTTGGTTGCTTCAGCAAACGTTTCAAACAGAATTTGGGGCCAAAATAATTCCTTCCACAGAAAGCGCCTATTTAAGGCTCCTGATTGAGCAACAGATGTGAGCCAAAGACCAGGAAAGGGTTGAGATTAATGACTGATTTCCTGTGATATTCGACTGCTGCTCGATGCGCTAGTTGACTTGGGATTGATTGGTTACTCTTCCTCCAACAGGTGCTTCTCGTGGATAAACCAGAAGACTTGTCGCCTTTCAAACGAGTGTCGGTCAAGAAGAAGCCATACGAGAATGACAGAGTAATTACAGTAGTTAGCATGTACAAAGGAGAATACATTTTGTGGTTGTTTTGGGTGTGCAATACTTTCTATTCCTGAACTCTTCCATGACCCCTTCCCATGACCCCTTCCCATCACCCCTTCCCAGTAGCCAAGAAGGGTACAAAGTGACAGAAGGCAACGTGCTGGAGAATTGGAGAGCAAATTTCGGTTGTTGACCGAAGCTAGGAAATGGGTCCAAACTGCAAAATCAGGTCTTTGAAATTAGATCAGAATTCCAAAATTGGAATTGTAAAAACAGTTGATAAAAGCACAAAACTTTGTGTCCAGAATGTTAAGAAACCTTCGCGAATGGGCTATTCTAGGGAAATGACTAGATATTAACCCGTGAAACCTGGTCTGCTATTTTTCTCAAGACTCTTAGAGGGTTCATGCTTGGACTCTGTTTCTGCATCAATTGAAAAAGGAAAGGAAACACAATGATAAAATTGGAAAATAAATAGCATAAATGGGTCGGATTCGAACCAGGGTCTATAGATCTGTAGTTCAAATCACTACCAACTAAGCTATCGAAGCGACGTAATGGTTTGCGTTTTTGAAATGTCTTAAATGGTGTATTGCATTGTCCCCTCTTCATGAATCATTTGTCACCCCAGCTACTGAAAAAAAGTAGCGCACCAGGTTTCACGGGCTAGTATTAAGTCGCTTCCCTATTCTAGTGTCTTCATTGACTCTTGGAAGTTTAACCTCAACGGGGTCCAATTCCTATTCAGTCGAATGTAGCTCTTGCTATGTCTTTGACGCCTTAAATGTCACTCTGTTCAATGGTCATAGGTGTAGCCAGCCCATTCCCTTGTGTCTACACTGATGTTACACTTTTTGTTTTTTTCAAAAGGCTCCTTGTCAAGGTATATTTAGGAGATGCTTGATTTTAAAATCTGTCTCTGTGATCAAACAAATGCTTCACATCACAAATGAACTTCTTCAACTGTGCTCAGGTCACGCCGATACACTGCGCGGCCATCAATCCCAACCCCAAGATCTTGGCCAAGCTGCTCTCTCTCTGCCCGGAGTACGCCATCGCCGACAGCAGAGGCCGTAAGCCCATCCACTATGCGGCTGCCTGTGAGGGAAGCGGGCCCCTCGAACTTCTCCTCGGCAGGTGAGAGAATTCAAAGGTGCACTCTTCAGACTGCTTTCTACTTCGGTGACATAGGCACGCATCTCCTGCAGCAAACAGATAGCCCAATTTGGCCCCTTTTTCCCCCAGAAGCGTTTATAAGGAATCCTCCATCCTTCTGACAAGGTTTTCTTCACATCCTAGTTCCTTCACATCGAGGCATTTTATGATGCCCCTGCACTTTTCAGGAGCCCTCAACGTTACCGCTTTTGGGAATTTGTAGAGAGCAAAGTCCTCTCAGCGTTTGCTGATCTGTGCTGTGTGGTTTTGTGTTGTAGGGGAATGAACCCTGACGAGACGGACAATAAGGCCATGACCCCACTCATGGTGGCATCTCTGTATGGACGACAGCAAAACATCGAAGTGCTGGTCAAGAAGATTGAGTCCGGTGAGTGCCTGAGGAATGGAAACTAGTCCTTCTCTGGAGAACTTTAAGCACAGGTGGCGCACCTACTCAAAAATGAATTTATGAAATCCTTCATTTGTTACTGCAGTCAGCTCTCTGATGGCGTTTCAGATGATGTATCATCGCAGATAAGATGGCATACAAGATCTGTGAATATTGAAGCATAAAACTCAAAAGTATGACTTAAAACAAAAATGTGGTGACATTGTAGAAGTGACCCTGATCAAGTGCATTCCTTTCAGGTTGCAGACACTTTAAGTTGGTGTGCATTTCTTGATGATTGTTCCCAGCTCAGACAAGCATTGTTTTCAGTAGGAACAGAGTGTCTTCTGAGTTGTAACAAGCATTGTTCTTGTTGGTATATTGTTTGGCGCTCTGACTTCTGAGATACTATGAAATATCTGATTCTTTTGCAGGAAAGACTGACGAACTTTGTGGTGTTAAGAGGAAGTCAGCCACGGCAGAGTACGCCATCCATTATGCCAGCAAAGCTGGACACGTGGTACGTACAGCTGTCCTTCTAAAATGTTTGGGAAGCAAACAGCACACTGGTTATTGAAAAAAATTAGGATCAAGTCTGTCCTGGGTAAAAAACCCCTAAAATCATAAACTTGTGGAGGAACATGAAGTTAGCGATGTTGCGATGCAGCCCTTACAAGCGCATTTCACAGTCGTTTGGGAACCAGCGAAGTACACTTGCCGCTAAAGGAGCCTCCATTGCTCGGAAATTTGCGACCACTCTTGATAAGCTCAAAGCTTGTACTACAATCAACAACATTCTGTGGAGTGTTGCTGTGATCTTATTGCCCTTTTGAGGGACACTTGATTCAGTAAGCCCCCTTTGATCCAGTCATATTCAAAGGTGAATATTGTTGCTGTTCAAGTGCCCCGCCCCAGCTGCCTCTCAAAACTCGAACATTGAAGCAATTCTAAAAAGATGCAACAGAACAAGGTTTTTGAGCAAGCATGCCTGGAGAGTCAGGAGTATTGACGTTTTGACCTCGTTGTAGGATTGTGTCAAGAGCCTAATCAAGCACGGAGCAGACACTGAGGCCATGACATCGGCGTCCACCAACAAGCTGACCCCACTCATGCTGGCTGCCCAGTGCGGCCACTTCCAGGTGGTCAAGACATTGATTGAAGCCAAAGCGATCATCGCTAAAAAAGGTAAAGGAAGGTTGCACCCTCTTTTTACTGAGACTGACCCATGCAAGGAAAAGTACATCCGAATCAGTGAGGGTCTGCATTCCAAAATGCCCAAGCTCAAAATTTCAAATCTCAAGTTTACTGGAAGGAAACTTTTCCTGCAAACCATCTCAACCCTTTACCTTGCCATTTGCAGTGAAATTCAACAGTTCAGAAGCCATTAGTTGATGTAGTTTCATGAAGTCTCATTTCAACTGTGTTTGATTTTGTGACATTTAGTCAGACAGCACATAGAAAACTAAATCGGGTTAGAGTTATTCCCGCAAGTCGTAAACAGTATACTGTTGGCAGTGACATTTCCATTCATGTACGTTGTATTTCATTTCTTCGGTGTACTATTTTAAAACAGCAAGCATTTAAACATGAATATAATAATTATAATACGAACTAACTGTCACCTGTTGGGAATAAAATACCAAAAATCCTTCCATTTTCAAGGTTTCCAAAGGAAAAGTGATATACATCATGTATTAATTTGGGGACAATTTGAATTTTCCTTCTAGACAAGATCAAGCGCACCTCTCTGATGCTGGCCTGCATGAACGGTCACTACCCAGTGGCTACTCTACTCCTGAGGAAAGGAGCTAATCCTAACGCCAAGGACTCATCAGGAAACTCTCCAGTCCACTATGCGTCTGCTTATGGCTGGTGGCACTGCCTCAAACTACTCCTCCAAGCCGGTGGGGATCCAAACACCCTCAACGACTGGAAGGTTAGTTGGGGTCGTGATGCGATCTGAAGTTTGATGCCCGGAGCAAATTTTGGTCGCTAGTTTTTAGTTCGGTTTGATAAGAGAACTTGCTTCAGCTTTTGATTACTTTTTTCCTCAACAAATATTACATGCAGCTTTTAATTTCAAATATAACCCTCACTAAAATGATGGTCAAATTTTCAACTGGTTTTTCATCAGCAACTTACAGGCAGTATGGAATTCAGTAAGACAATAAGACGTTAACATCATTCCTACACAAACATTCCATAAAAGTCAAGTGTCTATCCTTTCTGAGATGACTTCATCGTTCCCCTCAGACCCCGCCGCTGGGCGTGGCCCTGATGAAAGGCCACACAGGCTGTGCCGACCTCCTCCTGGAGCAGCCAGGCGTCAGTCTTGACTTCCGCAATGACAGTGGGGCCACCTTGGTCATGCTGACCGCCGCCAGCCCCATGACCAAGTACATGGTGGAGCAGATGAAATACCTGATTGACAAGAAAGCCAACCTGTCGCTGGTGGACATTGACAACAGAAATGCCGTGAGTCCGTTTGAAATGCAGTTTACAAGTGAAGTGCGTCGCTAGATGTTCTTGAAATGCCACTTTCCAACTCGTATGCATTTTTACAAATAATCCTCTGTTCTTTATTGGACTTGCGTGACCAGAAACATGAATATTCTCAATATTAATGCAATAGCAATTTCCTAGACAAAAAATCTTGGTTGACTGACAACAGAAAAGAAATTCGTGATTAAAGCGTTGCACCTGTTTGTCAAAAACTGGACATTGGAAATAGAAAGCTTTTAGTCACAATCGGCAGTTAGCCAGGAAAATGTGTCAGCAAATGTTGTGTTTTTTGAAGGGATGTGAACAACAGAAACAAGACAAGATCTAATACATACTTTGGCTTTCTATTTATTAAACACAGCAACGGTATTATTTGTCTTATCCTACGTTCACAACATGGTGATTAACAAATTTTGCATAATTGTCACCTCTAAGACACGCCTTCCCACTGTTCTGTTTCCAGAACACTTTCCACTAACCTTCATCAACAGTGCATTACGTTTAGAACAGCTTAGTAGAAAGTTCAGTCGGAGACATTCTTGACAATGGCGTACAGTCCTTTAACCCTAGGGACCATTGAAATCCTGCATAACCTTGTTGGGTTCAGCATGGTTAGGGTTAAGACCAGAGTGCATACGTATCTTATCTTACATACGTAATTCCTTTACTCTAGCCCGCACTCTGTTCTAAGCTGCTGTGAACCATTGATTAACCCATGTATATTTTCTACTATAGTGCATTATATGAATTTAGAAAGGCATGTTGTTCACTTTAGCCCATTGTTAATGAAAAAAAGACATCATTAGGCACAGAGAAGGTGATGTCATTTAAATTGTTACATTTTTAAGAGTGATTAGATGAAGGTTTTTTTTCCTTCTTTCCCATTACAGCTTCACTACTTGGCCGCCGGAGGGATGCCTGATCAAGGGAATGTAAGTCAGGAGAAGAAAATTGGTGTCAGGGTTTCATCTTGGATTGCATTATCTGCCCGTCCCTTTACCCATCAAAGTCAAACGCTGCCTACGCATTCCTAAACAAAAATGGTTGAAATCCATACCCCGTGATGCAGTCCGAGCCCATATTTCAATTATCCCCATCGTTTTGACAGGAAACAGGAAGATTTATTCACCAGTGTTAATCCCTTCGATACGGATGACTGCTACTACCGCCCCGTTATGTGAGGATTAGTGCATACCACACATACAGTCTATTCACCATGCAGCTGCTGGTTCAATGGGGCCTGCTGCTGGACAAAGCCCTCCATTCAGGGCATACCACAGCCCAGCAGTCGCGGTCAAAAGAATCCCGCCGTGAAGGGGTTAAAGATTTGCATAAACAATGGGGTTGTGAATGAGCAAAACGGCCGCAATAAAGTTGTTGTTGCCTGTCCTCTGAACAGGTTGATAGGTGGCTACTTGATACGCTGATGGGCACTAGCCGACCAACTTCCTCTTTTTTTGTCAGCATAACTAGTTGCTACGTTTTCTGGTAACAACGTGATAAGTGTGTCATCATGTAACTTTGGCATAGCCATAGACAGTGGCTAGATCTTCCTGACCATGCCTTTATTATTTTTTTTTAGAGATGTTAGAAGTATATTTAGTTGGTGCCAAGTATTTCCCGTTGCTGTCTTGTCAGCGAAGTATTCTGAAATTAGAACAATTCAACTCTCCCTTTTTTCCTTAGTGTTTTGAGGGAGGATAAATAGACACAAAAATAGTTTTTTCACTTTGTGGGATAGCCTGAAAGTAAAAGGTCATATGATAAGCATCCAGAACCTTTGCCTGTTGGTTGTTACATTTGGTTGTTTGGCTTGTTCTGTAATTTTCATCAGAATAATTTTTATTTTTACTGAAACTTGCCCATTTAAAGAGACACTCATGTCGGAATTTTATTTTATTTTTCTTCAATTAAGTTGCTTCCTTTCCAACTTTTAACTGAATGACTGCCACAGAATAAATTCATCAATTTTCATCTGTGTATAATGATTGCTAGTTGAAGTTCTTTTGCCACATGTTCCGGAAGTGTGCCAACAGGGGTCATCCGTCGGCCTTTATTTCACTGCATTCCAACATTGTTCAGGCCACATTCTCACTGACTCTCCGTGCATTAAACGTGTCCTCACGATCTCCGAGGAGTTCGCAGATGCTTCTGAATGGGCACTCTCTAGAAAGATCTAAGAAGGCAGTCACCCAAACGCCTGGTGTTGGTCATTTGATTCCTTGCAGGCCGCTGAGAAGGAAGCCCAGAAGAACGCCATTCTGGACGTGGCCAGGGTTCTCATGGAGAAAGGCTGCGATGCCACAGTCAAGGACAAGGCCGGCAAGACCCCTATCAACCTGGCTCTACAGCAGGTGAGGCCTTGCGCAGGTCTGCAGGGCAACTCTGTGTCACGTGTAGCTGCCCCTGCTGCATCCTGCATTGTTTGATGTAACACGAGATAAATACAGGCCACCTGTTTTTACAGCTTTGTTTCACATTCTCCGTTTTATTGCACAGAGAATTATAGAGTGCCATTTGAGGCAACGTTTTGTCAGTGTGAAAAGATAAGCGTACTACCTTAATTTGTGAGTGGATCTCACCAGAATATCACCTGTCCAATTGTCAAATCAGTGTCGATGTGTGGTGAAAGTTGGTATGTACGTAGCATGGACGCTCAAGTTTTACTTACAAAGTGACGTCAGCTTGTATATGCACAGTAATCAAATTTTATGATTATTTCAGTTTGTTGTCATTTATCGTCTGTGTTGTTTATTGCACTGGATGATAAAGGAAAGGTTAACAGTCGTTCATTTGTGATTAGTTTTGCGTTTATTTTGTTTTGGCAGACCAATTTCTGTATGGAACTGGTACAGTTGTTCTTGGACAAGGGCTGCAGTTTGTCCCTGGATGTGGGCCAGGACGGAGACAACGCCCTGCACATAATGGCAGAGCATTGCACCCACAATGACCTGGGAGTTCTGCTGCCGACCATTGCCAAAACTGTAATCTCAACTCAACTGCTTTAATACCATTCAGAGATTTTGCCAAATCATGGCATGATTTTGGCTTTGGCTTCAGATTTCCATTTTTTCCTAATGCACTAAGTCCTAGTGGTGAGAGTATGAAGCTCAGAGGGAGACCTGTTTTTCTGCAACAGAAATGTCCCATGTTTCAAAACTAATTGTCGTGCTCGAGGGGAAGTCGAGTTGGAAACAAAACCCAGATTTGGAAAAAGGTCTGGAGTGTTTTGGCTTTTATAAATTTCTAAGACTGATGTGTGGAAGCTTGCAGAAGCTATTTCGGCTAAAGTGAGGCTTTTCTTGGGCCCTGCTAACTGTTTATACCGAGGTTGACAAAACAGTAGTCCTACAACTTTCTTGAAATTTTGTAACTTGCGTGCCCCATAGTTTGTTAAATTTTGTAATTTCATTTATTGGGTTGATGGGACCTATAATACAGATAAGTCAAAAAATTGATTGAATATTCATTTTACTGCTTACATCTTAGTTCATTTTCTTAAGAAGTTCTGTATCAGGTCACTTTGACCTCAAGAGACATTCCTTGTGATATTTTGACACCTTAGATGACATGCTCACCTTTTTCCCGTCGCCATTTTCACGGAGAGGAGACTCTGCATAAGGTAGCTTCTCAGTCAGAGCTGGGATCAAGGGAGCAAAGCTGTACCCATCTGAATGGTGACACAAGGACTCATTTTGTGCCAGGGGGTTACCGTCAATTTTTTTTTTTTTTTTTCCATTCACGTCTTGACAGTTTAAAGAGCAGTCTGAAGAAGCAATGGATGTGGACGATGACTCGGCCGGGGAAGCCAGTAAGAAGAAGGTGACAACCTTACAGGAGGCAGCCAAAATGGTGGACAAGGAGGGTCGTACACCCCTTCTCAGATGCATCATCGCCAATTCAAAAGTAGGGGATTTTTCGCGTTGGCCTGTTTTATGAACAGATTTGCTAGGTTGATGGATTATGCAGGCTCTTTCAAAAGGTATCAAAAAAGGCTGATCCAAATCTGTACTTGCCTATCGTTGGTGAAGCCTGCATGCAATACTGTGCCTTTTTTTTCCTTGTGGTCCGTTGATTGTCCTGTGGAAAGCAAATTTTGGGAATGTGTTTTTTTGTGAAGTAGCGATTTTAGTCCATAGAGTAAGGTGTTACCTTGGGGCTGAACTGCAACACCAACATTAAATGGTCTTCATTGTGAGGGCTCCAGATGATCAGCAATGAAGCGCATGATAATAATAAAAACTCATCATTGGCTGTCCACCAATCAGATGCCAGGGATTTATTCAAGTGTTTATTTAAATATAATCTGTCACCCGCCACTGTGAATATTGCACCAGCAGGATGGATAAACAGGCTCACTGTGTTGCTGACACAGAAAAATCATAACAGGTGTTCAAGTCTTGAGGGTGTCAGTGGGGACCGCTTTGAATAATCTGCCAGAGTTGAAAAGTTGAGAGTCATCCAATAATTGATTTCTTTTTTCCATGTGTTTCTTTCATTGTCCCTTGTGCATTGCAGGGTAGAAAGAACTTCCAGAATGTGTTCAGCATGATGAAAGTAAGAAAATACTTCAAAAACAAATATCACCGAATATCTTTGAGTTTTTTACTTTAACAAAAATAGATGTGTGTATTATTTTGAATGAATTCATGGTTCCAAACTGACATTGGTACTTGTATCATTTGAGCACTAGATGAGACGCAGTGACAAAAGTTATTTAAACCCACACACAATACTTACTCTTTGATGTTGAAAGTCTTGACTTGGTTCATTTAAAAGCAAAGATGGAAATTACCATTTAATTATGTGAACACAAGTTCAGGTACATGTATGGTTTCGATTCTGTGAGGGTTTTTTGAAATGAAATATCTTAATTATTGATGGTGAGATCCTTCACGATGTAAGAGTTTTTTACATGGAGGAGAAATGTAAATAGTTTTGAGCGCACATATACCGTAAAAGTGCAGTACCTAGTTTAAGACACATTGTTTACGTTCCCTTGACTCTCAAAATTCAGGGTTTTATTCCGTCTTTTGTTGATTACCGCAGAGATGTGGTTCATTTGAACCGTTTGAATTCTCTGACTATTTTTTACAATCTTTTGTTGTGCATTTTGCCTATAATTTAAGGCTCTTATTGAGGTTGCCAAGTCCGACGTCAACGCTGTTGTGGACAGTAAGGACAAGTCTGGCAGCAGGCAGTATGGTAAGATCCTTTTGCAGCTAGTCGGACCTGATAGATAGTCTAGGAACTGGGCCTTTGCAAGATCTTTGCAAGCTATCTGTGCCGAGTCGTTATCTAGTCAGTTACAAGTCGATCACAAGTCAAGTTACTACTGAAGCGTTAAGTAAAGTTCTTAACGTTACATGGATTATTGGCAACCAAGTAGCACCTGTGTGTAGGTGGATTTTAACCACGAGCCAAAGGTATTATTTCACAAGGAAGTGTCCCAGGTATGGTATTATTTTTGGCCAAACCGCCGACTTTAAAATGACAAAATACCACACCCACAATCTTTAATAAATATCCCACTTTCCATATGGTAACCCTTGCTGGTCATTTGAGACATTTTCTCTGTGGCTTTTTGGAAACTCCGAGACAGCGTTGCGGAAAGATATTTATTGCAACACCCAACCATGGCTCAGGGCTGCTTGAGGGGCAATTCTGTGCCTGTGTACGAACTCACTGGGATTCACTCGAGTGGAGACAGTTATAAACATCTCCTGGTAGTGTTTACAGAATCTGTGTTGAAATATTCACTGAATACAGGAAATCCTCGTGTTTGTAAGGAAGTAACACAAACAAATGTTCGCAGCTAATGAAAAAGCTCAGGGCTTGACTTAAGATCACGTGACTTTCGATTCACTTTTCGTTAGCTTTTGTAACATGATAGCAACTCTGCCTCCTAACCAGTACATTTCATTTTGGGGCTTGTGGCCTTCCCCCCACCACTACAGAGGGCACCAGTTCACTTCACCAGTTTTCCGTTGCCAAGAAGAAGTGGGCCAAACCACACTCCGTCCCCACCACTACTGCAGAGGGCGCCAGTTCACTTCACCTGTTGTCCGTTGCCAACAACGTGCCAGGCCTGACCATCCTCCTGAAGGCCAAACCTCAGCTGGACCTACTGGACAAAGGCGGTTTCACACCCCTGCAGCGGGCCATACTCCACAAGAGGCAAGACAGCTCCAAGCTGCTGGTAGGTAAAAACTCAGTGTAAGGCACTCCTTGCCTGCCGAGAACCAGCCAGATTGAGAGCATTTCACAATGTTAACAAGCAAGCACTCATCCAGAAAGCATCCTTTACCTACCGTTCAACATCTTGCACATGCTCCATACTAAGATGTATGGCTGCAGGTACGAACAGACATTGTGGCCCCATTTTAGTAATCCCAAACCCAGGTGCTTTCTTGTCACACAGAAAGACTCTCATGGTTTGTCCTGGACTCTAAAGCCACCCGGTGCTCACGGGCGTGTCATGGGGAGCAAGTGGGAACGTGCTCCTCTGGGAAAAAAATTGCTAAATAAAAAAGGGTAAACATGAAAAGAAGAAGAAACAGAAACAAAAAGGAAAAAGGGATGAGAATGAAAATTTTGCTTGAAAATACTTTAGTATTACCTTCCTTCCACATTTAATGATTTGTCCGTTTACTGCTAAAGAGTACGTTTCCACTCCCTCCCTGGAAAAAATTTCTTGTGACGCCCTCCACGGTGACTGAAACTGCGCATTTTGAGCCAAGTCTGTTTCTCCACGTTCACAGATTGAAGCTGGAGCCAACGTGAACCTGTTCACAGCAGATCAGCGTGGAGATAAGGCAACACCCCTCATACTTGCCGCTAGGTAAGTTTCCTCGATCATCGTTTAGTCTTTCCCCGAGACCTTAGTGCTAGATGGCAGGTCATGCAGAATGGGCCCTTTTGTGTGCTGTTTAGCTAGTCCAAAACCATGGAAGGGTGCGCTACAGAAATAATCACTGACGCCTGGAACTGAGACTGACATCCTCACAGACACACGACGGCATGAAGTTTCCACAAGTTTTTCCTTGGCAATTACCCAAATCTGCTATTAACCACTGTTTGCTGAGTATAGGTTGAACATGTAAAAGGCAAAATGGAACCCGAAAACTGATTTTAAAGGGGCTTGGTTATGCAGTCTTGTTGTGCTCTTCAGGAAATTTCATGCTGCAGACAAACCATCGAGCCGAACCAAAAATCATTGAACACAGCAATTTCAAACCAAACTAAACTTGATTAAAAGCCAACACACCATGAAAAATAGATACAAGTTTGACACCACAAACCTTGGCACACGTGCGTGTTCAGACATACGATGGCCCTGCATCACACAATGGTTGTAAAACGCACGTGGTTAGAATTCACTAACAATCAACAGAAAAAATGTAACATACGGCATTTCTGCAACATCATATATGTCAATCTTCAAACGCTGCGCCTTGACGTTCCATATTAGGCCAATGATGTCATAAATAGCCGTATAAGACGATGTTTGATTAGTTGCATGTTGATTGTAGTCGGACTTGTGCTCGATCTTAAGGCAACCAAGGAGAAAAGCTGATTTCGCCAGGCAGACCAGCACTTAAGCGCACAACCCGACTTGATGAGCGAGGTGGCCAATAAACTTGTCTTTCGTTTGGTTAAGTTGTTGTATGTTTACATTGTGACAGAATTTTCAAGATTCTGAGTAGTTGTTCCAAAATCTCAAATAACAAAATGTCGGAATCCGTTAAAAAACAAATGCTGATGGAAAATCGGCCCTTTGGCCATGTGCATGTACATGCATATGTGTGTGCGTACCTGGGTGTACACGTCTGACACCGAACCGAACCAAACCTTGGCACTTGAAGCACTGGTAAATTTCCACCTCTTCTTTGTTGAGAGGCAGAATCCTTGTGTCTGTTTTATTTTAAATCATAAAATTTCCTGTCAACTTCAAATGATGTTGTCTGAATGACAGTATGACTTAATGAGATATCGATGATGAATTCTGAACACTTACCCCACAATCTCCTTCCCATGTTGGAATTCCCAAGTTCTAAAGAGGATTTTGTAAAAAGGAGTTGCGTCATGACTGCATGATTTGCTGATCATAATTGTTACGAACTACTGGTGTGTAATGTCCATACTTGAATCATATCCAAACACTTTCTTTGAAAATTATGGTTTAATGCTGAATAAGTGTAGAAGGTTATGGATTTACGGTAATCTATAACATTAAACAATGGTGTAACCCAATGTTAGTATCTTTACCCTCATCCTACTGAAAAGGAAATCTCATGGGGCTCTCCTCAAAACCTGCAATAGTATATTAAATGGAATCTTGGCATTTATGACATATTTACAGGTAGTTTTCAGTTTTCGGCATGGCCCACGAGGGCGATGACTGCCACAACGCACAAAGCTATTAAAACAAATAAAGCGACAGAAGCCAAACATAAAGCGTTTTTTTCTTGTGGACAATGGCGTACTGATCAGGCAAATAAGCCTGATTGTCATAGGGAAAAACGTAGGCCAGTACAATCATGCTCCCAATCTGTCAAAGTTCTTTTACGTTGGCCTAACGTACTGCATGTCTGTACATCGTTGGCGTGAGTGGAGAAGAGACAAACAGAAGACAAGTCTACACCGTCCAGAGCCCAATCAATCAAATCTAAAATTAAGTACATGTATCTGAATATAATCTTCTCACATAATATTAATCCGCCGAAAAAGTCTCCAAGCTGGCTGGTGCGTCAATGGGGTCAAACATACTTGCAAGCATGGTTACCGTGTTCCTTGGGGTCTTATATGTAAGTCAGTGCAGTTTTTGGGACAGGGAACAGACTATCTGAAAAAGCGGAGATTGCATGCTCACGGGAAAATCCCAACTTAATGGCTGTGTAATGTGTGATGGCATTGTTTTATGGTGAAAGAACGAAACTACGAGCGTGTTTGAATCCGAACGAAAACTTGAACCATAAACGTACTAATCCCCATGTTGACACAATAAATCATATTTTGAAACGTCAGTAACAATTGTAAAACAAACTTGACAAAACAGGGATTGCATTCTGCGACCGCATCGTGCCTGCTGTTCAGGAAAACCGGTGGTCTCGTTGTTGGTGGGATATGCTCGCTGACTGTTTTCGGACGACTTATCTAAGGCAGTCTAGTGGCAGCGTGTACAAGAAATTTTGCTAGCTCGTACAAACGGTGACTTTGGTGACGATCAAGGATCAATGAATTTTGTTTCCTCGCAGCAATGAGAAATATATTACTGCTATAATATCTATCTTTGGTACTAACTAAAACCATTCCTTTCATAGTCAATTGCAGGCCAAAAGTGGCCTGGTAGTGATTTTTTTCCCGAGCCGGGAATCCACGGAATATCGGGCATATTCATGAGACTGGTAATTTACATAAGCCTTGCACATTGCGTCGGTCCACGGGCGTGCCCGGTTGTCATGGGGTCTTTTGTTTGGCGGGGACTAGCGTGCTCTCCGTGATCCCGCGGGATGTCTGCGGTGCGGAATGGTTTGTCAATTTTGCGATGCCGCCTTATTATTATTAGTGGGAAGTTTTCCAACTGGGTTCTTGCACAAGCCTGGTGCACACTCGAAGACCATACGTTTCTACATAAATCTGTTATGCGCACTCAGCACACCCTGCACCGAGCACATATAAACGTGCATGCCTCCAAGGGACTGTTATTTCCATGTAAAAACATGCCCTCTCTTGTTACTGCTCCGAGCTCCTTAAGTGGTCCAGATAACACCATTTTTAATTTACAATGTAGCCCGATATTCCTCATGAGGGCAGAGTAGGTTACAATATTTGTATTGTTGTTTTTTGCTTCACAGGGCCCGCTTGCATGACATTATTCCCATCTTGGTGGCCAAGGGAGCAGACGTCTCGGCCAAAGACAGCAAAATGATGACAGCTCTGCACTACATTACTATGGCAGGAGATGGTACAAATATACGTTACTTTTAATATTGAAAGTTCCAGTCCTACACTGCGTAGTCAAACTTAAAAGACAGTAATCTTTTCTACTTTGTTGAAAAAACATGCACATACACCCAAGGTCTGATTTCTTTGAGCCACCATAAGGCAGAGAAATGTTATTCAGCGGGTTTACTCGCCAAGTTTTAATTACGGGTTCTGCAAAAGTCAGCTGGGAATCGCTCACAAGTGACATAGATTGCATTGCATGCGTTTAGTCAGTAACCCAGTTTTGCTATTAAGCAAGTTTGCATTCCGTACATAGCAAATCTCAGTTTTGAGCAGCAGTGTGAAATTAAATCCAGGTTGAAGATGCCGGCTATCTGCAGCCACTTTGGTCTTTTCAACATTGGTCACTTTGGCAGTGGTCACAATAGTGTCACTCATAAATGAAAGCCAACTGGATTCATTTTGTCGGGGCAGATTCCAACAAGGCCATGCATACTGCCAGCGTCCTCCTCCTGGCGGGGGCCAGTGTCAACACCCCTGACGCCAAGCACCGCACACCCCTCCACTACTCGGTCAACGCAGACACGGGCAGCGCCGATACCACCACTGATGTGACTGAGTTCCTGATCGAGAAGAAAGCCAACGTCTTTGTCAAGGACATTCGCGGAAGACTGCCTCTTCACTATGCATTCGTTAAAATGAAAAAGTAAGATCAATCACATGGATCAATATCCTAAGGAGTGTTGGTACTTGTCTCTGTCCTAACTTCAGCAGGTTTTTTTTTACCAGTACTTTCACAGCAGCGTATTAACATTTGAAATTTCAATTCTAGTTGAAAGTACGGCATAGATAGCCAAACATTTTCCCAGAATTCAGCATTCAAAGAATTCAAATTTCTCACCTAAATTTGGAAGCCATATTTCACTCCAAATTTTGAACCAACCCAAACACTTTTAGCTAAAATTGTCCGTTTAAATGCAGAGCCAAAACTTCAGCAGAAAATTTGGAACCTGAATCAAAGTTTGACACAAGACAAGGAACAGTCTCTATGCACATTGTTAGGTTAAGGTATTAAAAGAAAATCCAACCAACCTTTCTTTTGATTCTTTAAATGTATATTCTTTGACCTTGTATAAACTATGTTGTTTTGATTCGTGCTGGTGTAGGCACAGGGATAGTACTCAGACAGACCCCATCGAGATTGTGATGGTGCTCCTGGAAGCCATGAAGGGACAGCAGGTGGACACCCAGGACAAGTTTGGGCAGACTCCCCTGCACTGGGCCGCCTACAGGGGGGCCACCATCTCGGCCATGAACATCGCTGAGGTATTTCAAGATTGCATCCCCTGAAATATCCCTCTCGTGTCGAGGACAGTCTCCACGATTGAATACTTTAATATTTTTTACTGTTTTTGATCAGGGTCACTGTTGAAGTTTTGCCCATGAGTTCATGATATGATTTAACAGGCATCTTGCACTCAGTGCTGTTTTAGAGGATTTTTATGAAGGAAAATTCACAAGTGTCGTTGTTGTCATTTCTAGCAGGTTTAGTAAACTTTCTTATGCTTTTCAGCCTAGACATTTTGTCACATTTTTCCAGTAGGAAAGGTTATTGGTCCCTTTGTTTCTAAAAGGCATTCTGTCGAACTTAATGCTTAAGTTTCATAACATTAGTGTTTGTATGACTTCAAGACATCGGTTGAAAAGTTCCTTGAGGCTTGGCAAGATAAGAAATGCATTGGTAAGATGTAGAAAATGTGGGACGGTTCCCCCCTCTCCCAGCTCCTTCAGCAACGAGTGAGACTCAAAACCCACCAACTGATACCATCCAGGAACGAGCCAATTGTAGGTCCAGTCTGCTGGGTAGTATTACATCGCTAGGCCCCCCCCCACCATGCCCTTACTTCCCACGTGTCCTCTAGTGTGTAGTAAGGATGAGGAGTGTTGGTCTCCGCTGGTATATCTGAGCGCAAGTACAAGGATGGCCTCAGATTTCAAACAGCATTTCATCTGTGACCCTTTATGAAATAAATTGGAGCAGCGAAACAAAGTGAAATCCTCCCTTTGTGCTGTTTGGTACAGAGAATCAAGGACTTCAACGTCAAAGACAACAACGGCAACACGCCTCTGGCTATGGCTGCCCTAGGCGGCAATGACAGGTGAGTTCAGCCTCCAAACCAACTTCAGAAAAGGTCTCTGATTAGAAGTTCCTTTATTCTTGATATTACATTACTTTGGAGTGCTCCAAGCCTACCTTCAAGCCATTGAAGCGAGTCCTCAAAACACACCTATTTGGCAGATTCCCCTTTTGGGGGGGGGGGCTTTTTTTTTCATTTAAATGGTATATGTTATTTGGCATATCTTGCAAAATTGCAAAAATGGCAGCAAGAAAAATATATGAAGTGATCTTGCAAATGTGCATTGTTGATTGCATTAAACATCAGAGAATGCAACAGGCTGACTGAAAGTTCAGATGGAAGATGCCACCTCAAACCCCCCCCCCAAAAAATAACTTTTTAAGACGAGTGACGACCTCATGCGGTGATGGAAAATGGTATAAAGTGCAATGTTTTACATTAGCACACGACACATAGGCGCGTCTGTCAATGAATATCCACCATAGCAAAAGTACTCGCCAAAGAATTGATGACGTGACAAGGAAGTGCAGCATCAACCGTGCCCGTCCATCTGTGATGTCATGCCTAGCAAGCCCTCTGATCAGAACGTCCTCTGTGAACAGTATCTGGAGAAAATTGCTCAGGTTTCTAATCACGATGTTTCATTGCCCTAAACATGCACTGTGTCCAATCTCATATACGGCCCCATTGAAAACAACCGTTTGATTTCTGGATCATGTGGAACTCCTCCATTCCTTACTGCGGCAATGGGCCCTCTGGGTCCATCAGTCATGCTTGACCAAGAGACTCATTAAAATTTGCTCGCTTCCTCAGTGTGGCCATCATGCTGATCCAGAAGGGGGCCAGCATCAACACCATGGTCACCTACGTGCCCAAGGAGCTGGAGGAGAAGAAGAGCGGGGAGCCCCAGCCCTACACCTGGCAGTGGAAGCCCCTGGTCAAGCCCCCGCTGGCCCCCGTCAAGGCCTCCTTCTTCCAGGCGGTGGTGAGCGAGGGCTGGCAAGGGGTGGTCTACCTCATGATGGACCGACTCCAGAAGTTTGGCCTGTCCTACATCAACGTCATCCAGGTGTGTTTGCCGAGGCTCGCCGAGAGAAAGCACCTCTGCTAATTTACAGCAGATCTAGTATTCAAACTTTTTGGGGGGGGGAGGGCAGAAATTAATTTTTTTTAGGGGGTCGGTTTCTTCTGTTCAATTTTAGTTAGTCAAAATGTGGAACTTTTTTAGAAGTTTCTTGATGAAAGGAAGGTAAAATTACTGGAAATCCTTTTTCTCCCTCTCTTTCTCTCACTCTTCCCCTTTTTCGTGGAGGGAAGGGGCAGTGGCCCCCCGGAACTGGCCGCACTGCTGAAAATGACCAATTTGCATTGACTGAAACATAAGCCCACAGACGTTTCACAGAACTATTAAGTCCTCACTCATAAGTGATGTTCTCTCATGATGTAACTGCAGACTTTCCATCTAGCTTGCAGAGCTTCAAATCTTACTTCAATTTACATTTTATCAATTTGTGACGAGTCAGTAGGACTTCTAAATGATTTCATATGCCCGATCAGTGTTTTCATCCTGTTTTCCTCGGAAATTTCTAAAACTGTGGAATTTACACGATAAGTTGAAATCAGATGGGTCTGGTCTGAAGTAAAAACAATATAAGCTTCAAACATTTTCGTGCTCACAATTTTCTTACGGCAGGCTATCCTGGAGGCGCAGAAATTCCAGCTAGCCAGCACGATGGTCCGTAAGCAGCGAGACGCTCAGAAACTCCAACAGACCAATCGTAGGGCCCGTAGCTTACTCCACCTGCTGTCCATGCATGCCGTGTCACCTAATTGGGCAAACCTCTATGAGCAGGTACACGGCCCATGGCCCTTTCATGTGTTCACCTCTTTATATTCTAAGTTCCTATTTGACATTTTGTGATTTTTAGAATGAGTTGCTTTTTTATTCCTCTTTAGGTGTTTATTTGCTGTAATTTGAATCTAATGAACAAAAATATAACCTGTCTTGGGCTTCATCCTGAGGTATTTTTGGTGTCCACACCTCAGCTCTGTACCATTGAAGATGTCTGACAGTGGAATTGTTGCGAGATGACACTATCTTAATAGGCTTCGGAGAGGGAAGCATGCTCATGCGAGGCACACCTGTGAGGGCGTATGCTGTATGCATGCATACATTGTACACCACCTGTGCCCTGCCTGATCTGACCAGGTGGTTTATTGTGGTGATCCCAGCTGAACTTGTGTATATATTTGAATACCTTGTCAACGTGCAGTGAAGTTTCAGGAAGTGAACTTTCCAAAAATACTGTTTGTGCATTGTTACCATCCATCCTTTAAGAGTCATCCGTTTTTCTTTTGCTTTTATGAGGTTTGCAACCATGTAGCAGTTTCATAACAATTCAGCACTGATACCTCATGTTTTCCACCAGATTGCCACTTCTTTGTTTAACCGAGGAGGGAAGCTGTTTGCCAGGGACGACAAGGGCTGCACCCCACTCCACTATGTGGCCGCCAACCAGAATGCTGCTCTCTGCAAGCTCTTTGCTGGTACACGCTCCATACATAGTTTCATTTATCCTTGTAATCTTTGGCCTTGCCGTTTGAAATGAACTCTTAAAGCTGAGCGTTCCCCTCTTTCACGGTTGGTTCTTCCCTGGTATCCATCCGTGCGTGAATACAGATAGTTGGGCTGGTGCATTTGTCACTGAAGTGCCATCTTCACAGCATTTGATGCTTCGGTGAACAATTCATGGAACAGTTAGAATCCCAGTGATTCACTGGTACCCCTGGACACCGGTGATCCCATTTCCTTAAGCTTAACTCAGGGTGGATTGTTTTTGCCACATGCCCTGAGGGTCATTAGTTCCACAATGGGTCTTAGCAGGAAGCCACCCATAGTGCTTTGCAGTTTTTGCATTTCCTTCACAAAAGAAATCTGAAAAGGATCCAATGAGGTGATAGATTTGAGTAGATTCCAGTGAGTAAATAGTGACTAGTTTGATATGCAGGTGTTGAAGGGAAATCTGTGTTATGTTTTGCTTTGTATTCAAAAGAAGCGTTTTCTTGTTTGTGTTCAGAGAAAGACCCCAATGGGTTCAAGAATTGCCTCAACTGTTCTGACCATAGAGGGCGCACTCCTCTAGCAGCCGTCTTCTGGAATCTGAATTTTGATGCGTCCACCAAGGAAGTTATCAGGTTCGTCTGGTTTGGCACAGAATGTTTGTTCACTTAAACTCGCCATCTGACCTAAGGATGATGAACAACTCATGATTGATTCTTGGTATTTTTAATGTATTTTTGTCCATTGTACAAGTTACCCTGGGGGTGACAAAATGGCAGATAAAGTAAACCAACAATTGTAATTGTAAATCTGCACAAATGTTTGGTTTATTTCTGGATACTTCAATTTCCAAAGGCAAGGAAAGAATGACTGATGATTGCTTTTCACTGTTCCCAACCCCAACATCAGACAAAAATGGTGGCGGTTAGTTTCTGTGTTTAACTAAATCATGTGTTTTCTTTCTTGAATATGGTGCTGTTTTCCAGACTTTTCACCAAATCAGGACCCAGCCTCAACTTCTGCGCTGCGCTGCCCAACGTGGAGTCGGGCTGGCTGAAGCATAAGAAGCCGGCCGAGAGTCTTGAGGCCTGGTACCATGGCCACTCGGACCGGTCGGTACCCCGTAGCCCACTTCTCATTCACATGCATGTGGACAACTTTGAGGCTTGCAAGTTCTTGCTGAAGAACGGAGCCAGCTGCAACTATGCCGACGAGAACCGCCTGACGCCGCTCATGCATGCTGTCAAACTGGTAAGCAGGGCTGGTCCACCTCGTATCATCACCAAACCTTAACCGGTGTTTTTTTTTTACTTCGCTCTGTGTCATCCTTGCCAGGATAGCCAGTGCTCTTATCTTGTCACTGTTAAGAGGTACTATAAGTTTTGAGAGATCCATTAACCACTTCGCACCGGGGGCATTTATAAATGTTGATTCTGCTGGGTCGGGATATTTTTCATTTTTTTCAGTTTTCAAAATTCCTTAATTAAAAATTCATATCTTCATTTACAAGACGCTTACATCCATACGAAGGATTGTCTGGTGGCTACTCTAATCTGAATGAAAATATCTATTGACACCGGAGTATTTCAGTCAGGCCTGGAGCCTTGTAAAAAGAGCCCAGATTGTGCGATGTTACGTAATTTTCTTTTGTCCCCGAACCTGCCACAGTGCGCGACTGACATCTTTTCAGTAGAGCATGATAGTTGACCCCTGATGGCGTGCTTCCGGGACCCTTGGATAGGAAGAATAACATGCAAAGATTTTAGAATTTGTAATATTTTTTCGTTCAGTTACTTCTTAAAAAATGCAACCCGGAAAAGGGGCTTTGGAAATATTTGCTAGTATATCGATTTATAGAAACTGAAAAATCACCTGACCTAAAAGAGAAATATCCTGCCAAAAATTGACCTGTCACTTCCGAAAATTTAAAATACATGCAGAACAGTGCAATGCGACAGTCTCATATACAGATGAATATTCACAGTTTGAAATTTTATGGTTGTCCGTCGGTAAAAACAGAAAAAAAAGAACAAAATATTTCACACAGTCTTATAATAAGTAGTAAACTTAAAGCAATATTCTACTTCAATTACAAAAGATTCTAATCTTTTATCTAACCTTTGCTGACACCAAGTGTGTGATGTCAACTAAACGGAATCTGGAACCTATTGACTGCAAGGAGGTAAATCTTTGCAACATTGTACAATCTCGTTTTCACGTAAGCACGAGCAGCGAAAACAAACGTGTATGAACATGGAGACCTACCGGTAGGTACGATATCGCCGGAAGTGAAAGGTCATTTAGAAAATTTGTGTTTTACTTATCTCGATGTAATTTTCCTAAATATTGCTTGAGGAAGACAAAGGTAAAATTCCAACATGAGTGTTGCATGGCCTGGTTTCAGTTAGGAATTATTCGTCCAAAAATTATCGAACGTGATGGGACGGCTCAATGTAAAATTCCCATAGGGGGACCGCACGAGGGTTCCGGAAGCTCCCTGCGTGACCTTTTACTCTCCGGCTCTATAGGGGCCAGATTAGCGTGCAGCGGTACTGTGTGGCTCATCGCTGCAGTGGTGGAGTGCTTTTGTCCTGGTAGTAATCCCCTCGCGCTGAATGCCAAAAACGGTATCAAAACAAGGCAGGATTATCTCCACTATTGAGAGTGAAAAAATGTTTGGTAATTCCCAGCAGCCTGGTCTTTTGCTACGAGTAGGGGCTTTTGTTACAGAGCCCAGTTTTCTTTGTCCTATTTCGAAGACCCCAGAAGATTATGTGTCCGAAACCGGGCTCCCCGGCAACAAGTGGTTAAATTTGTCTGCAAGGCTTCCGTGACTGTCGGGTCCCAGCAATAGGGTCTGTTTTTTTCCATGTGACAGCTGCATGTTTGTCTGCAAATGGCAGATATAACTATGGCCAGCCATCAGTACAAGAAGTGACAGAATCCACTTGAGAAATCTCAAACAGCCATCAAAACATTAAACATGTTCACTCAATACTAGAAAGTACAATCCGTTTTAAAAGTAACAGGGCAACTGTTCATCTTCAAGTAAAATCTGAAACCGACTATGCTGCCCATATGCTTGCAAAGCACTTGCGAAGCAACAGTGGGTTAACAGCTGAAGGCGCAGGCAGTCTGTGATTCTCAGGACAGATGCTCCACTGATGCTTGCCTAGCAGGGGAATTTGCTGAGCATAATTTTCTGCTTCACAGCCCTCAGAACTTACCCTTTGAGGTCATAAATTTTTAGTTTATCGGTTTGTAAAAGCAATGTTGTCTTTACTCTTCTCGCTGTTTCAGAATGAAATAGATTTGGTGAAGCTCCTTCTGGACCATGACTTTGACCCCGATGAAGCAAGCAAGAGAGCCAAACCCAAGGGGCCGGAAACTCTCTCAGCGTGGGCCACCAACATCTGGGAGCAGAAAAGTAATATAGCCGAGCAGCTAAGCATAGAAAAATCATTTCTGGGGCATAGGCTGGTGCCCTGCCATTTCATTGAGGGCAGGTGACTATGCAAAAATAGAGTATGATGCACGCATCCACTTTCAATCAGAAATTTCAAATTGAATCGTGTGGTTTGCAATCTACAAAGAAGAGCTGGTGTCTTCGGGTCAAATTTTTCATGAATATTGATATTAACTACTGGAAAATTAGAAAATCAGCAAAATAGGTTCAGAGAATTTTGACTGATTATAAAAACGGGAGGAATTCCTCCCATTTTATAGTCTGGTCTAGAGACCAGACTATACTCAGGCATAAACAAGCCATCAGCCAAAATGCCATGAGTATGGTCTCTGACTGTTTCTCAGCTGAGTGTTGCTTTGCGCGCACACTTACTGAAGGAGTGCACTCTGGTCCATTAAACTGAGCGTCTTGATTTGGAAAGGAAAGATACTCCACTTCTCCAAAGATCAAACCCAACGAACCAAAATACCAGCTTAGTTTGTACCGTGTTTGTTGAGTTTTTGTGTGTGTGTGTGTGTGTGGTATTGCCTGAATTCTGGACTTTTCCCAAATAGCGTGGCTGTCCCAATTGCTGGCCGTGTCAATTTGTACACAGCACATTGGCACTAATGACGTGTATTACAACCTTTTCTAGTGCCCGTGGAGTATCAGGCAGAAACTTCACAACCAGCATACATGCTAGCTCTAGCATCTGCAACAGAGGGTTGTATTTAATCGTAGAACCTGAAATACATACTGAATTGGTCGTTGGTAAGGACCCCTGAGTTTAAAAATGTGAAATACTGTGAGGCGTATGATATTCCGTCATCACTTTCTGTCATCGCTCATCAGTGCAATCAGATCCTGAGGAATGGTTTCAGCCTTGCCTTGTTCTGCCATATCTCCTCACAGAGTCGAGTCTCACCCAGAAAGAAGAGACAGGAGGCATCGAGACAGAAGATTATGATCCTGTCCAAGATGAGGACGAGGAAGATGAAGAAAATCCCGAAGATGAAGACGAAGACCCTGAGGAAGTCAAAGTCAGTCTTTTCCCGGGGAAAGTTAAGAAGCCGAATTCGTTGTCTAGAGGTAGGTCTAGGTCCTTGTGCCATTAGAAATGTGCGGAGATGCACTGACATTAGACATAGCCGTAGCTCTTAAGTAACTGCTGTTAACCCCCCAGAGGCTGGTGGACGTAATCCTGAGTTGCTGTTAACTTGTGAAGCATTTTTGTTGGCAGTTTTGTAGCAGAGTCTACGCCCAAGTCTGGGCATGGATCCATTCACAAGTTCTGTCACAAGACCACTCGTAGGTAGCAAGGGGAACAAAGACGAAGAAACACAAGAATCTTTTCAGTGGCCTTGTGACCTGGCTTGAGACTGGAAAATTTGTTGTGGACGTGTGATTGGACGCATGATGGACTCAACTACAAGGCAGGGCAGTTATGAAGCAAAGCTTTGTTTAGTGCTTGGGTGGAAAAGTCCATCTATTGAATGTCTCCCTGTTCATGCACATTTGTTTTCACTCCCTGTGCTTACGTGAAAACGCGATTGTAAAACATTGCAAAGATTTACCTCCCCGTAGTCGATGGGTTCCACGTTCAGTAAAGGTTAAATGGAATATGAGAATCTTTTGTAAAGGTAGATTATTGCTTTAACTTTATCACCTTATAAATGAAAAAGGGTTTGAGATATTTTGATCTATTTTTATTTCGGCTTTTACTGAGACACTAGTAAGACTATAATAAAATTTCAAAAGGTAAATATGGGACACGTCGTCTTCGGGGTTCAGAGTGTTTGGGTGGTGTTCATTTGCAATGATAGCATGCTGCTTCCATAAACTTTTCACTGTGCTGCTTGCCGTTCAGCCCAGGAGGCCAAGCCGAAATTCGTCAAGACCAGTGACCTGGACGTGAATGCAGCAGACCTGTTGGGCCGCACTGCCATCCACTACGTGGCGAAGGCCTGCACCTACGGCACCTGGGAGAACGTCAAGCTGCTGGAGCTCCTGGCCCAGCAGGGCGCCCGGACCACGGGCCAGGACAAGCAGGGCAAGACGCCCCTGGACTACGCCCTGGAGACGCGGTCAGGAAGGGTGGCTGATGTCTTGCAGCGATTACAGGGAGTGGAAGAAGCCAAATGGGTAAGTATACCCCGCCTTCACCGCCAGCGGAAGATGTTAGCCCCCCATGCCCACACCCCCACCCCAAAAAATTCCCCTATTCTCCTGATCAAGATCACCCAAAATTTCAAAGGGGGGCCGTCCATAAAGGATGGGGAGATTGGCATCTTGCATTGAATTGTAAGTGTGTGTTAGAGGAGGGGGCAGGTCAGAATTGCTGCATAAGTTTACAAGTGGTGGGGGGGTCAAACGACTCAGTGTTTGATATGTAAGCACCTTATGGTTGGTCCGAAAATCTACGCCAAATTGGTAAGTACAAATCAACTGACCAGGGGTGCCAAAACTGATGGACACCAGTCTATCGATTTTTGGAGATGCATCTTGAAATCGGTCAAGGAGGCAATTCCAAGGAGAGTTGTTTTTGTAACGGACGTGCACAGTAAGCCTTTTGCAACTTAAATTTGAAAAGAATGTGGTACACTGAATTCTCTGTACTAAAGACACTGTTGCTATACCTTGTGATTCATGGCAAGGTTTTGCTTAGTTTCATAAAAGACGCCTTGCACCAACACACTGTATCCAATGGATAAGAAGGATACAAAGGAACCTGTCTATTCCAGAGAAGGTGGTCACTGTGCGAAAGCTTGCCTCAAATCACGAGGTGTAGCAACAATGTCTATAGTCTGGGGAATACAACTTTTTATATTGATGTGCAATCAGAGAACACAGTGTATCAGATTTTATTCAAATTTAACTCGCAAAAGGCTTATTAGATATATGCATTCTGTATGGTAAAATCTTTTGTTGAGTCCAGTACGTGCAAATGCACCACAAATTTGCTGCTGGAATCCTTTTTTTCAACCTGTGCCCAAACAAAGATCCTTCTGTCCCTCCCAGGTCAAGCCCAAGCCCGTGCAGCGTTCCTGGACGGACGGCATCACCTTCCCGTCACCCAAGCCCAACTTCAAAGCTGATGCCGAGGCCATGCTGAAGCAGCTGGAGGCCGAGTGGGAAACGGACACAGCTGAAGAAACGGAGGAGAAGGTCCCGACGCCGGTCGACGAGGCGTCAGGCATGACAGAAGGAGGGTAGGTTGGATTTCTCAGCTGATCAGAATTTTTCTTTACTTTTGTTGCATCCGACAAAGTGAAGCTCTAAAGATTTGAATTGCTTTGTTATTCAACCACTTGCGAAGGATATCATTTCACAACAACCTGGAACCATCAAGTATTATTTTAAGTGAAAAATCAGAAAGTTTGAAATTACGAAATGACGTGACCACTTTTCTGTAAAGTAAATGGTACACCACAAAACAGTTAACCCCAGAGGACATTTCTACTCGAGTTTTCGTATGTTTTTGCCTGTATTGCTATACACTCTGAGGCAATGCCGCAAAGTAGTGTTTGCTGCGAAAAAGAAGCTTTGGTCAGGGAACCATGCACAGTCAGCCCCCACAGACTAGTCAGATTCTCTCTATGCCGACAAAGCCATAGTAAACCCCTGAAGCCAAAGGGCAAATAGAAATCATTTGAAAGTTTGCAACTATCTACGGAACCGTCACAGGAAAATGTTCCACAATTACATGTCCACAAGCACAAAGTGTTGAAAGAGTTTTAAATAGCTTGCATGTAAAATAAATGTCATTTGCCTCTTGCTTTAACTTTTGTCATCTGAAAGCTTCCTAAAACCTACAAAAGCCAACGCTGTGCTGTTAATTGTTGTGTTAGAGCTCAGGCAGTAAAGTCACTGTAAGCAGAGCAGAGGAAAGATTTCCCTTTAACATGCCCTTATCAAATACTCCAATCAAATCCTTGAAGAAACCCTAGGGAAATCAAGAATGAAGGTTGGTGGCTACTTAGTAAGTTTTGGTACATGCCTGAGATTCCATTCAGTAGAGAGCCATCTTGTCTCATTAAGTTAGTTGGCACTGCATGTATCTTATTGGTTTCCTGTGACACAGGGTTGTTCTAACTGATGAAAACCAGGACATTCCGTACAGCGTGACACTGACTAAAGTGGATGTCAAGTACGGTGTTTATGGCATGAACAACTTCTACGTGATGCAGGTAACGTTTACCAGACTGTTTTACTTGACTGGCCTCTCTGCCGTAAAATTGCCAAACACAAGTGTAAGCAGAATGTTTGGTTTTTCCCTTTGGCAACTGAAGTTAATGGAGTTAACGGTTGTTTTTTGTACATTGCACCTGTCACGTTTTCTTTTCTAGCATAGATGCCCACATTTGTCTTAAATTGAAACACTGGGCATCTGAGTTGCTGAAATATTTAGGTTACCACTCCTGGGGGGGGGATTCCTGTCATGAGTGGTGGGCATGGGCATCACTGGGAGGGGGAAGCGCTTGCCCATCCCCGGGGGGGAACAAGAGGAGAAATAAAAAGGGGAAAAAGAAAAGTAAAAGTGAAGGACGCCAATGAGGAGGAGACAAGGGGTACAAAGTAGCCTATTTGCATGGAAGAAATCGTAATAGGCCCCTTTCTACCATTAAAGGTTTTTCACTTTGCTGCTGAGGAGTGCTTAGCACCCCTCCCCTGCTCCCTGGCCCAAATCCTGGTGACGCCCACGGCTGTGGATTTTACTGAAACCGTTACGAAGAAGTAGTACCAAGTGTGTCCATTTTGTTTCATCCGTTGTGATTTTGAGAATTGAGAATGCGTCACGCTCTCTTCCCCATCCCGTCACCCCCCCCAGATCATTCACCAGACGGGCAAGGATATGATGCTGCTGTTCACACGATGGGGTCGCATCGGCGATGAGGGACAATTCCAGAAGACCCCTTTCAACTCCAAGGAGGAGGTGATCAAGGAATTCCAGAAGATCTTCAAGGCCAAGACTGGCAATGACTGGTCCAGCGTCAGAGAGTAAGATGCTACGTGGAAGTGTTCGGCTTCATGGATGTACCTGAAGTTTCCTCTGCAAATTATTTTTGTTTCTTACCTTTTAGCATTTCTTCTAGACCAGTCTCGTGACTGGTCTTGTATCTGGTCTTGTGTTTGGTCTTGAGAATAATTTTGTGATGGGCCTAGTGTTTGGTCTTGTGTCTGGTCTTTTAGCTTGTCTTTTGTCTGGTCTTGTGTCTGATCTTGTGTCTGGTCTTGTGACTTGTCTTGTGTCTGGTCTGGGAGTTGTCTTTTAATGATCTTAACTGCAACATTACTCCCTGTGTCTATGACCAGTTTCCACAAGGAGCCCAAGAAATACCAACTGGTGAGAGAAGACCACTGGAGAGCCAAACGGAGGAAGGCCATCAAGGCGTTCACGTTCAACCTTGAGTCCTCGGTGCCTTCCAAGCTGCCATCAGCAGTGCAGGCAGCCATCAAAGAACTGGTAAAGAACTCCGGGGAAGAGAACCCCTGCAGAAAGTGTTTCTGATCAGAATGAGCTATTTTGGTATTTCAAAGAGGCAAAGACATCTGAGAACGTAACACCAGTTCGAACATGTTCAGTGCATGTTGATTGCTGTATATCGGCCGCGCTGATATAGCTGACCATGCACGTATGTGTGGTTTGATACTCCTGAATTGACCTACAATGCCATTTTCCAACTTTTTCAAAATTCCAAACTTGCTTATTGACAAAGAGTGTGAGAAGTAAAAGGTAAAGTGAGTTGTGGGAGTGCAGTATTTACTTTTGCCAAATTTTGGGGGCATAGGATTATTTGCTTTGGGTAGCACTTCATGGAACAAGGCAAGATGTCACAATGTTTAATAGCCCTCCACACTAGGTTTCTTTTTTTTTTAAGAGTTTTTCTTCTTGGACTGAGGTTAGAGAGTTACACGATCTGTTTGGCTGAATAAACAAAAATAATGTACTTTTTGTTCGTAGGCTGCATTCTGTCCCAAACTTGTTGAACCTTATCAAAGGGTACTAAGTGTTAAAAGTAACATTTCCAATCCACACTGACGGACCTAAGGTAGAACATGATACGTGTTGTCACCGTGGGCTTTAGAGAAAGAGCAGCACTTTGTTTGGCCAGTGCCTCTGTTTGCCATAAAGTGCAGTGAGTACAATCAATATATGTGATCTCGGCTTTGCTTACTCACAGGCCTGCTGAGGATACAATGTTCTAGAACCCTGTGTGATTGGTAATTTGGGGCAAGGTCTTATTGCTGTAGCCAGATGATGTCCAGTCATACCTCGTGCACTTGGTTGGTCAATAAACAGCCTTCTGTCATAAGTATTCCTGCAATCTGTTTTCATGTGGGTGATAATCTTGTCTTTGATGACAGGTCAAGCCTGAGTTGTTAACCAAAGCCTTGTCCGAGTCCGGAGTGGACACAGATCTGATCTCCCTTGGTAACTTCATCTCCAGGGATACCCTTCTCAAAGCAAAAGATATCTTAAATGAAATCAAGTAAGTGTCCCCCCCCACTCAACCCAGGGCATGTTTTAATGCCCATCATCCCACCCTGCGTCTGCTTGTGGCTGCTTGTATGTTCCTTTGGAAATGCTGCATGGCTTGAGAGGAAGCAGTGGGAATTACTGGTCCTGAGGTGGAAGTCAGTTTAACTACCTCCAGATGCGAAGTGCAGGGAGGACCTGCCATGCTGTATTTGTTTCACTCATAAAATCATTCATAACATAAAAAAGTCAAGGTCAACATACAATATGTTCCTGAGCTGCAGAGTTCTGCCTTTCTGGCAAGGACTATAGCAGACTGGTTCCGTTAGGATTACATGTCACAGATTACATGCCTATGAGGCAGGTGCCAGAGGGAAGTTTTAGTGCTACCAGAAAAAAAACTACCACACGGCAGTGAGCTAGACACTCGCCAATACTCGGTGCTACTTCCCAGAAAAATCAGCCAATGACACGCTACAATTTGCTCACGAATATTCATGAGGTGTTGTAATCTAGATTCTGGCCGTTATTTATTTGTTCGTGTATATGCGTAATATGTGCAGCCTAACTCAAGGCAGTGAAAAAACTAATATTCAGAACAATGACTACCGAGGATTAATGTTGAACATGGATAAGCATTCCACTGTGTGTAGCATGTCATGTACAGGCCTACGTAACGATGCTCAGGAGTGCTTTTGTAAGTGTGCATGTGATACGTACACCGCACTACGCGTCAGGGGAAGTCAAGCTCATAGACTGGATTGGGTTTGGGACCGGAATTCTGTGTGTGTAAAAGTCCTCTGTCTGTGGACATGCGTGCATGCTGGGAAGGCAACACAAGCACAGTCCAGGCAGTAGGCTTAAGTCTATGGCAACGCGCGAATGAGTTTTCAGGCATGCTGATGTTATGGTCTGGAACAGCGTTTGGTCCAATCCCAAACGATCTGAATTTATTTTCCCCCATTTACAGTGATTTGTTAGAGGAATATGAACAGTGTGGAGGCTATCGAGCTCCACCAACCGGTGACATGGAGAAGTACCAGGCTGCCATGGAAAAGGTAATTCTTTTTTCCAGGCATTGTTGAACCAGTAACGAGCTTATCAGGGCCGTAAGTAATCCTGGAGGACTTTAAAACGGATCGGGAAATTATTCCTTGGATGCCATCCCTGAGATGTTTTGCCCCTGGACATTCTTGGAGACTTTCCCTTCATTTTCTGCTTGGCTACTGCATGCAGATCCCTGGGGCTGTGATAAGTTCTTCAAGGTTTGGGTCCCACTCTTCATCTGTAGTGATCTTTCAGGACGGAAGCAGATTCTGAATAGTGTTCAACCAGTCGTGGACAGTGTTATTTTGAAACTTTCGAAAGCCAGATGTAAATTTTGATACTAGGGAACAAAAGCTGTTGCCTCACCATGGGCCTAGATGTTGCCATTACTTTAATGTGCAATTTTATAGTAGATGTTAATATAGCTATATACATGTAATGTCAATGTGATTATGTTATGATGTATCAGTCTTGATGACCTATGGCAGCATTGAAATAAATGTATATAAAAAATGATTTATATAAAAGAAATACACGGCTAAATGCAACAATGACTGACTCGTTAGACATATTTGAACCACATTTGGACAAGTGTTCCTAGCCCGACCTTTACAACATTCCAGGGTGCTGCTGCAGAGCAGTATTTGCTGACACAGCAGGCTGTGGGTAGAGGCCGAATTCAAGATCAACCGACGGTCTACCTCCTAGGACTTCTCAGTTATTGTGTGTGTGCAAGCCAAATGTGGGGGGTTTGGGGAGCAGTGAGTATATACATCCGCTGGTCATGACTCAGGGCATGTGTGGTAGTTTAACTCGCCGGCCATCTTGAATGTGGACTGCTACTATCGTGTTTAAACCCTCCCGCGCAAACTGGTTAGACACGACTTTTTTTAACTCCAAGAGTTCAGGTATGCCTTGATCAGTTGTCAAGAATGGCCGTTGTACTCTTCTGTCTGATCCTCTCACTGAATCTAGGCTGCCGACTTGAGCAACAGCTTTTTTGAGCTGATCCCCAGTCAGGACTTTGCCTACGACAAGATCTCTCCCCTGACGTACCTACATGAGCTGAACACTCACATGAAACGTCTGGACATTCTCCTGGATCTGTCCACCACCAACATGATCCTGCTGGGGGCACAGTATAGGGCCAAAGGTCAGTTTGAGTGTACAAACAGTCTCATGGAACAGTCTGAAAATAAAAGAAAAATCCTGCCCAATCTGTAAGTGAACCCATTCATCACAGGACGCCTCAACTACAGAGGAAGCAATTTAAACATGATATTGTTGGAAATGACATTTTACAGGAAAATACATAGATTTGCCCTGGTTGTGCCTAGGCTCAAACTCCATTTTGTGGGAAGATTTCTCATGTTGGGAAACATTTCAAGCGAGATGTGGGGAGTTTTGCATGCTCTCACATTTTTTTCTCACGAATTTATTATGCATTATCCGTGTCCCTTTTACAACTATGACCCAAGTACGTGTGCTAACGTTGGTGCACAGACTGTAGCCATCCATGTTGACTGTTCAAGGACAGGCTAAAGGCTCAAGAAAGATGACTTTTTCCCCCCCAAAAGATGGATTTTTGTTGTAACCCTGTAACGCCGGTAGATGGCGACAGCCACGGATCTGTGTGAGGATTAGTGCATACCATACATACATTCTATTCATCATGCACCTGCGGTTTCAATGTAGGCCGGCTCCTGGACAGAGCTTTGCATACTGGGCATACCACCACCCAGCAGTCACGGTCAAAAGAGTCCCGGTGTTAAGAGGTTAAAGGTTCAAAAAGTTAATCCTTTGGTAACATTTCAACCTTTGTTCATTTACAAGTTACATCACCGTGATCAGCAGGGTTCCTGTAATAAATTTCTGTTTCTTGATTCTTTTTGGAGTAGAAATCAACCCCCTGGACTACATCTACCAGTCTCTTGGCTGCCAGTTTCGTCTCATGAAGGAGGACGATCTTGAAACCCAGCTTATTCTCCAGTACATCCACAACACGAGTAAGTGGGACTGGTCAGGAAACTTTGGCTTCCCTGTCTCTGAGCGTCGGGATCATCAGAAGCCCTCAGTACCGAAAGCACAACATCGGCCGGTTTGTTTCACACTGACCCGGATCGCGATCGTTGATCCCAAAGGTGGTTCACATTATCCATTAGGCGGGTTCTGGTGTCAGAGAACCAGTCTCGGAACACTGATTGTGATTTGGATCTGTGTAAAACGAATGGGGCCTGTCTTCAGCCTTGGACACTGTGGACGAAGACGGCATTCGGTCAGTTTTCTGGCCCTTAATGTAATGACTGCACTGGTGACACATCAGTTGGCAATATCTTGTGGCTAGTGGGAAACGAAGGCCCAGTATCATGGCTTTTATTGCTATAGAATTCTGCTCTTAAGACAAATATTCTCTTCTCATAATTGAAGCAAATTCTGTGCCAAGTGAGTGAGCAGAAGCCTTAGTTACCGGATATACGCCTACGTGCAACCCAAATTCCCCCCCGCTTATCTGTGAAACATGCCGACCATAACAGCAGAATTTTCTGCTAAGGTTTGCTAAGTTGGTTGTCCACTGCACAAGTGAGCAGTGCTGTGACATCAGGCCATAGCAAATTATCCCCCCCAAAAATTGCAAACTCGGCTCATTCATGATGCTTTGTGGTAGTGCCGCAGGGTGGATGGTAAACTGGCCGGGCTTATGGCCTCTTCAAGGGCTCTGAGGGTTTCACAAACTGCTTGAATCAACCATTTGTTTCCCAGATGGCCGTAGGGAACAATATAATCCCCAGGCAGCTTAAAATAGATGGTCTTCAGGAAGTGTTACGGTCCGAATGAGCTGGAATGACAGTGCTAAGGAATCTGTAACACCAACGTCGGTGTATGGGTGGACTTGATAAATACTTTATCTTACTGTGAATTTAATTGTCATGTTATGTTGCGGTCAATTTATACAGGTGAGCGTTAGCAGAAGTCGATGCTGTAAAAAAAAGTCTTCCACAGTGGTTTCCTATGAGACTGTTAACACACAGCAAATAACAGTGAGATAAATCACTACGTTTTGAAACAGATTGTTTCCGATTTATTGCACTAAGACAGCACGTCTCAGTCGTGGTAGGAATGACATCACAGACTATCTAGAATGGTAAACGGGTCCATTTCCTGCATTTAGTCTGAGACACTGCAGAAGATTCTTAAATTCTCTATTTCTAGACCCTCGCAATTAGTCTGAAAATCTCCACAGACTTGACAAGTTTTATCTGACACCCGGCCACCAGGTAACTCTGCGGCGAATGTGGAGGCCATCTTCCGTCTGGCCCGAGAGGGGGAAGATGAGCGGCTCAACACCTGCGGCGTGGGCAATCGCAAGATGCTGTGGCACGGCAGCACCCGCTCCAACGTGATCAGCATCCTGAAGAAGGGTCTGCTCATTAGCCCACCGGAGGCAAATTTCCGCGGCAGCACGTACGGCAGGGTAGGTCTAACCCAGAGAGTTACTCGGGCCAAAGACGAAAAGGCTATTCCATTTCAAACTGGAAAGTCTTAAGCCAGTTGATGCCCCGTTTTATTTCAAGGCGGACTTGTTCCAGGTGCTGAAGTATTCTCGGTCCAAAATTCTGAGGTTTTGTAATGACGAGATACCAAAGCCTGAGTCCGCCACTAAGTTGGACTTGATGAGAGTATGCATCAACCAGTAATGCATACAAAAACCTCCTTGGCTTGTTCACAAGTCTTCCGTGTGCTGTACATCAGAATATCATTGCATTTCCACGTGTCCTCCGGCATGGCATCCGTAGAAGACGGAAGTTAAGCGCAGAAATTGTAATGATGTTGAAAACTGATGAGATGTATGTTTCACTGCTGCAGGGCATCTACTCATCCGACGCTTTTGCCAAGAGCCTCCTGTACTGTGAGGAGTATTTTGAGAAGTCGGATACGAAGTTCTTGTTCTTATGTGAGGTGAGTTTGAGCTTTAGAGAAGATGCTAGCTCTTCCATCACGGGGGATTTGGTCCCACCAAACCCTTCCCCTACCTCCGCCCACCCATCCACTCACACTCCTATCCCCGCAACCACCACTGTGAGCCATTGAAGCGTAAGTGACTCACCCAAGGGTTGTGACACGTGGCCAGTTGTTAATAAAGCCTACTTGTCCCCCTGGTCACTGGTCAGGAACCTGAGCCTAACCAAGATGTTGCTTCCCAATCTCAAGCCTGTTTGAATGAATACATAATGAGCTAGCTGTCTCGTCTGTGTCAAACCACGCTGTCCCGGTACCCCATCTTGGCAGCATGTCTCACTAAGGATGACTGCCGTTTTTTTTTCTTTTTTGTTTTCAATTTCTCCTTGATTCAACAAGGTTGCCCTTGGCAAGATGGCCACCAACCCGGAGGAGCCAGAGAAGTTAGTTAAGCAGGGCTTTGATAGTTGCATGGGACGGGGCTACCACAAGTACAAGACCAACAGAGACCTTCTCATGCCTTCAGGTGAGAGTTAGACCAAAGACTGCCAGTGCAACTTCCGAGTTGCACAGGATTGCCATCGAGTCCATGGTCTCTTCTAAGGACAGTCATTCAAAAATGTTCTGGCAGTTTGCCAGTTGGAGAACTCACATTGGGTGAAGTTTAATTATTTTGTAATATCAGGGGTGTGTCTCGTGATGTCTTTTACAGTTGCTTGTTGATTAAGTCACAAGCAATTAGTCTGAACTTGTTTAAGATGGCCTGCCAGGATACAGAACCAGAAATGATTGTGTCATCCATGAGAGACCACGTACAAGCCAGCAGATGACATTGCTGATAAACATCATATTTGGTTGTTTTTTTGCAAGCTTACTACAACTCCTGCTGTCCCTTTCCGCATCCAAGAGGAAATTACCCATTTTCAATCACTGCATGTATTGAAGTAAATTGAGGGAAACGTAATTCACATACTCTGAAGATGACACCAAAATACGTCTGCTTATCTTCGGCCATTTGGAACTCTTGCTGAACAAACTCCGATCTTTGATTCGTAGTTGGGACTGTGATATCGCACGGGCATAACCAAAGTCATGAAAAATGCCCCAACCAATGACCAAAGCAGAAACATGTTTCTGATCCCAATCACAAAATTGCACTCCAGTCCCAACATTTCTTGTAAGCAGCATAATCAGCAGAAATGCGACAATCATGCTTTGATTTTAAGAAGCATCATTCATCTGAAAAGATGGCCAATACACGTGTGGCTGTTTCTGGCATTCTACCTTCACTGTGACCCCCTCCCCTTGCCCTCTGCCCTCCTCCCATCCACCTGGATTTATCTCAGAGCCTTTACATTGAGAGAGTAGCGCTAGCTTCATATTTTAAAAACAAAATGGCTGTTTGTTACATGTAGAGTCGAGCGTGCAGTTGAATGCCAACTGTCGGTGTGCTCTGGTACAAATACATTGTACCTGCCAGTTTGTTTTAACAGTGGGGACATTTACATGTATGTCACAACCCTCTCGCTCTGTGCAGGGCTCTGGTTTATCTGATCTGAGTCAATCATAACTTTATGTTGTTTGAGTTCCGATAACAGAACAAAATGTGTTCAACCCAGCTTGATGTTTAGATACACAATATGGGTTCTATCGGAATTGGCCAACCTTAACTATCTCCTCAGGCAATCACAGCTGGGTGAGACCGGAGACTGTTTGTCATCCACTGGTCAATTGGCCAGGTACCCAGTGTCACAGTGTGGTCACTTTACAGACACTGCAACTGAAGGACTGGATGCAGGCCAGAAAAATGATTGTAATAATACATGCCTAAGTTTAGTTCAAATAAATTGGGCTCAGGAGCTGACACTGAAATAGAAAATATCTGACATTAATTGACCTGATAGAAAAATAGGAATAAAATATGGAATTAATTAATGGAGAATTCTGACACCCAGGATATATTTTGTGCACCGGCCACAGGGGAACATGCAATCAGTGGGTAAGCATTCAGCTCCCCGTCCAAGTGGTCTTGGAAATGACCATCCCAACTTAATCTGCCTTGTGTACTTGTCCATTAGGGGCCATGATGCCATTTGGCAGGTTTGTGTACAACACCTGGTCCCCCTACACCTACTTTGATTACAACGAGTACGTGGTGTTCAAGACCGAGCAGTTGGCCCTGCGCTATCTGGTCCAGTGCAGAGGAGACCGCAAGCAAGAGCAGAAGGCGGCAACAGAGGACCTGGACGACTACTCGATGCAGGAGTTCAAAGAGGGGCAAGGGGCCGAGACTGGGGACACGGACATGCCAGACGATGATGATGGTGGCAGTTACGATGGCAGTGACAATGACGAATATGATGACGATGACGATGATGGGGATGAATAAGCAGAGCAACTGCGATCCAAGCAGATTGTCCCACAATGCACCTCCCCACGGCCGTTATTTTCTCACTCGAGGAGCCTGTCAACAAAAATCTTTTTCGACTAATGGCTTGCGTGGCCTTGTTTTTTTTTTACTATTTTGAACACAAAAGCCTCCACCACATCACCAGTTATTAGACAGGTAAGGTCAGGTTGTCCGTGTACATTCAGAGTGCCTTCAACCAATACATGGTGTCATTGCGAAAGGGCGCTGTCATTGAAAATCAGAATGCATGCAACATACGCATGAATGCGATTCCTCAGGGAACGTCTCCAAAGATGGAAGGTTCCTGTTTCCAAGGAAACACTCCTTTAAATAGGGAATACTATGCCCCATTACAACGTGCTCTTTAAGAGTAGAAGTGTACACACTTACAGACCTTTATTCCCAATTGGAAACATGTTCCCATTTGGGAACATGCATTGTTGCAAAAACAGACAGCAGGTGTTCTCATTGGGACATATTATTGTAGCATTCCAACTTCCAAAGCACTCCCTAATAGTGGTCTGTCGGTTGGTCTGTGACCACATATTATTGTTGGCATCAAATCAACTAGATTCCACTGACTGACACAGGTGTTCATATTGAAGAAACAATGCAGTGTGGACCGGAGGTTGTGGCGTTTTTAAAGCATTTAAAAACTTTTTAAAGCATTGCGGACACTATAGGAGGGCGCTGTTTGAAGGGGGTAAGTTTGGAGTTAACAAGATTTTACTCCAGCCTAGTAGCGCCCTCCTATAAGGTCAGTGGGAACATGCAATTAATGGCATCGTGTACTTGTCAGCTAAAAACCTTCCCCAGTCAAAGTGAATAAATTGGTAGCATGTTCAAGCATTTCTTTTTTTTTTCAGCAAACTATTTTAGTGAAAGTGTAGGTTCTTCTTGTATTTAAAGCAGCCAGGGGCTGATGTATCTACATCAGCAGGGGAAGGGACCTGTCTTTTCCCCAGCGTCTGATTTTCTACGGACGTTGGTCTGTTGGTTGCATTCTGCCTTGTAGAGCTGATAACTGGGAACAAATCCAAGCTCATTGCTGCTGTACGCCAGGAAGGTGGCCCCTGTGATGGCCGCACCACTTTGCTGCCCCGGTGGGACAAACCAACTGGCCCTTGGCAAACATCAGCAAGCGGAGTGCCTCAGACACTCGCTGGAGGCCTTCCTCGGAGTAAAGCTGTCGTGTGCCGGGATTTGTCTGCGATATCTCCCCTTGATTTGCCCAATGTAGAAAGCTGCTGTTTGGTAATATAAGCAACACATTGAAGCGCAGTGCAGGCAACCACCATCCCACCCACACAATGTCAGGAGTGCTTTGGATGATCTGCCATCAACTCCGAAGCACCCTTAAGCATCAGGCAGACTAGATTTCCTATCAAGCCTAGTTTCTGTGTAGTCTTAAGGATCACTGGCAGCTTACACGAAGTCAAGACGCAGAACGTAGTGGAAAAGACTGTGTGTAACATTTGACAGAAAATCAGTACAAAATGGTATTCAAAGTTCCAAACATTTTCATCTGAAAAATCTTGTTAGGGTTATACCATTTCACGAAACTAAAGTGGTACTTTGATGTTTTTCATTTCTGGTCGGCTATTTTGTTGACATTGGGGGTTTCATTTCTTAGTTAATACTCGATATGCCAGGAAGACTGTTGTCGGAGGGTTGTCATGCCAGCGTCTGTGTTTGTATAGGCCTGCTCTGATAACTCCAAGCAGGTCGTCAGCAAAGTTGAAGGTGATGCAACCCTGCCGAATCTCTGTGTCTGTGGTGCATCGGTCGCGATAAAACATTTCCATATGACTGTGTACCATCGCAGACTGTTCCATGTCTGTCTGCATCTCTTTACGTTGATAGGGAAACTAGACTTAACCGAGGATGGTGTTCTGCCAGTAACTGTCACGCAGATGGCTTCACTCACAAATAGTTCTGAATCGCATCGTGGGAGAAGGTATACTCGGTCAATGTGTGTCTGTGTACACAAAAACAAAGGTTTTTAACAGCTGGGCCATTGCCATGGCCATTTTCCTGTACTCAACTTCGTCTCTGTCTCAGGTTTCGTTCCGAAAACCACTCCCCAGTTGTGGGCCTGAAGCGTTTGAATTACATAAGATTACTGTAATTTTTGGCTTTCTTGCATCTTATTTGATGTTCTGTGGCACTATTAGACTGATTACTGCGCTTTACAGCTTCAAAGTCAGCTAGTGAAAAAAAGTTGTAGCCTGAGACGGAGCGGAAGTTGAGTATTGGAGAACGGCCCATGTTTGAAAGTAAGATGGCACTCAGCGTTGTTGAAAGGTTGAGCTTTTTGCCTGAAGAGTAGTATTTGCAAAATTTATCGGAGCTTAACAGTTTCTTTTTTATTCAACTCTTGTCATTTTTAACTCCAAAACTAAATCTTGCCATGTAGTTGACTGTCCAGCAATCCAGATTGGATCTGTGTGTTTGGGACGAGTGTAGCAAAAAATGGCCGACGAACTCAAAATGTACATACCATTTTAACATTTAATAGGTTTTTACATAATCCTGTATATTTGTGTGGGTTGATTCATTGGTGTACCATTAGTTGAAGGTGGGTTTCTGCGATTGTATCAACATTCAAATTTTTTAAATTGAATGTTTAAAAAATAATGCTCGCACATTTGTAGTATCATTTAGTACGATTTTTAAAAACAGTTGTTTTGTAGTTTTTCTTTCAGTTCAAAAGCTTGATGTGCATTAATTTTGTGCTAATTTTCCTCTGTACAGTACCAGATGTATCTTTTGTAATTATACGTGTGTTTGTGGTTACCCAGAAAAATCAACCGGAGTCACTCATTACCAACATTTTACATTAGCATGTTTCAAAAGGAAGAAGTGCGTGCAGGGAGATTTTTATGTTCGAGCAAAATACCTCGTACACGAGCACACGTCATAGGTGAAGGAAGCCAGCTCTTGGCGGGGGGTTAGGGTTTAGGGCTTAAGCTCCAGTGATCACACAAAATGCCTGTCATGGGACTTGTTTTGGCCGATACGACTTTAGTCTCCGAAAGTAAACAAGATCCTATTAGCATTACTGTGTGGCCACCCCGTGGTAAAATGAAGGACGCCAAATACAGTTTAGTTCACATGTACAGAGTAGTCCCAAGCTTGAAACGGGAGTGCCAACCCCCCCCACAGCGTTCTGCGTACCTCCACATGCATACATTCGTTTATCTTCTTTTAAGATGAGTTTCCAACTACATAATTTATGTAAATAAAATCTGTGTTGGAAAATGTTTTAGACTGTAGATGTACCAACGACACTAATCATTATTCACTTCATTTCTACCTTATGTTACGCTTCACTTGTGTCTCTTGCAGTGGACAATTCTTGAGCCGGTGTGTCTGAGACTCAAAGTTTGTGCAACCGGTTTCCCATTTCTTCGATATAATTTCAACCGCTGGTTAATCGCCCGCTTGCACACACAGTCTCAAATTAATAGTTGTCAAAGAGCGTGGGAGTATTTCTATCTAGTCTGAATTTGTTTAGTGTCACTATCGAAGTTGTTCATAGTAGCCGTTTTTTTCGGTGAGAAATTTGTTCTACAGGGATAGACGTGAGTAGACCTTTTGTACTATCCCCCTATGAGTGAAATATTTTGTATGCTTTCAACATCTGTCTGTCTTTTTGTCCGAACTAATGTAGTACACGTATACACATTATAGCAAGGTCTGTTATCTCCCGTGAACAGAATTGATGAAACGTAAAGATGCGAGGGTAATTATATTTTAATATCTTCTTGTGGGAAACAGGATGATTTGATTGAAGCAATCAGAAGTATTTTTGATAGCGTGTTTCCAGTCTTAATGTAATAATGAATTAGCTATCATGTGTTAGTAATCACTCACAGTCACTTATATTAATCGTCTAGGAAAGTGGAAATTGTAGAAGCGGTGTGCTGAACTGCAAAATGTCTGATTATTAGGGAAATACCTGACGTGTATTTGAGAGTGTTTATGCTTCATTACACGGTTAGCATTTTTGTTTGAAACAGGAAAATTGCCGTCTGGGGATTGGCTTCAATTTTGTATTTGTCTGCTGTATATTTGTAGGTGATGTTCTGAACAGTTGTTTTCGGGGGCAGGGGTTTAAACTTATTTGTCAGCCCTTGATTTTCTAACCAACAATAAGGCCTTGGGGTCATTCTAGGAAAAGAGGGTACGTGTATTTGGGAAAATGTTAGCAATACCGAGAAAGGTTTGGGAAATTTCAGACGTATTCTTGGAAGAACAACTCTTGGTTTTGACCCAAATCTTTGCCTGAAATGACTGGTATGGGGTATGCGAAGTCAGACCACATCTGACCCGAGTGGAAATGCAGCAAAATGTTAATTTTGCATTGCTACGTAAAGTTTTTATTTGGGGACTATGGGAAAATTCACTTCTGAATGTGTTTACAGCATTTTCTTGGTAGTTTGATTTAGGAATATAAATTCAGTTTTTGTGATTGAATGTGTTGAGATTTAACGAAATATTTCACATTCTTAATTTGTAATTAATTAATTGGGTCATGTCATTGTAAGATGCTTTTACTCCAAGTGCCATAACAAATGACAGTAGTTTTTATCTTTGTCTGTTGATGTGACCACCTATACCTCCTATGTTTTCTGAATGGTTTGGTGTTTTAATGGACTTTGTAGTAACTCATTTTACCACGGCATGCTGATGGACGAGTTGGGTGGACGCTGTGGGCTTTACGGAGTAGGAATTGGCGTGTCCCCAGGGTTTGTCTGACTTGACTTTATATGGATGCCGTGGGCGGTACATCTTGTCTGCTTTGAGCCGATGTATTCTTAAAACAACTCAACAATTGGAGTTCGGCCAGACTAAAACTACAAAATCATGATTAGGTCGGGAAGGTGATCGATTAATGTGGTAAGGGTTTAGACTGCACGATACTGTTGATTGAACTTGTAGCGCTTTAAGTAGTCACATAGTGTCAGGATATAGAACGCAAATGGTTATGGGAATGTAGGGACATAAACTTGACAGCAAACCACTTTATCTGAGTCTACGATCTTAAAAAAATGAAAACGCTGGACGGTGTACACAAATGCAACCCCCGAGCTTACTCGGGGGTTGCATCTCAGAAGTTTTTGTGATTTTTTTTTTTTTGTAGAAAGCTACAGGTTCTGCGTGATTTTATTTTTTTTTAGGTTGGGTCAGATAATCGGAAACAGGTCAGTTTGTATGTTTGTTTTAGCGTTTGCACGGCCTCTTTTTTAAAGGAAATGTCAGTAGTGTGTCTAAAATTTGTATGAAATAATGGGTTGCTTGGATTTCATTGCTTTGTCTGTACTGTTTAGTATTTTCTTTGCTTTTAAAGTCGAGAGGTCGTTCCATCTGTCGATTGATTATTTGGCTTTCTTTGTTATTCGAAGCCCCCATTTTTATCGTGAACGGTATGGGCGTGCGACGGGCCCCACTGTTCGAACTTTTGAGGGGTAGCGTTAAGTCATACGAAATTGAGCTGCGGGAGCCAGCGACAGCCATGCTCAATCAAGGATACCTACGATCGTTCTCTGTTGTCGATCGGCGATGTCGTCATTTTAGCATATTTTGGCATCAGAGTTTTAGCGTGTGTACGTAAAGCCCGTGTTTGGGTCATGCAATCTTTTGAAATCTTGTGTCTCGTTGATTTCTAGTCAGTTACATTTAGTTCTAGCATTATGCAGCTTCAGCAGTAGTAAGTCTAGATTAATGGCAAGATTGCCGCCAGTGTTCATTTGGTTTTTGAGCTACGAAGGAAGATGTCATCAGAAACTTGGTGTAACTTCGAGCATTCTGTACATCTCAATGTTATGTTGCTGCCCAGTTTACATTGAAATTTGGGATTATATGGTCAACTTTAAAATGTAAATATTAATTTATGTTAGGCTCAATTTGATGCGGTTTAAATAAATTTTGTTTCGTACTCAGACTGTGCTGTTAATGGCAAGCTTAGAATTTCATTTTCATCTCTGATTTTTGTCACAGGTAGGCCTAACTGAGTTTAGTCTGTATTGCTGTTTAGGAATCGACTCAGTGATACATCACGGTACGCAGACCGTGAACTGCCGTTCACTTGTTTAATTAAATGCCCAATTTTGTACTCCTTTTCTGTATGGTTTGGTGTATCCGTTCTTGGTTTGATCATGCAACCGTAGCACGTCGGAATTGGACACGTGTCTGTAAAGTACCTACAGTGCTTTGGGCTGTATTTTCCCCCTATTTTGGGGCGTAACGTTGATTGAAATAAAGAAATCCACGAGAAATAACCGAATATTTACCAATTTCTTTTGTGGCCATATGGTTTCTCGAGAATTATAGTATTTCTTACTGCGCTCGCTCTTCACTTGTACGTACGATTACGACTTTAGGTTGGCGCTATGAGATTGACTTTATATGTTCAGTCTGACCACTCGGTTTTTTCGAGATCACCGTGCGATTTTTTTTGAAGATTTTTCAAGCCTGTGTAAATCATTACACAACCTTTTGTAATTGTTTTTTTTTCGAATACGTGCATTCCACCTACTGACAATCGTCTCTAAACGTCATTGTTCATTTATTGTTATGCAGGTTTGTTTGTTTATATATATATTTTTTTAAATTAAACTTAAACAAAAAATCTGTTCGCTGGTGGAAAAGTGTAACAAAATTTAGCATGATTTGCACTGACTGGCAAGTGCCAAGCCTTTGCTTACACAGGGAGTGTGACTAAAGTATGGCATCCAGTCATATTTAAGCTTAAGAAATTCAAAATAAAAAAGTCACCGCATACGTATTGGACAGAAGTTATTCTACATGAAATTCATATTTTCGTTTGTTGAAATTTTTCAAGATTTGCGGATTTTTCGGATTTTTTTTTTTGAGATGGATCTCGATCTCAAGACCTCGAAAAAAATTTCAATGCTGCTTTTACGGTAGACCGTTGGGCCTCGGCTGGAAATTCGACTCGACTCTATACATGTAATAATATTGGAAGTGGTGGCATCCTCAAGACTCAAGTGTAATTACAAGCCGCAGCCAAGTACAGTATTACTCGGATACGGCTTCAATGCAATGTGTGTGTATGCGCTGTCGTGGTCGTGTTTTTCCTAGAAGTGGCTGCCAAAACTGCAGTTGGACGTCAGTACAAAAGTAAAAAAAAATACTTCACAAAGTGTGAAAAATTCCACCTAGCCATCCAAACAGCGGATAAATAGCACTCGCAGGGCTCACTATTAAAATGAAACTACAACCCTGTTTAAACTTAATGGGACAAATGTCCATTTCGAACGGATTTGAGGTAAATTCGAAAACTTGCCAAGAGGTGATATTTCTGCGAAGTGTGGCCGAACGTACAAGTCGTAGGCAAACTGAGAGTGGTTTATAGTATACACGTGTCTAGCCGTAACATGACAGCACCCACCATTTCCGAGCAAAACATTCAGTTATTATGTTCAAATTTTCTTTGTGCTGAAAATTTGGCTTTTGTGTATATAAGATCTTATACTACCAATAAAAATTCTAATGTCTCCATCAGGTGCTCTGTAACACAAAAGTGCCGCCATCTTGTGGTTCTTGTTGGACCTCAATTCTGTTATCAAAATCTCATCATCTGGCTCCAAGTCAGCAAGGCGCAAGGAAAGAATAGAATCTTAAACTGCACAAAGTAGACTCCCACCTCTAGACTTACTACCGTTGCTTCTGTCCTTGCGATATTGAATGTTGCCAGGAACTGCGAATTCAGCATCTCCAATGGAGTTTTGTAACCATGTTTCGGTTACGCAAACACAGTCGTGACTGTTGTTGGATAAAATTGCTTCATAGTCCCGAAGTTTGTTGTTTCTCTTCTTTCTTGCTGATTTGATACTACGTACATTCAGGTAAAGGAAATTTAGACCGTTTACTTTCCCATTAGTTGTAGTTGTGACAGGATCTGCTGCATCACCACCAACACCAGTGGTTGAAGCGAAAACTCCATCATCACCATTATCAGACTGTCCGTCGATGCTCACTTGTGGTAGAGATGCAAATGGGCACGGAGGGAAAATGCATGGGAAAGGTTGACCCGTTTGTTGAAAATCAGTGTAATTCTCCACTGAGAAGCCAGCACAATCAATATGAGTCCATTGTTTACACCAGTCGCAATCAATGGCTTTGCTGTTCCATTGAACACCGTTTTCATAAACAGTACATGGATGTTTGGATGATCTCTTGACGGGGCCAGGGCACGGGTGGATGTCACCGCAGAGCAACAGGGCCAACGAATAAAGCAGACTCGTGCGTACATTTGGCAAATCACGACACCCTGTTGGTCGTACAGGTATGTAACGCGCGCTTTTCACCTGTCCAGGAGCACTGGTCGTCGAATTACGCGATAATGTTACGTTTCATTCCACAAACAGGAAAATAGAATGTAATTACAGTAATTGGCAGGCTTGTTTCCTAGCCTAAAAACGTGCCAATCGAATGTAAGAATAGAGGACCACCTCAACTGTTGTCAAGGTGTTTACAACCCGATGAAAGGTTGTCTCTCAGTCCTCTGCCCACTTAGGACAAATTAAGACAAGGACTTTCGGCTTCCGCGTGTAGTGTAAGACTTAGTCGAAAGCCCGAATTAGAAGTTATTGGGTCGATGATGTAAGGGCAAAACTTGTCATTTAAAATTTACTTTAATACCCACAAATTGTGGAAGGCAAAGTAAAGATTGTTGCCGGTAGCCACCAGAGGGCTTGAACATTACCACTCTCGTCAGGGCCGATGGCAGGATCTACCGGCACTCAGCTGGTCTGCATCTGGCCCAAGCTTTCGAAGAAGTGTACCATGACAACAGTGAGCCCGAGGACGGCTCACAAGCCCGCTTGTATCGTGCCATGGGGAGCAATGACCTCCTCCTTGACAGGAAACTTGCTTTTCCATGCGATTCTCCGCAGTCATTTCGCATCAAAGACAAAGGTTTTGATGAACGAGCAAAGAAGTTGGCTAGGAGTGGGATAGGCCTACTCATTCAAACGTAGACATTGTCATTTCCTAACTATTATTGAAAACTGTTTTAAACTTTAATGCTGTGTGGTGGAAGTAAAGTCTGACATTTTGAATTGCAATTCAAAAACCATTTTCCCATAGGAAAGTACATGGTGTATCCTCAGACGGCCCTGTAATAAAGAAAAAACGTAGCTTGGGGAATCCTTGTGTTGATGATAGGCCCTAAGTCCGCGCAAGTCCACAAAAAAATGAACAGCGCCCCCTTCCAAACTGAACTTTTGGCGTTCACCGGTCTCGTTCCGTCGATCGGCATCACATTATTCACTCGTTTCCAAAGTGGGCAGGGGGAAGAGCGATTTACATTTTTTTTCTGAAGGGATTTGTTGAGCGAATCCTGCTGCCATTTAATTAATCAGTGCCATTTCAGCGCGATAGTCCCATCCTATTCTTGAAACAATTCTATCCAATGATAGCTGCAAAAATGACGGTGTTCATCTGTAGAAATTAACCTATCCCAGCGCCCTCTTGGTGGTGGAAACTATGAACGCTCAGCCGCCCATAAATAGATGTTCATTTACGTGACTGGTCGACTACGCTGAAAGTTTCATTTCTGCGGTTTGTGTAGGGATCAGTGGTCACCCCGCACCCAAGATGAGACGCCTAAGATACCTCTTCGTGCTATTGCTCATATTCATCTCCCAGGTTGTCGTCTTTATCGGTCTAAGCGGCGTTAATGAAGATGGTGGGGATTTCGATCGGAAACCACTAGGGGACCCTGGAAACCGCAGAAATTCGGAACTGTTGTTCGGCGCTGAGGCTGTCTTCGATGTGGGTGCCCGTGGGAAGAAAGATGCTGCGCCGTCCAGCGACGAGCCCCTTGTGGGCCACGCAAGAGAAACTCCCAAAAGGAGCCAGGGTTTTCATACCAAAACATTAGAAGAACTTTTTGCCAGTAGTACTGAGAACAAAAACGAACTGAGCGATGATGAAGGTAAGTACTTTCATTGGGGATTGAGGCTATACTTGGGGACCCCCCTTTTTGTCACTTTATTTTAATTTTGCAAAACTGATAAGAACTCCCACCCTCCCAAAAAATAAGAACCAAAGGCAACACTCTCTTTATTACCTGACCCTATTTTTTGGTAATTTGAAAATAAAGTGAGAAAAGGCGACTTTCTTACTGATAAACCAGCCATGCAAATATGAATCCAGCATGGGTCATTTGTTAAAACATTCACAGTTTCCCCTCATAATTTCCCTCAGAACTTAAAACCTTGCCCTTTTATGACAACTTCAATCCTACAGTTATTGAGCATGTTACAGTCATCTACCTAGTGAATTCAAAAGTTAGAATGCATTCTATTATAGAAACAGGGTGACCAAATTTACAATCCCCTTTCATTTTGAGGTAATCTTCATTTACGACCCCAGTTCCAAAATTGGAAAGAATATTACACCCCCTGAAATCACTCTTTAATCTCAATTCTCCAGCTTTGTAATAGGAAGACTTCCCCAAGCTGCAAAGATAACCTTAGACTGAAACACACCTTATAAGAACTTAAAGAATAACAACAAACTGGGATAGTCCTAAAAGTAAGCTGTAAGACTCATTTTGTTCAGTTGCTGTACAATTTAACTGTGGCAATATTAGAAAGTATAGATTGATTGGCTTTAATGTTGTATTTTGTTGGGTTACACGTTATCCTCCCAGGTATTTGCAGGTTGCACAAAAAAATGAAAGCCATATAAATTAATGTCTAGCCAGGGCTGAGTCAGTTTGAATAATTTACTAGTCAAATATTTTACCTTCAATTTGATCGAATATCCGAATATTCGGTTGTATTGACCGGCAGATTGTTGATGAACAAATCATATACAAAATCACTTGCAATAACACATACAATAGTACATTATGATCATCATAATAGCTTCTCACATCTAGGAGTATCTCCAGCCACGATTTAGCAAGATTTAAGAGATGAACAAGACTTACAGCCCTGTTGATAATTTTTATTCCTTTTAAATTGTTAAATGAATAATAAACTTTTTAAATCGTTGTAAGATTTCTGATGCTTTTCATTTGAATCTGCTTGAAACAAGCCTCCATAGTGCAATTTTTTCCTTTAAAACAAATGAAAATTTTCCCTTCCTGTTCATGAATTTTGCATTTGAATATTCAAATTCAAAAAATAATTCAGATATTCGACACAGCCCTATGTCTAGCATTTTTCAGTGAGTGACTTTTTCTTTAAAAATGTAACACAAATTCACACACTGTGTTAAACATTTTAAGTCTGCTGACTCATTGAAGCTGGTGATGGTCAAATACAGAACTCAGAAAAGCAGTATTTAGAATAAAGTTGTTTCAGTTGGAAGCCAGAGGTAATTTGAGTCTGGATAAATATTTGGATTTGAGATTTTGAGGTTAGCACTTTCATTTGCCAACATGGGCTGTGAAGGACTGTCTCGCCACTACTCATCACATTACAACAAATCAAGTCATTGGGTGGATATTGCCAGGACATTCCCGGTGCACATGCCTACAGTCCTGGGTTTAGCTGTGTGTTTATTGATTGATTTTCAAGTGATCAAGAAGAGCATGGTTTTGTTTGCAAACACCAATTGATATTTGCTGAAAAAAACTTTTTAATTAAAGTTGAAAATGCTTCAAGCCTCTGAAATGTTTGTGAAAGGCCTGTATGAAAGCAAAAAGACTTTAAATGTTTCTTAGCAACAAGAGAATAATGTCAGTAATTCTGCTGAAACCAGCAGGATCTTTGCAGAAATGGATCCCCTGTCCAATTGCCTCTACAGAGAGTTCCCTTCTCCTAGGCAAGGATCCAGGAAAATGACACTTACTATAGTCTAGGTAGCTAATAAATCATGGGTTCTATCCAAAGTTGGAATCATACATTCAACACAAGCATGGGGTTATTAGTGTTTGTTTAACCTTCTAGAGCCACTAGTCCAATGGATAAGTTTATGGACTGAACTACAGGGACAATCTGCTGGAGCTTCTGTTCCAGATAAGAGGTGTTGATAAAAGTGCTTAGTACTTGTACATATGCACCTACTTCTTGTGTTGATCGGGATCAAGGGACTGTATGGCAACTTGCTCAAGGTTTGCCAAATGCCTGTTTTTAAATGGCTGACTATCACAAAGTATTAGGTTGTGCCTTAGTATTGTTGAATACATGTATAAAACTGAACCATTAGAAGGTCCAAACCATGAAGTTTTATTGTATATTTGGGCCTCGTCTATTATATTCCTCTTCTATGTTTGAAACCAGGTATTTCACAGTCCTGTTGGGTAAGGTGTCTTGAAAGAGCAGTTGTTGAAATAGGCCTGTGTGTGCTTTTAGGGACAACTGCTGGCACTGTTGGTGTGATGTCAATGAGCAAAGACACTGGTCAAGTTTAAACTTGTGAACTGAAACCAAAATTTGTTTACAGAAAACGTTTCTGAGAAAGGATTGCTCATCAATTTCTGTTCACTACATAAAATTAACCACCAAAGAAAAGGAAGTTAAGCCAACAAAGTTTTAAAGACTCAAGCTTTTTTTTGTTCAAATCAAAATAAGATGAAGGCTTTTATTCTGGAATGACATCACAGTTTTGCTGACGAGTATGAAAGTATTCGGCATTGAAAAGGCACCAAACATAGCAAAACAGAAACTGAAAACTTTTAAATCTGTGCCAGTCATTCCTAGAGAAACTTGAGATTAAAGTTTTAAACTTGTCCCCCCCTTTTGAACAGAATAAAAAGAATCTACACCTCAAGCAATGGGAAGGTGTGTACATGTATGTATATACATACATATATATCTTTTTCCCCTCCCCAAATCTTAAGAGCTCCCCCCATCACAATACGAAGTGAGTAAAAAGTGACTTGAATTCTGCAATCTAACAAACTAAACAAGTACATGTACAATGGTGATGACCAATATCCCTCTTGCTCCTCCCCTCCCTAGCTCCCTTTTTTCCTTGCCCATAACTGACTTCCCAGCCAGTACTTTTTGGGACTGTGTTTCTCTATGATTTCCCCATTTGTACTGCATCCTTTGACCCTCAGTCCCTGGTATCCATTTTGGTCCCTCAGGGCCAGATAAGTGGTTGTGGTTTCTGACCAATTTTCCCAGGGCAGATAAGGATAAATGTACTGTCTCTTTTCCTGGGCCCTCATATTAAAGTCAGGCTCTTGCAGGCTTCACACTGTGCATTGGATGATTATAGGCTACCATGGCTACTGTTTATTTGGATGTTTATATAATAGGTCATTTGAGGTCTGTCCTCAGGAGGACAGAGACTGATGGGATAGAGATTCAAGGTTTTGATCATTCCATGGAGCAAGGAACAGATTTCTTGGTAAAGAGAAATATTTGTTTCCTCTATGCAATGCTTGCAGTGAATTGTGACCAAAAATAAAAACTTGAAGAGGTTTTTTCTGTTGAAATATTTTTGCATTCCACATTTGGTTCATTTTCATATTGACTGGCCAGCAGTGTCATGTCAAATGTTTTGCGCAGTGCGAGATAACACTGATCTGGATGGTATGAACATTTAAAAGTGTACACTGTTTAAATTTTATTTTTTACTTGGTTTGTCAAGATACTGAAGCCATTAATACACTGAATTTTCGAATATGAAAACAAAACAAAACATAAGGAATGCATTTCCAAGCACAATTTGGGTTTGCATGAAGTAATGATGTTCATAGAAAACTACTGGCCATGAAATGCTGCTTTTCAATGGAAGTACATGTCGACAGTAGACCATTTGTTGTGGGGGCTCATGCAACATGTCTTTTATCTCTCCCATGTTTCTTTACCAGAAACGACAGGGAGGACAGTGTACCTCTTCCCCAATTTTTTCCTGAGGGAGGTACATTTTCCTTTTGAGCTAATTTCTTCTTTTGTCAACTGGTCATTTAATAACTTTACAAACAGAAATCCTCACTACAAAAATGAGCGGCTTATATTCAGGCTCTTCTTCATTTGGAGCTCCCCTGCTTTTTCTAATTCTAGGGGTTCCAACTTCACATTCAACATCACACAATCAGGCACGGGAGTCGTACCTGGACTGACTTAAGGGGCAGTGCCACCAGCTTCTTTCAGGTTTACCTTTCCAGGCTCCAACTCACCCTTCACTGCAGCCCATTACCAGGGTGGATTTTCTGACAAAGGAGAAGCCTAATTGCCGAGACCACATTGTGAGGCTCAAAGCCCCTATTGTGCCTGGTGGCACCTGAAGATTGAAAGGTCACTCCTGCTCATTTAGGATCAGATTGGATTGTTGTGCTGTCCTCATTTAAAGCAGTTCCACTTGTAGCTCAGGGACAGAAGGGGTTTTTGACTCTGTGTTCCGAAAGGACCAGAGGTGCAGTGAGCCAAAGTGCTGAAAAGAGCTGATCGTGGGTACGCGGTCATTATGACCATTAACCCAAATAGAAACGGACTATTTCAGACCACCTCAGGGGGGTAACAATTGTCAATGATTTGTCTTGGATAAGAGGTGTTGTTTTCATTACATCGGTGTCAAATGATAAGATGCGAGTATGAGGCTACTCTGAAAGTTCGGCATGAACAGAGAATGCGTTTTGAAGATATCAAGAGAAAATGTCAAAAGTCAGGGATTCAGTCCATTCCCCTTCTTTTGGAGACAGAGATCATGGGCTGGGCTTATTCCAGTCTGACTTGCATTCAGGCTAGTCCCACAGACCCTAGTCCTTCTGACATATTTGTAGTACAGAGGGATTTTATAGAATAAGCTCCCTGGAACTGATTGTATATCATAATCTTTTAATGTAACACTGAGAAACAACTTGAGATCTATAGTTGAGTGGAGGAGATTCCGGCTGATATTTGAGCATGCTTTCCCCCAGTGGTATATTTAAGCCGAGGTGTAAAGGCCATGGGCATTGCTAGACCATTTTGATGGGGGGGTTGCCAACAGACCTTCACACAAAACAAGTGTAGGCCTACTGAAGTCTGATTCCCTAGCCTAACACTTACCTGACGTTTTTTAAAATTTTTCTGACAGACCATGATTTTGCCGACAAAACCAATGGGCGGTGTGTCACCCCCTGACACCCCCCTCTTGCGAAGTCCATGATAGAGGCTCTGCATGGTAGCCATCTTAAAGGGCAGTTCTTTTGTTCCACAGGGAAACCTCCTTTGTGCATACCCTGTGGAACAAAGGCACTGGCCTGCAAGATGGCTGCCATGCAAACTGTTTATTGGATGTGAGATAGGGTAGATGAACTGACTATGTAATGCCCCCATGCAGCCCCCCCCCTAAAAAAGAAAGAACAGGGCTTGTGTTCCAACAAGCAAGTAACCAAGACAAAACAAGCAGTCTCTAAGTGATCAGGATAAAAGTACCCCATTCCACCCAAGGGATGCTTGGACGGTACCTGGGCCAAGGAGGTTTTGTCACTTAGAACACATGGCTATGTACATGTACATCAGGTTTGCATTTTGACTCTATCCAAACAGGCTTGAAACAAGTCTAACAGCTGGGGGAGGCTGGAAGGAAGTAACCCTGGACACTGTCCAGGCTGTGAACCCCAATCCCACCTAAGGACCATACCTTGGCCATGGAGGTTTTGTGTCTTTTGTCACACAGAACACATTAATCAAGGCTGTGTACGGGTGTGCAGGTACCCAGGTAGACCCAATTGAAACAGGCTTGCAACAAATCTATGAGCTGTACCTCTGGCCTGGGGCTCCTGTGTTGTAACCCTAAACACTGCCCAGGCTGTGATTAGCCTTTCATCAAGGACTTCGTGGGTGTGTGTGTGACTGCAAAGTGACTGGACAGGAGACCAGGCGAGTGGCGCAGCCATGAGGCCTTTTCCAACTTGATTTTGAGGTTTTCGTGGTGAATTATTCATAAGCTTTCTGATATGCATTATTCATAAACTTTATGTAAATAGTTGAAGCGGATGAGTCTCTGAAATAAACGACATCAACTCCAAAGCTTACGCAATGTTTCCATCTGGTTTTTCATGATGGCAGTAAGCCGTGAGATGACAAATATGATACTTGTTGGTGGGGGATGGTGCTGACATTGGAGTAACACTAGCAGTTCATCAAGGCCCAAGCAAACGGCAGTGCTTGAAATAAGGAGCTCTGTCCCGTGGGTAGAGACGAAAATGTCACGCCCATGTAAAGATGCTTCAATAGCCTAACGCTGAAATGGTTTAAACTCGGCAAGCTGAAGTTTTCCAGCAGCATACTGGTACTCTAAAGAACTGTCCAAATACTGCTCTGACAACTAACCTGCACTCACGGCCGCCGACACACTTGACACGCTCGCCATCTTGTGTATACTTTCAATTTGCATAATAGGTTAATGTGTGCTGACCCCCTTGCTTATGATTGACTGAGATATTTGCTACAACGGGATAGCAAAAATTGAAAACATGAAGGAAAACATAAGAAATTCCTGACAAGTTGGAAAAGGCCTCATGGCTGCATCACTCGTGTATGTGGTCTTGGGTCCAGCCGCTTTGCAGTTACACATAAACACACCCGCGAAGGCCTTGACGAAAGGCTAGAGAAGCACAGGATTAAATCACAGATCTGTCAAGTGGGGTAATTGAAGTAATCCTTATGGTGTTGCCCAGTCTTGCCAGAGCCCTGCCATGAATACTGAATGAAGGGGATAAGTACATCCCTTTATACCAGGCTGGCTTCTCCTGGAGGCTGTTTTTTTATTTACTTCCAGGCTTTGGGTGACTGTTAGGTTTCATGAGGGCTTGATTTACTGTGTGATTGAGGTGTGCTCAGCAGGCCCAAAAGATGCAGACATTCATTGGTGGGGAGAGAAAAAAGATGCATGTGAGTGGTATGCTGCTGGTCTGAGGATGTGGTCTGAATTGACTTTTAATTGACTGTTTGTAGGACAACCACAACATAGCAAGGAATGGGAGCAAAACCTGGTAAATGTAAAGAACTTGTTAGGAATGGGAACGCTGTCTCAGCAGTGTGGACAGAAAGCCCGGAACAGTCCTGGGTTTTTATTTGCCATGGCCTTTCAAATGTCTTATTGCACCCATAGTTACTGGTACTAGGTAAAAGAAGATTTTGTTTAAGAAAGGCATTTTATGCCAAAGGACAACTCTTCATGGTTACTTGGTACATTGAACAGATCACAACAGTAGCTGGAAATATGTGAGAAAAAAATATCGCATCTTGTTTGTGGTTGCTGTGCCTCTGCATACAGCCCTATGTTGCTCCTAATTAGCTAGCTGTGTAAGACAGGTAGCTTCCAAAGTCTGGGACTCCAACCACAAATCTGTCAAGTTGGATTAATTGGGAGTGGTTGTCTATAATTGGATCAGTGAATTGGCTGTGAGTGAAGGATTACATGTAGCCTTGTTATCAGCTTGCCAGCCACAGCTTGCCAGCCACATCATTAATGGGCTATCCCATGAATGGGGATATTGACAAGAATGAGTGGTTGGACTAATTAGGACTTGACAGAAAAATTCAGTTGATAGCTGGAGCCTTTCAAAAATTGAAAAATGAGGAAAACAACTGAGGAAGAATTTAGTAGACAATATGGAGCCTTTCTGTCAATTCGATATGAAGAATGTGATGTAAATTTTCAGTTGACACAGGGGCGAAGTAAGGGGGTTTGCGTGGGAGGATGTGGGAAGGTCTGCCCCACCCCCAATAATTAATTCCAGTCGGCAAGTAGACTTCGTTTGGCAAATGAATCCAAAATTGGTACAAAAATGATATATATTGGCCATCAGCACTTCTCCTGAAGCATGAAATTGTAGCCTACCACCGATTTCCATTTTCCTCACTTTGTGAATTTTGACATGAGGTCAACAAACAAATTAAAATTTGGTAAAATTGACTCTGGCACACCTCCCCAAACCCTGGTTTGACACATGCCATCTCCTTATGAAAATGACGAAAATGTGCTTTACGTAAAAAGAATATAGACCTGTAGATTTGAACTCTTTCTAATCCCCCGTCGATGCATGATGCCTAAATGCTAAATGGTTCTTCCATAAAAAGGAAGAGATGAAACGAAACAAAAGTTTGTAATCTTTACTTGAATTACTTTATTTAATTTGAACAAAAAGAACACCCGAAATTTTAACCCCATGGCAGAATCCCTCTGAAAGAGAAAAGTTTTCCCAGGATCAAAGTGTCTGGCCCACCATTGCAGTTTGTATTCACATGCGTTTTGCTGCTTGTTTTCTTCCGCAGTGAATTTATTGTCAAACATTATCGAGGTTGGGAGAGTGCCAGATGTAAGTGTACATGCCTCAACTTCCTTTGGAAAAGACAAATCACCAGCAAGCACTCCAGCCTGGATCTGTGACTGTGATCCAGGCTGGTATTTCCATCTAGACACTTTACATGCCTGGGAAAATGCCTCATCATTCCTTTGGCTGGCTAGCTGGCTGGCTGGCTGGCTGGCTGGCTGGCTGGCTGGCTGGCTGGCTGGCTGGCTGGCTGGCTGGCTAGCTGGCTGGCAGGCAGGCTGGCTGGCTGGCTGGCTGGCTGGCTGGCTGGCTGGCTGGCTGGCTGTAACTGTACTGGACTATGCATGTGAGACTGAATAGGCTTTATTGTTGTTTTGTATGGGACTGGGGTACTTGAGAACTAGTTAACAATTTGACAGTTTGCTCAAGCAGTGTAAAGACCCAGATATTGTCCCCCCCCCCCGGATCTGTGGAGACACTGAATGATATTTGCTGAACGGTAAAGACCAGAATAAAGGCATTCTCACTTCCTGAATCCCCTCTGCTTTCCTCACTAAACCTTTTAATGACCCCAGGGCTGTAGGCCTATGCATGTGTAATTTTGTCCCACCCCACAGTGGATGCTGTAAAAACTTGGTGGAGACCACATGGTATTTGGATTGTCAAAAACCTGGGAAGTCTTTAAAGCATAGTCAGCATTACTGATTTCCACATTCCAGCTTTGTTTTTTTTGTTTTCTTTCCTGTTTGCTGGGGAATATCTTCGTGACCATCATTGTTGTTCGGTCCAAATATTCTTCAGATAGATATCTTGAAGAATGGAAGGGGTTAGAATATAGCTACCAGTGGAAAAGTGCAGAAAATAAACATCAAAAAAGGCTTTGAGTTTGAAGCTTTAACCCCAGCATTCCTCAATCCTTCACCTTAAATGAGAACTGTTGGCCTCAGCATTGGGGCTACTCATCAAAATATATTTTTATGCCAAAAAATTAACCCATTTAAAAGTGTAGCTCATAAAGACGTTTTGTGCATTTTGGGAATTTTATACATTTAGCAGATTTTTTTTCCTCTCTTATCTCACCTAAAGTGGCAAATTAGATCTCGTAAATCTGATCTAGATCACGAGATGTTCAGTTCAGATGCTACCCATTCAAATTCCCATACACTTTATTCAGCAGAATGCTTGACCCACTGCCAATGTTCAGTGGTGTCAGGCCCCTTATAAACGGCTTGGACTTCTGATGTGGTAAACATGAACATTGCAGCTATCAGAGGATCATTCCTTCAACCACTCATCCCTAAGTGGATTCCACTGAGGCTGGAAATAATTAGATGGAGTACAGGCCCTTCTCTAACTGGCACCTCTCCAGATGGTGTTTCCAGCTTCAATGGAGTTTTTTCCTGCTGCATGAGTAGCATGGGTGTTGCCAGGGAGGGGACAGGCTGTTTACGGGGAGGGGTAAAGTATGCAGTAATAATACATGTAGCAGACTGACTAAACTAGCGACTGAGGATGGGACCAATATTCCAGGTAAATTTTCCCATCTGTGCCTATCAGGCTATTTGGCCGTGTCGAGTCGTGTTGGTCAGGAGCTGTTTTGTTGCTGAGCACAACAGAAAATGGAGGTTTTTCCCCCCAGTTTTCATTGACTCGAGCTGTCTTCAAGTGTCTCTCTGTTGGTAATGTAAGGAGCTGTTGGTTGAGACTCTAGGGCCTGGAGTGCTGATAACAAGTACCAATGGTGCTTCCAGACCCATTGACCCGCATTACATTACAGTCAGTCTCTCTTATTATATGGTGCTTATTTATGAGCGGCTTCAGTCCAGAACTTTCTGCGGAGTACAATTGTGTGCTGAGAGTGTTGTGTATCCAGCTCTTTTGACTCTGCTCAGCCTGTGCAGTTTTCCCATAGTACTAAATAGGCGGTGTATACACATACTTAGACTAGTCGAGTCTGATTGCCTTACTTCCATGTGTTTGTGTCAAACGTTTTAATAGCGCTCTTGAATGCTTTGATATTCAGTGCCGCACTAATAGTACTCAAATATTGCACCTAAGTCCAAGCTCAAACCTACGTGAACTACATGTAAATAGGCTGTAGGCCGACTCAAGGCTGATCATTCAGTTCATATCTTAATGCGATATGTCAAGGATAACAGCAATGCTTCCCTGAAAGGTTAGACACCTTCCATTCTGTTTATAACTGCAGTGGTGCGCAACTATAATTACCTTTCCTGGGACTGAGCTCTTGAGCCTGGTGCTTTAAATAACTAAATGTGATACTCTTCAAAAGTGAAAGAGAAGAAAACGAAATGTAAAGTCCAAAACAAACCATCTGGTACTTTAAACATAAGGTAGCAGCCAAAATACGCACGTTTGCATGGGAGTGATGTTCATTTCTTTAAACTGAGACTTGGCACATACAGTGTATTAATTAAAGATTAAAGATAGAACATCACTAGTAATTAGGCCCCACACTGAAAAAAAGGAAAAGTGCTGTTAAGTCTCATATCATGTGAAATTACTTTCGTTGTGTTTTTCAGCTGTGAAGCGTTGGTTTGGGATGCTGCAAAACATGACAGACACGTTGTTTCTGGATGAGATGGGGCCCAAGAGTGACAGCATCTGCCAGGTACCCGACCTGAAGGCACCAGCCCAAATGTGCAGGGATGAGATAGGATGGGAGTGTAACATGGTCCCTGCTTTCTCCTCATACAATCCCTCCACCAGGTAGGCTTTCATGTGGAACTTCATGGATGCTTGCTTTGTTGCCTTGTAGGTAAACTTTATCAACCACAACACATATAATATAACATGGTGGCGGAAATGGGAGGGACAGTGGCGTAGCTAGGATTTTACTGGTGGGGTGGGGGGCAGGAAGGGGCACCAGCATCTTATGAGGGGCACCAGCTTTCAGTAGTGTGTTTTTTGGGGGTAAGTTTTTGTTACCCTTGTTCAGTATCTATTTCTCCGTTTTTTTTCCAGTGGGGGGCACCTGGGGGGGGCACTGGGAATTTGTGAGGGGACACATGCCCCCCACCCCCCTGGCTATGCCACTGGGGAGGAGACAAGAATTAAGATATCTTACAGCAACACATTTTCATTCCACTCATCGGTATTTCAGAACTATGAACTGAAGCAAGCTGCTTCCCAAATGCAAATGAAAATTATTATTTCAAAAAGGCGACAACATAATATTTGTTTAAAAATCTCAATGTGTTGTCATTATCTGCGATTGTTTCATGATACAAGGATGTGAGGCAGTTTATCAATTGCTATCAAGCAGATTGGTGACTTCCAACCAATTTCCTTCCCCTTTTTATTTTTTTTTTCGCTTTCCCTCTTTCTTCTTGTTCAAATTTTCCAGGGGGTGAGCCGCTCATCTCCCATAACTCCCCCCAGCACTCAGGGTTGTGTACGTGTAGTACAGTACACTAGGTTTTCATTGTTACAATTTCTTTTAGCATTACATTTGCTACAGAAAAATCCCAGTCAGATTGCACAGAAGGACAAAATACCAAAACATCAGAAAGATGACCAGACAAACCAAGGATATGCTTCCCTTGGCACTTTTCTCTTTGTTCTCTGTTTATTTCCCTCGGCATATTTTTCTGTGATGGGTCCTTGGAATTTCTCTTTGCTTCAATGCTTCGTTTTTCTTTAAGTACCAACATTTTCACGGTCTATTTGAAGCATCTGGCTGAAATTAAATATGGACAAATAACTGGTACCAGCTTTGCTGGGGTGAAGCACTAATGGATTTGTGGCAGAAACAGCAGGACCCTAGAGATATGGAAACATTCCTGCAGGGAGAAGTTGACTTCAGTTGTAAAGCAAACTCTTGGACATGAAAAAATTGATCCAGTGTGGTCTATCTTATTTATATACATGTATATTTGACATATATGTCCATCTCAAATGCAGTTGAGGACAGGAACGTTAAGTAAACATGACCACACAGGACTCCCATGGCCGTGGAAAAATTTCTGCAAATTTTCTTGGAAAGTCACGGACAAGTGGGGAAATAATTGAGTGTCTTGGAATCCTGTTGTCAGAGGGACGCAGCCGTGGAAATGGCACAGGAATCAAGATCATGCAAGGATTATTTTTGATCAAGGCCAGATCCAGACCCAAATTCTTTTTTTTGGGGGGGGGGACACCAAACCAAGTTAGCAGCATCCCTGGTGCACTTTTGCATTAAGTTATCACACCAGTCACAATTAAACATCTGCTCAGAAACAATTTCCTTAACGAAGGGCTTTCTCCATACAAAACAACCTTCATTTAAGACACTTAATATCTTCACTCTGACTGATTAAAAAAAATCCTCTTTGAATTTTTTTGGGGGAGAGGAGCTAAATATATCCCCCATTGGCCCCCCCTCTGCCCTTGTTTTTGATTGGCTATCACTGAAGTGATAATGCATGGAGAAATTTAAGCTCTTTTTGTCATTCTACCATAATGGTTATGGCAGTCTTCTAGTTGGTAATACCAAACAACTTTTTTTCTGCAAAATGGCTTTAAATGTCATGGCAATTGTCATATTTGAGTCCTGGGAAGACCTGGAAATGTCATTGAAGAACTTGGTTCTCATATTCTTATAGGAACCCTGCAACAAAACCCTACATTGGATTGAACTGACACTTTCACAGATGTACTTATGAGTACCTTGAAATGCATGCCAGGTTTTAAACTGAGCAGTCATGGAACAGTCAATATGGCGATGGTATAGGACCCAAGCTCCGCCTGCAGTAAATGGTCTGTAAACTCCAGCCCAATTTATCCAATAATGTACACTCTCATCACAATCTGTGTACACGATTCATCACCATAATTGACTGACGTGTCTCTGTAGGGAACCAATTCTTTGCCCTATGCTGGAACTGACACCTTGAACACCATTGCACAGCTCACTTCCAATTACAGGCCCTGGTGCCTGGATGTCCAGTTTCAACTTGGTCACATGTGTGAGTTCATTTGATAGCCTAGCTGGCAGGGCTAGGCAGGTTCTCATTCATCAGGCTTACCAAGGACCAGATGCCCTGTCCCTGATTACATTTGTCCCCACTGTTTGGCCGGATGACCACCCCCTAAGAGTTAAGCTTGCCCAATCAGGGCTCAGCAGCTGCACCTGCACGGCTCAGTGGAGGGCATAACCTAGCCAGGGGGTACAGTATTGCCCATGGACTTTACCTATCTACATAAAGCCCTCTAAGCATTGAAGCCAAAATGCCATCCTTAGATGGTTTTGTAGTCACTGGACACCGCTTTCCTTGGACTTTTTGAGTTACGCTTGTAACACTTGGCAAATTATAGTCTGTAGCATTTACTTTTCTTTTTTTATGTGAGCATGTTTTTGTGTTTCCAAGTTTTTGTATTTAAGTTCGAGGAGGCAGTGCACAAGAAAGACAACAGTGCTACAATCCTGGACAAATCTCATTGGTCCCCCCACCCCAGCCCCCTCTCAATGTTGGGTCTCAGTGCGCGGTCTGCGCACCAGCGAGACATGACAACATTGACCAGGGGAGCGGGGGATCTGGAAAGGGTATGGCTATTGACACGAGTCCCAACAATTTTGTCTAGGATTGCAGCATCTGTTACCTATGCACCGAAACTATTAGTTTTAAAAAGCCCCCACATTTTTATGTGTAGGCTGGTGTAGTTTCTACCAAAAGTGAGGGTTGTGGTAGTGGGGTTTTTTGAAACCATCTGGCACTGGTTCTGTCAGTCATTGTTGGGGTTTATTCTTGCTCAATTCACACCAATTCAAATCTTAATCCGAGGTCTTGTGTGCTTCCTGTCCATTGCTCCTTTCAGTCCTGTTTTCTTCCCTTTTTGTCTTTTACGCATGTAGGGTTCAGATGTTATTTTTTCTAAGTGGGATTGTCCCTTGGCTCTTCCTTAATTGCTTTGTGTTTAAAGATATCTCAAGTCCTTCCTGGCTCTTAGCAGAGTTGAAAGTAGGGTGAAGAGTGACGGACGAATGCTTGTGTCACAGTTGGATTTGGATAAACCTTTTGATTTGGCTTGCTGCTGGATGGTTGTTCAGGCACGGAGGAATAAAACACAAGGACTTGTAGAGACTCGCAGGGACTTGTGATGGATTTTCGTGGCAGTAACCAGTTACGTGGTAGTTTAGTGCCTGACAGGACACAGTCTGCATATCCATGTACATTTTAAAAAGACGTGCCTGTAGGTCTCTGGTTTTGGTCTCCATTACGTGAATTGCGTCGATGGATTACAGGCCTGGATCTCTTACACCAGATCTTTCCCCTACTCCTAATCCGGACTTTGCTTCCTCTTCCCCTCTATTTCACGCTGGATGGGGGGGGGACCAAACACACAGCTGAAGTTTTAACCAAGTCTAGCTGTAATTGGATTGTTCCTGTTTTGCCAGCTGTTACCTTGTCTGCCAGGGCTTGTTTCAGAAAGTTCAGTGCCAATAAACTACATTTGTTTCCCTAAATATGTCCAAGTCTAAGGCCATGGTCAGATTTATGTCCACACAAACAGCTGGGAGACACCGGGCGTCTGAAATGCTACTGAAAGACAGGAACTGAATCTTGAGTCTCTGAAAGGAGAATCCTGAAAAATAATCAAACAGAAGCTTGTGGACTTGTGCACAGTAAGTCAGGAAAAGCTCGCCAAGAGGTGGGTTTTTGAGTTGAGATATTGTTCATCAGTCATTACAAAATGGGCACTGAATTAACTGAAATAATGGGAACAGTGAAAACTATTTGTAAACAAAAATAATTTAAACTGCATATAGCATCTGTGATATCACATTTTCAGTCACGCAGTTTCATAGGCCTTCTATGTTTTGATGGAAATCCTACTTTGTAGAAATTTTCCTTTAAGACATTCCAAAGTTGTATTTTGCTCTGTTGTCTTTTCTTTCTTTTGTTGTCAATTACCGGTACTAGAGTTGTCCAGGGCAAGTTGTTTTTCACACACCATTTGAACCATTTCCATCCTAATTTAAAATTTCCTGCTGAAATATTTGGATACCGGTGTGCAGAATGTTTGACAAAACAGGTGTGAACGGGCAGGTGGTGCAAACTTGTAGTCTGTTCATTGCAGGCCTAGCTGAACTTTTGACATTGCTGACAAAACTGAGTGGATTGTCACAGCTAGACCACTGTTGGCAAATTTCTTGACAGAGAACTGGAGCTGAAAAGTGTCACTGAAAATGGAGCCGTGACACATAGGTCCTAGAGTATTGTGGGCGTGGCAAGCAGTACCAGAAAATTGTAAGAGGGGAGATTGTAAAGGGGTTGCCTCTCTCTGCAAATGACTTTTTGAGCTGGAGAGGGATAGAGCAGGGTGGCAGAGTGCAAAGGGCTGGAAACTGCTGATAGAAAAATGGCAATTAATGCATAATGAATTATGCAAAACCAGGATGGTCATTGGCAGATTCAGCATTTTCAGCAAGGGGCCCTCAAATGAAGGTGCATAATTATTGTAATAGTGGTTTTTTTTATTATAAAATTGTTAGTTGATTGCAGAAGGAAGAGGTACCTAGGAGGGAAACTATCTTCATCTGCTACTGATAATAAGCAATGATAGCGTTGATTACCAAGTTAAAAATATTCCTAAATCACATTACTGGTGTTGTCATAGCCTAATTTTGTTAACCTAAAAAAGGAGATGCAAATGGGCAAACAAACCCTTTTTTCCTGTTTATATGAATTGGTGTGGACATGGTTACTATGTTAATTACATTGCAAAGGGGGGGGGATAATCTAACCCAACAAAAGAAGGAGGGGTTCTCCCCCTGAAATCCTTTTTTCATTTTCAGAAGATTTTTTTCTGTCTTCAGATGAAAGGACTTACATGAATCTTCTATTTTTTGGGGCATGATTGCATCACAGGAATATTACAGTCAAATGCCCAGGCAGATTCCGGGTCAACCAGGTCGACCGAACTGAGTCGGAGGAAATTGTGTCTAGGGGCAGCTACCGACGGAAGGCTGTTTGGAAGTACTACCAAGGACCCCAGGAGATTGCTATGGAAACAGAGTATGCCGATGTGGTCTGCAAAAATAAAAAGTAGGTAAATGAAGAATTAGCAGTATAAGACTGCTTTTAGTTTGAGGCTAACCCCCCACAAATCAAACAAGCATTCACTATTGCAGTTAAGAGCAGTCAAATGGTTGAATGGGAGCAGTCTCTTTTGACTTGAAACAAAATGAAAAAAAACCAAAGATCACTGGTTGAAGCAAAACTGAGAGGAGTCAGGGTACCTGTTCAAATTGTAAAAATGTTTCCAAAGCAGCCATTGTTGGAATATTGCTTCATGTACTGATTGCAAGATTGCTTGGTTGCCATATTTTTAATGCATGCATGCTACCAGAAAACTGGTATTAAACATAGATTTATTTCTTTTTTTTCCAGTCATTTTTACGGAACCACTGAAGGCTTTTCTTGGGCTCAGGAAAACTGGCTTTCTGTTTGGCTTTGAAAACATTTTTTTTTTCTGGATGTGTGGTGCCGCAGACTAAGTGGTGATAGGTAACACCTGATGTAGGTAACACCTGTGTTCAGTCCGTACTTAGAAGAAAAACCTTTGTAAACCTTCTGAATAAAAAAAAAAACCTGATTGAAATTCTAGTGTTAATTCATGCAAAATAAGTATGAGTTAACTAGGTGACCTCCAGAAAAGCCGTACCATTGTGGAAGTATTGTGTTTATTTAATAGCTGTGAGCATTAACTTAATTCTGAACCCGATTTTTTTCTGGATTGACTTTCTGCAAAAAAGGCGATTTGTGAAAGACAGGGATTAGTCCGGACTTATAGCTATTTTGCCACCGAGATTACTCCTGTGATTTGGTGTGGATTTTATTCCATGGACGTGCTTTTGTAGCATAGCCTCTAGAGATCCAGCCATAATATTGATGTGGAGAGAGATTAGATAGTCTGGCCCATTCAGTCAGAGGGTATTTACCTGGATTAAGAGGAAACTATCCTTCAATATTCTGGGTTACTGACTCACTCTATGGCCCAGCTTTGGGAAGTGCATGTACATGTCCTAGCTACCGCTGCAAGGAAAGCTGAACTTGTGCCCTCTCATAAACTAGCACACTCCATGCTTCATGTGGAAAAGGGATGAGCAGTGGTTATACACCCTGATAGGACTTCTGGTGCAGTTTCAATATCATGTTACACATGCCCTAGGGAATTAGGGTGCACTGCCAAAACTAAGATGTCGAAAATTTGAAAGTGAACCTGGATCATATAGTAAGAATAAGCTTGGTAATGGACAGAGGTCTGCGATGTAAAAGCATGAGGGAATACGAGCAATCCTCCGTGTCTAATGCATGCTCAGAGGACACAGAGAACTTCCATATCCAGAGAAACTCAACAATCCTAAAAATTGCAATTATTTTAGTCAAAACTATAATGCGGATCCAAATTTATCTGTCACTGCAGTATTCTTGATAATGCTCAACTTTAGGATGGTTTTCATGTACACAGGCAGTTTTTCTTAGATACGGTGCAGTCACTGTTGCAGCATTTATTTATTTGTTTATTTTTGGGTCATGCACTTTTCACTTGTCATAGTATTAGTGATGACAAAGTTCACATGGTACAGTTTACAGTAAAGATCATCTGGTGACAAAGTAAGTGCACTTCCAGATTTTACAGGAAAACAAACACGCTGCCAGGGACATTTTAGCAGCACACCTGCTGGGGCTGTTTCTCTACAGTGGTGCAAAGGGCTCGATCTTGCACCCTAGTATCAACACAGTCCAACCAGAAGAACACCATATCATTGACAAGCCAGATAATATGCTAGTCTCTGCACTACAGCGTAGACTGCGATTGTTTACATGTTGTACCAGCTCCAGAGATTCATTGATTTTGGATTTGTTGGGTGCCCGGCAGGCAAGCTGAAAATGCTTTGGCCTAGACCGAAGTTATTAAGATTTTGTGAAATGTGTTTCAAGGGGATATGGGATGAGAGAGGACAAAAGGGTGGGGAGGAGACCGCCAGACAGGGGATGGGGAGAGGACGGGGCTACTCAGCAGTCGAGAGAAGGGAGTAAATACATTTCAGCAAGTATGTTCTGGATGGCTTATTCTTAAAAAGATGTGTGTCTTCAGTTTTCTGTGAACGTAAAATTTCTGTCGGCTTTGAGTGCAGCAATTGATTTTAATATTTCAGTGCATCCTTGGGTATTTGTAACATCTAGCCAACTTTATATGGTCAACGTGCTACTGTGTGCTTAGCCTGATGTTACAATCCCCTGAAAATATTAAGCATTTTTTGAAAAAATAAGCGTTTTGGGCAAAGTGATTGTACAGATATATGCCGGCAGGATGACTCATTTGAGAGGAGGGCAAACTACAGAAAATTTTTGTAAGAAATTCCGGATAAAATGTTCTCCACTACAAGAAATTGTTTAGGAGTCATAATTTATGGGATTGGTGTCAGGGAGCGACTGAAAGTTATCTTGCTGTACTAAACTGTCCGATTGCCTGAGTCTCATTCCAGGTCACAGAATGATATTGCAGATTTTATGTGAATTAAGGCAATAAAATGTGTCACCTGTCACCCTCACTTCACCTCACATGACTTCTGCTCAGGATGCAGGACCTTCACAACTACCACACCCAGTTTGTGCCCAAGCCGGCCGCCGACCGACAACAGGAAGGGAGGCTCCGGGAGGTCAAAGGTCAGGAGCCGGCCTGGCAGCCCCTCTGCATTCTCACGGTGGTCCTGGATTCCATGTCCAGGGCACAGGCCCATCGCAGCTGCGGCCTGCCCAAGACTATGGCTCTGCTCAAGAAATTCTACCGGGGCTATTTCAGTGGTAGGTTTTTGTCATTTCTAGGTTACTGGAAAGAAAATCAAAACTGTTTGTTGCCCCCTCCCTAAAGAAAAATAAGTATTGTCCCTCAGTTGATATCTTGAGTTGATACACAACATGCATTGTGAGGATAAATTAGGTACATTTTCCCAGGTCAGGTGTATCAAGAAACATCTTCAGCGTGATTGATTGGACTGTTATGGGTCTGGGATTCATTCTGAGCTTAATTTAATGTGCCCAAACAAGGTAATTGTATAATTGGAGATTTTTGGTTGCTTAGTCTGGGGCGTTGGCTGGTTTGGCCCCAGGGGATGCGATTTTCAAGAAAGTGGAATAAACGAGGAAGGCAAGTGAAAAGCAGATTGTTGCCCTACCTACTCTCCCCTCGCAATAAAGTCTTCTTCAGTTTGACACTTGAATCAGAGCATGGCCATGTTTCCCATACAGCTGAGATCCATCTTGCAGACTGCCATTTGGTTTAAAATGAAAACTAGGAGCACCTCAAGCGGAACTCCCTTCTGCTGGCCCTACTAAAAATGGCCTATTCAAACCAATTGATTTTTGAATTGGATTGAATTGGAATGAACTGGGTCCAGTTGGCAATCAATTGGTGCTCATTTGGTTTCAGTTGGTATGTTTTCTCTCCCACTTATTTTCCCCCGTCCGTTGGAGATTTCAAATGGGACGCAGTTGGTTTCAATTGGCATTTTTTTCTTTGCTGTTTATTTTCCCCAATCAATTGGAATTTTAAACGGGAATCAAATGGTTCCAATTGGTATGCTTTCTTTCTGTTTGTTTTCCTTGATTTCTTTTCCTTGACTCCTTGTGCCTGTAATGCTGGGCAAAAAATGCTGAGCAGCTTAGACATCTTTTATCTGTCTTAGATATTCCGCCGTCGTCTGGCCACGGACCCATGTCCCACCAGTCCTTCTTCTTCTCTCGCCTCAATGCCATCAGCAGCTCCACCCTGCTCAACCTCACCCCACTGTTCTCTGGCCAGCTCTACCAGGACATTGACATGGGCAAGGTGGCCAGAGGCATGTAAGTGGCAGATGTAGGCAGTGTGATGTGATGACCTCATAATAGAAGTAGCAGGTACCCATGGGTTGCTTGTGCACTAGTGGGGCCGGCCAAGAGAGTGCATGATACACAGGGCGTATCAAAATAAAGGAAACCCAAATTTGACTGTAATTTATAGGAAAACTGCAGATTTCTTAATTAAGCGTTATACCTGTTTGTTTCCAGAAAGGCTTGCATGTCTTCTGTCCAATGACACCTCGATTGTGTGCTCAGTGTCACAGTTGAATGAGTCACAGTGCCAATTTCACCTGCTGGTCAACAATGCATTGTTACTCATTCAACTGTGACATTGAGCACAAGATCAAGGTGTCATTGGAAAAAAGACACACAGGCCTTCCTGGAGACATATAATGCTTCATTAGGAAATCTGCAGTTTTCCTATAAATTACGGTTGAATTGGGGTTTCCTTTCTTTTGATATGCCCTGTACATGTATTGACACAAAGATGACTCATGGCTGTTAAAGTTGCCTATATAATGTATCATCAAGCTGATTTAGAAAATTAGTCAGAACTTAAGGAACTGGAACCTAGTAAAGTGTCGGTTCAACCCATTGAAAGATAACAGTCATTATGAATACCTTAATTAAAATCTCCCTGTGCACACAATAAAGAATATAGAACCAACAAACTACGTCCTGAGTTTTCTTGACTGCATGCTAAATGCATCCTCTTAATTGAAACAAGGCTTTCACTGTCAAGGACGCACCACATGTCACAGGTGGCCCCTCAATTACTGAACACGCAGCCTTCCGGAACGGAAAGTCTGATAACTCTTGCAAGTGGTAAAGGTGATGTCATCTAAACAGAAGGGTTGAGAGTTGTCACGTCTCTCAGGTTGCAAAGTGTTGCATTTCAGGCCTTTAGTTTCTGGGTGAAGTCACAGTGGTCTAATTAAATCCCACCCAGTGGCACACATGGTCTAGATTCTGGGGCTTTCCCTCCTCATAATAAACCTACCAAATCTGTATTGGCATTTTTATCATGGTCTATGCCCCTCCCCCCCAAAAAATGTTGATTACGTAGTACCACATTAATTCATTGTAGTCCCAATCATGCCTATAGTAATTGACCAAAGTATAAGGTGAATATAAAAACATCAGTGTCATATCAACAAGAGGTTGAACCCATGAGCAAAATCCGAAGCCTTCTCACTGACATACATGTGCAAAAAACAAAGACAAATCAAAATATGAGCTTGATATGACAACAAATTATTAGAGAATTGAGTTTCACAGTTTAAGATTTTTAGTGAACAACTTGAAGGCTTTCATGAGCATTTTGAAAGTTTGTAGAGAACTCCCTGTTCTGTATTCTGTGGATGGTTGCAGTAATGTGTGAAACGATCAAGTCAGTCTTTGAGCAGAAATGTTCCAATGATGGTGCCATGGAGAAAAACCGGTGGTTGTAACTGTTTGATATTTCAATCAGTAAGCTTATGATGTATTTAGGAGGTTTTTATTCTTAATGGGAGACTTTGAGACGCTGGTGGCAGCAGACGTACGTGCCGGTCCTTTTTCACAGTTTCACATGTGCTCAGAACTATGCTTGCAAGCTCAGAACAATGCGCGTGTGCTCAGAAAGGACCAGTATGCTTGCTGCAACCAGATGTCTCAAAGTCTCTCTCTGTGATTTTCAGAAATACTGTTTGCAGCTCAGATATCTGACAGTAAGATATAAGTGGCTAATTACATGGAAGTCCTGTCATCAGGGAACGATGCTTGGAAATGTCATCGTGTCAAATCATGGGTGTCTTCATGTGTGCTGTAAAATTGTTCATTCATAGCTATGCAAAGGATATAAAGGAGTGGATTTGGGAGTATGCAGCCCAGCGTGGGTACATTACAAGCTATGGCGTCGACAACAACAGCGGTTTGATGGGTACCAGGACTCACTGTAAGGTACTGGGCTAAATGTCCCATGGGACACTCGGGTACAGGGCTAAATGTCCCAGGGGGCACTCGGCAGTGCTCACATTTTTTTAAAGGGGCACCAGAAGAAAATAAACTGCAGCTGCATTTCAACAGAGACAAGTCACAGATTTCGAATGGGGTGGAAGGATGGGGTACCCAGGGGCAGGGACATCCACTGGGGGGCATGTGCCCCCGTGTCCCCCTTTAGTTATGCCACTGTCCCCAAAATGGAAAGGATTGCCTTTTGCACGGCAAGGAAATCTGACATGATTTGGAACCTTTTCTTTCTATATCAACCACAGACATGGCAAATGTTTGAATATTTTGCTCAATTTGGAGTACCATCGAGATAATTGTCATTTTTGTCTTTTAGAAAATGCAGCCAATTAGTTCACAGGCAGAAGGTTTTTGAACAAGGGGGCTATTATTATTGTTATCATTATTATTATTGGTTTCTTTTCCCGGTAATGACTCTTCAATAGCACCGTAGGCACTGTAGCTCGCAAGCTTGAAGAAACCTGTAAAGAGTAGACAATGAGAAGCAGTTACAGTTTAAGAGGTGGGAGGAAAACCCCAGAGGAATATTCTGAGTGAAACCCACGGAATCGAGTTTGGACAGAAAACCCAATCCACATGTGGACCGAGCCTTGAATCGAAAGTAGTGAAGCCCGTCTAACCAGAAAACTTTGAACAATAGAAAGAGCAAAATGAGCAATAAAAAGACCTATTTGAATAATAAAAGAGAAAAAGAGCAATAAAAAGAACAATTTGAATAATAAAAAGAGCAATTTGAATAATACAAAGAGCAGCTTGAACAGTAAAAAGAGCAAAAGAGCAATAAAGAGAACAATTTGAATAATACAAAGAGCCGTTTGAGCAATGAAAAGAACAATTTGAACAATAAAAAGAGCAAAAGAGCAATAAAAAGAACAATTTGAATAATAAAAAGAGCCATTTGAGCAAGGAAAGAACAATTTGAATAATACAAAGAGCCGTTTGAGCAATGAAAATAACAATTTGAACTATAAAAAAAGCAGTTGGAATAATACAAAGAGCAAATTGAACAATAAAAAGAGCAATTTGAATAATACAAAGACCTACTTGAACAATAAAAAGAGAAAAAGAGCAATACAGAGATTAATTTGAACAATAAAAGAGCAATAATACAATGATGTGTTTTACATTTAGGTTCCACAATAAAGAACAACAGTAACGCTCTGCTCTGTTTGAATTTGTAAAACCGTATACATGTACATGGTAACCGGATGTAAAACACCAGTTCAAAAGATTTTTTATACCCAACCCGACCCCCCATAGCCAAAACAGTTTGTACAATTTTGGAAACAGTTTCGAGAAATTGTTTTTCCCCTGAAAAGTTTAGGGGACAGAAAGGCAAGATGACCTTTCAAAATTCAAATTACTGAGATTAATATTTTGTCATTTCTGTTTTCCTTTTTGTGATTCTTCAAGGCTTGTCATTATCGACCTCCGGTACTGCCACATGTCGAGCATGGCTGGCAAAAGAGAGAGAATGAACAGGTAATGCGTCTTTTTCAAGGGGCAGAATGATGCCCAGTGCAGATTGGGGATCAGTGTTGCAGAGTGTGGAAGGGGTTGAAATAAGTGCATATGGTCCAAAGTTCATGGTGAATAGCTAGAATTGTTTCAATTTTAAACAGGGAAGGAACAGAAAAGTCACTCATTTTCCTGACAATCTGTATCGCGTCATGCTGTAATGAAGTCTGTTTAATGATTCAGCACTTTTGTTTCAGTAGTTGATCCAAATTCATTCAAGTAGAGGTATGAAATTCAACACAGTTGGCCATGATCCTTTTTCACTTTCCCTAGGTATTCCTGTAGTGCAGTAAACCTGGATCGGCTACCATGAATGAAGGAGACCCATCTGGAGCCTTCTGATTGTGTTCGAAATGAGGGTTATAGGTAGAAATGAATAGGGAGTCAAAAAAAAATTGGCAGGACAGGAAAAGCTGATTGAGTTGCTTCCAATTTGCTGCAGGTGAGGCCCAACGTCCTGTCTGGTCTGTGTGATGGCAACCATATGCTGCATGAGTACATTCTCAACTACACCAGGGATTTCCTGAAACACCCCTATCCAGCCAAGTGGGCCGCACTGGATTTGAACGCAGGGCACAGGTGAGGCCAAATATCAGAACAATACAATGCAAAAACATTTTCCTCCCAAAATGATTTTCTAGCACCAAGTATTGTGTGCTTGTTTTGTTCATTTTTGAAAAAAAAAATTAACCGACAAAATAGACCTAAAACATGATGGCGACATGCTTTGTTCACATGTGTGCTTTCCTAAGGAAGCTTGATGAGTCGTGTTCCACCTCACTGCCAGGGGAAGGGCACATGGAAACAAAGTGTAACATCGTCATGTTACATCATGTGCAGCAGGAATCATGTTTGCTTGAAGATCACAATGGCTATTCAGCATTTTACCCAATGTGCTTTACAGAGCAAGATGGAGAAATCAACAAAGTGAACCCAAGGAAATGACCTCAACGTACTCCTCTCACCAAATGAGACGATTAAGTCACAAGCTCACTGCTGGATTCTAATGCCGCTTTTCATACTATACGAATAGACCATTCTCACTTACCTCACATATTTGTTAGAAGTACCGGTAGATTGCTACATTCTGCACTTTATTCACGACAGTATTATTTGTACATGGCACAAAAAGTGGCTTACTCTGCCATTCAGAAAGTTTCTTGTTTCCTCAAAGTGCAGCCTTACCTAAGGACAGACGTAGCGAAGCAGCTGGACTGTAATCTGCTTTCTACTTTTGTTTTTGTGCTTAATTTGGGCCTTCCACCAGGGGAGAGACAGAATCAGGCAACCAAGTGGATGCGGAACTGGCAGTCTTCTTGGAAGATGTGTTGAAGGAAAACAGGGACCTGGTCGTGGTTAGTTCAGAATGTTCCATTGTCCAACCAGAAGAAATCATAATAAGAAATCAGTATTGAAGAGAATTACAACAAATGACTTGAGGCATTTTGCCACTGACAAGATTTGTACACTGTTGGTCAGCTGAAGAACCCAGAGTGTCCATTATTAATGACTGAACAACCAACAAACAAATCTTTGTAACAATCAACAACCCAACCAATCCATCAGCATCCAATCAACACAATGGCCAAGCAACATAAGACTGTTCAAACTAAGCAATCAAGATCATGGATGTGTCAGGTTCTTCAGCGCGATTTTTGCAATTTTGGTCCCAGTTTATTTTAGGAGATCATGGCAAACCACTGCATAAGAACCCCTCCCACCTTGGCAGCTACTACGAGACACTGCTACCGTTTCTCTCTGTCCTCATGCCAACCTGGCTTCTAAGAGAGCGGCCTGATATCATGGCAAACCTCATAGACAACCAGCAACGATATATGGTAACGTTAAGCCCTCAGTGACTTTTCAATTTTATTTTTCTTCTGGTAAACAAGAAAAAGTTGTGGATTTCATTGTTGACTTAGTTTTGAATTTTGCCTTCAATTCTGTCACAGTTTCTTATCCGTATTTTGCAAAGTTAATCAGTCTCACTGTTTTATTTTACATCCCAGAATCGTCAAATTCAAGAAAATTAAAGGTCCAATGCCTTTGTTTCATGGAGGAAACAATATGAAGAAATATTCTCAGAACCCATGTATTTTCCAGTTTGTTTAAAAGTGTGTACAGATTGGGATGAACAGAGTTGGAGAAAGTGATGTAATATGGTGACTCTGATTGTTTTACTGGATATCCCAATTTCAACTTTGCAAAAAGCATCGCTGTACATGTTTGTCAGCACAGTTCCACTTGATTGTAATAACTTTGTCCTTACAAGGTCCACGCTGATTTGCATCTGAGCATGAAGTCCCTCCTCCATTATCCTAATATGGGTGAAGTGGACGGGGCCATCGCTTCCAAGGCTGTCAATGTCTTCACCGAGGTGATCCCCCAAGAACGTTCCTGCGAGCAGGCCAACATCCCACCTTGGACATGCGTATGTGGCTTTATGCAGGTAAAGATAAGATCCAAGGCACCACTTCCTGAAAAATACCGAAATCAATGATTCTTTGCAGATATACAGGGTTATAATTACGCAGTGACCATCTCTATTCAAATTTGCCCAAAAATAAAAAAAGCTGTAGCCCTCTGGCACTAAAAATCACACCAACGTGGTATTTTAAAGGAAAACCTGTTAAATCTTCTGCTGTCAGAAACTGCCTGAATCACATTGGACTCCGAGGCACACTACCATGGTCCAGAAGACACTGGGATACATCAACGCCATGCACAGCCTCAAGTGGCTACAGTCCTCGGACACCAGTGCCTTGGGGGATGCAAGGACCTCCTGCCTAGACCTCCATCTCAGGCGGATCCTCAGTGTCGTGGTCAACGAGAATAAAGACGAGGACTTGCATTCCGCTCGGCATTATGTCTACCGCTTGACCTTCCAGACGATTGAGGAAGACACGGTGTGGTCGGTTGTAATGGACAGTGACATGGATATAAAGCGGGTGAGCGGGTTTCATAGATTCCTTGCCAAAAAAACAGAAAATGACTTGTCTTCGAGTTTATTTCCCGAGGTTTTACATTTAACAATTGTGGCTGGAGATGATGAGGCATAAACAAATCGGACAACCAAAATTAGAAGCCATTACTAGGGGCCATCCTATTTGCATGCAGGCGGCGCGCGCGCGTGCAAATTACTCCTTGACTAATAGGCCGCACTCAATAGCCGAAGTGCGCATGTGCTCTCTCAGGTTGAGACAGCTGCGTGAGTGTAAACGGCCCCTCGGAGTGGCATCTCGTCGGATTCCTCTATACTGGCAGCAGTTTGCTTACATGTTAAAGCAAAGCCTGCATTCAGTGAAACAATAAGGGGAAGTGGTCTAAATATATGTGAAATAGTATTGACGTGGTTTGAAGTTAACATCACTAACTGAGCTTTTGCTTTTTCATAAGCACATCAATAATTCACATTTCTATAGGTACTTTAGGATGTTCTCAGAGTTAACATGCTTCTCCTTAGTTTGTGTTGGAAAGACTTTGGATATCTTTGTGACCCAAATTCAGAGTGTATTCTTATACTTCAGTATTTTTCAAAAGGTGCCAGTTGGCCCACAACGCATATGCATGAACGTGAGGTATCTTAGCGCTGTTGGGGAGTGCAATGGCAATCGTTCCACTTAAATTGGCTTCCCTCCTCAACTGTTTAGGAACTGAATTTGCTGAAGATGTTAACATTGATGTCTCCTTCATTCACAGGTCAGACAGATTACGCTCTATCAGCCTTACGATGTGTGCTGGGACAGGCGAGTGCCCCTACAATTCTGTGTCTGCAATAAGGCCTCCCAGCCAACTCCATCCAAGCTGTACCGACCACGGTCAGTCACGTGATACTGGTCCCACTGACTGGTAGTTCCAAATGTTCACTCAGGATGTCACCGGTAAGAGCGACTGGTCCTCAAGCTGGCATCTTGAACCGACAGAAAAAATGGGGGGGGGTTCTAGTGTTACAAGAAGCTAAAGAAATGAAGTTTGGTGATACAATGCTGGGTGCACTTTGTATTTCAACCTCTTCATGCTGGAAGACTTGTAAACACACAGGATTACCCGGAGGACTTTTAAACCAGTCTTGGCAGATTTCCTACGTAGTAGAAGATCTATACTCGTTTCTATACTTGAGTTGTACCCATTGTGTCTGTACATTCATGGAGACTGTATCTAGTTTGTGGAGGTTGAGGATGCCTGGAACCCTGATTCAGTCGTAAGCCACAGCTTAACGTAGCATATATCACTCAGTGACACTGTCTTGGATGTTAACAAAAGTAATGATGTGGTATGAAATTTTTGCACGTTAAACAAATGACCACCAAGGGCCAGCATTTTGTAAAGGACTGCAGTCTTCGAAACTTGTCATTTTTAAAAGTAGGTATTTATTGCATCCTGGACAAGTTCATTGTGAAATACTAATAGCCTTTGATAACTGAAATGATATCATGGAAATTGCTGCAATGAACAAGCATTCTTGTTCCTGGTTAACCGAAATCAAATGTCATTACTAAAAGCATCATCAGCCTGTAATGTCTCTTAGCTGCCTCAGGGGTTACACAAATGCCTGTGATTTGTGTGTTTGCCTTCTGTTTGCATAATGGGTATGCAGAACTGCCTCAGGTTCAGCCATGAAATTGAAACAATCCAGTTCAGTTTTCTGATGCTGTGCTGCAAGTTGATGTATTGTTTGAAAAGCTGAAACCAAATGTAGGGTTAGATATATTTATTCAACAAATCTGTGGAACATCGTCACATATATAATATATAGAGTATGTTCGTGAGATTGCAGGTTAATATTGCTCCCTTCTCTTTTGACTAAAATCTTTACCTACAGGTAAAAACTATTTGGAGGTGTTGTGAAATATTACTAGTATATAGTGTTATGTTGTATATTGGGGTCAAAAAGTAAATTTGACTTTACTATTTAATGTCAAATTATACAAGGCATATTTATTATAGTTTCATGTTTCAGATGGAGCGCAATTTTTATTAAAAAACAGTTGAATAGTTTGATTCTTGTTGGTTCATTCGCTCACATGCTATGCATTAACATCTTTTAAAGATGCGCGTTAAAACAGCAGCGTGGAAGATGTCAGTGTTCCATCTGTGTTGGAAGAGTTCAGTAAGGACATACTTGAGGTGCTCTGAATTTTGCAAGACCGTAATGTTATTTTGTGCAACAGCCAGCATTCCTGTACGTGTGTGTTGTATTTACTTTGCTCATAAACGCATGTCTTGACAGGCATCTTGTTACCGGGGACTGTTTTTATTGTTGAAAGATGGTGGAATGAGTACAAGGACTTGAAGTGATGTTTCATATCTCATGGGTACCATGTGCAATCACGAACCTTGTGCCCTTTTGGCATTGAAAAATGATGACTCAAAGATCAATGAAGGTCACAACAAACTCCAAAATTTCCTGCCCCGGATGTCAAGTTAGTTTTATTGACAGACATGAACATGACTTGTTGAAAGTAGCAGCACACTACATTTTTACATCATATACACATGCATATTCCCTTGTCCCCTGGGATGGTTGTTCTACTTTGTCAGTGGGACTCATTGCCACCAATGTCCATTACTCCATCTACGGTGCAAAAATTCCAAAGTGATTGAATCTGTAATTGGACATATCTCGCATAATGCCAGCTGGTTTACTGAAGATCTGAGAGGCCTTTCCCCATTACACCTAAGGATGGTGTTCTGTAATGCATATCAACCTACCTCCCAAATGACAACACAGATCGGCGTGTATCTTGGACATTTGGCTGAGTCACTCCAACTGGCTGCAAGACATTGAACAGAGCATCCAACATCTTGGCAGTAAGCCAACCATGTAAACACCATAAAACATGGCAGGTTTTGGATGCCCATTTCAGCTGCCATCCAGTCCTGCATACACAATCACCAACGACCCCCCCCCAATACAGGCAATGCAAAAAACACATGCAGCGGAAATGCCTGTGTGATGTGTCAGTTTCTTTGTGCATAGTAATTCATCGTTTTCGGTGATTCATGTTCTCCAAAGACTCTTCCCCCCTCCCCGGCAAAGAGGCTCCATAATTGGGAGCCTGTTCCACTTACAGCAGCTACACTCAATCCTTGTTACAAGTCGTATGTTTAAAGATACAAGTAGTTATTTACCCTGTGGATGGAGAGCTTTGTTTCAGTTTCCAGAGAAGGCAAATGACTTCCTCCTTTCATAGGATCATAATTTATCTCGTGTACGACTTTATTTCTACATGCTTTTACTTGACGCTTCAGGTTTGTGTGGGTTGCTGGACGGCAACTTATAGCTTTTATGCTTTAGTTACTCTGCCTGTTTCATCGTTTTATAATAATGACAATGATACTAATAATTACAATGTGCCACAGTTTGATTTTAAATAGACAAACACACATGAACATTTCTATTCCTCAGTTGGAAGATCACTAGTATTAAACCCGGCTTGGCTGAGATTTGATGACAGTGACTTGATGTAAAATGAGAAGAACAACTTGGCGGCCAGAGGACTTTTTAAGCTTGACATGTTTGAGAGAGAGTATCTACCGGTATGTGACCAGCCTTGCATAAACAAGTTTGTCATCACACACGTATCCGTCAAATACAACAAAAATTGGGTGAAAATTTATCCAACATTCGGATTTCTCGTAATTATTTTCTATTCTTCTTAGATGTCCAGAGACATACAGGCAGATTAGGAAAGAAAGAAATTTAAGGGAGAAAAGTTGAACTTATATCCTGAGACATCCAACAAAACCATTTTACACCTCATAAAACCTTGAAGTAAACCTCCAATTAACACCTTTTCAATGCTGCATTCTCCCTTTTACAAAAGGTAAACCAGCTTTAGTGTTATACATATGAAGCAAGATATGGGATGGAGAGCACTCCCCCTCACCTTTGTGTTGGTCATTGTTTGATCGGAATCTCAGGAATTCTTTACAGACTTCTGGGGGGATGTGTTAGGTAACAATACTCTAGAGTGTGTCTAGGGATTGGACAGGTAAGGGGGGTACCCCTCCGTCCCATATCTTGCTGCGTACAGAGTTGGAACCAGCATCAGGTCCAGTGTTGTAATTGAGACCGTCACAAGACCAGGTACAAGACCAGCCAAGAGTAACTGCTTGAACATTGACAAAGGAATGTTTTTGTTGCAGTTCACCTGAATGGCTTCCAACTTGAATTCAGACTGGGGATCTTGTGTTAGTCTTGTGAAGGTCTTAAGGAGTCTCCGCCACAACACTGATTTAGGTCACACAACCCCCTCTTTTCTTGACAAGTCCAAAGCCCCGATCAGCCTAGCCTCGGTTCCAAGATCAAAAAAGAAAATACACCTTTGGGTACATAGGAAAAAGCACCCCTTCTTGGATTCTGAAGATCTGGCGTATGTGATCACCGCAAAGGGTGAACTGGTTTGGAGTTTGCTGATTCTCAGAGGCAGTGGAGAGTCAAGAAGAGTGGAGAGAGCTGGTTAAAAAGTCATCAGTGGTGTTCCAAGTGACCTCCTTCATGTTCTAAGATAGATAGAATCAATACAGCCCCACAGGACAGATGTTAAGTTCAATATTTACACACACACACACTAACATTTACTGCAAGCTACCACCCTGCCCGCATCTTTGCTCCGCTGATGAGAATGGTGGGAAGGAAGAACCAGCAACCGAGGACATCGCAGGCGCCAGGGAATCGCCAGTCCTTGCTGACCTTGGGACCGGCTGGGGGCCAATTTCATCTGCTTAATAGCAAACATATGCTATGCTGCAAAGCAAAGACCGACTGGGAACCAGCTACAAGAAACATCCGAGTGTGTGATGGATTGGCTGGTAACCCATGTCTGCTGAACAAGTGTTTTCTGAGCCTAGCATGTTTCTGCGCATAGCAGCTCTGTCAGGCCCAGGGCCAGCCCTTGCAGAGCTTGCCAGTCTTCACCACTTGCCCCGCTTGGACCAGTCCTTGGGATTCCAGTGCAGGCACTTGGGATCGATCCTGATCTTGCGCTTGACCATGGCCTTCTCCTGCCCTTCGATGACCTCCGGTGACAGTGTGACGATGTACTGGCCTTTGTAGTAGTTGATGAGGTTCAGGTGCTGCAGGGTGGAGATCACGTCCTCCTTGCGGATGCTGGTCGTCTCACAGATCTCACTGGATGGGACAGAGATGACCCACCAAACACTGAGTTTCACGTTTCGTTCACTGCCTTACTTCAGTGACTCGGGTTTAGCCCTCAGCACAAGGGAACTTCTTAGGGTACAAGTTCATGTACAGACTCAACCCAGGAGATGTCACAGCTGCAGAGGTACCACACTTGTACGCATTCTTAGATGTAGGGTGTGCGCATGTAAGTCACAACACCCTGTCGGTTAACAAGGCAGGAAATCATCCATGCTTGCGGGTACCATCTGCACACAAGCATGGTACCACCACAGTAATGGCTGCTAATTCTGTTTGCTGGAGTAGTCTGTGCAAGATAATGAGTACAAGAGCTTGGACGGGACTTTTTGGTTCACACAAATGATCTATTTTGCCACTTTTCTCAAGTATTATCAAATTTCATTGAGTATGTGTACATTTAAAGCAGTTTCAGAAACAGTCTTGCACTGCCTAAACAAAGGGGAAAAAGAATAGGGGTGTCTCGAAATAATAAACAAGTTGACATAGAAGGAAATCTGTTGAAGATCAAGTGTACGAACTAAAGTGAGAGCAAGTTTTTCGAGGTTATGGACTCACTGCTCTGATATTGAACATGTGTTCTAAGCTATGGTGCAAGTCTCCGAAAAGAGAATTGGGTAAAACGGCTTGCTTTTGATACATTTGATCCAAGTAATATTTACAAAAGGGAACCTTCCTTCAAACGACATAAAATTGAGTTTACGCATCTCTTGCTGTTAAAAAGGGGAAAAAAGCCAGGAACAAATTCCGTTTACACTATTAAGCAAAAGACTTACTTGATGGTGATCTGAGGTCTTTCTCCGTCGGCTGACTTCTGGAGTTTGAGGATGGTCTCCAAGATGGTCTGGGACCAGTAGCTCCGATACGACAGAAGCCCCAAATCAGACAGTGGCTTCTCGGGGGAACCGGTCTTTCCTTCAAACTGTGATAGGACATAGCCTAGGCAAGGAATATGAAGGTTTTACAAACTTTAGGTCCCTTGTTTTTCCCCCAATATTCAATGCTGGTATATCCTCCATTCAAGAAATCAACGGAATAAAACAAGTCCGAGGTTACAAAATGATTCACAGCAAAACAAGAATTGTTTGCATATTATTCAAATAGAGTGTGAATGTTCCTTTAAAAAAATTGAATAGGTTTGTTTTTGAGACACTAAATTTAGGAGAATTTTCATGGTACAGATCATAAATTAAGACATTTTTATATCCTTCGATGTGGTAAATGACCAGTAAGACGTATCCTGTTCATCAGAACACCAACGTATCTGACAACTCTGCACCATGCCAAAAAGTTGGCATTCATGAGACGGTCGGGGATGAGACAATGAGCCAATTATGGTAAGAGGCGGAAACTAATTTGGGTTAAAGCAAAAATGTAACTGGACCCCCACAAAATTAATCTAATGGCAATTTTTCCTGAGTAATTTTGTATTAAAGTTTGTAACAGAAAGAGGAAACCAGGCACTGGTTTGATCCTGCCGAACAGCACATTGGTGAAAGATGTTGAGGTTCCTCTTATCGATTCATACGAAGCAAGATTCATTTAATAGTGGGACAGTGGCTCTGGTGACTGTGCCTCATTTTGCTGTTGGGTCACACACCCGCAAGAATACTCACTGAATTCAATAAGCAGTTTGCCAAAACCCTTTCTCTGGTATGGCGGTAATGACAGGATGCAAGCTACGTTGTAGTCCTCGGTAGACTCTTTCTCCTGGATCCAGAATTTAGTGGGATAACGATAAAATCGTTCAACAGTGGGGGAGTTCGAAGAAAATGAGATCGGGAACGCTGTGTGACATAACTTTATACCCATATTAACCACTTCCTGCCGGGGACTCCGAACTCTGAAAAAGGGAACAGGGCCTTGTTACAAAAGGCTGTACTCGGAACAAAAGACCAGGCTGCGGGGAATTACCGACATTTTTTCACTCTCAAAATCGGAGATAATCCTGCCTTGTTTTGAAATAGTATACTACGGTTTGGGGCATTTAGAGCGAGCGGATTACCACTGGGGACAAAAGCGCTCCATCACCGCAGCGATGAGCCACACAGCACCGCTGCATGCTAATCTGACCCCTATTGAAAAGAGGTCAGCAGTGCACTGAGCCAGGTTCGTGATCAAAAGAATGTTATGCAACACCACAAAATCTGGGCTCTTTTTACAAGGCTGCAGGCCTGGCTGAAATACTCCAGCATCAATAGATGTTGTCTGTCTGGCTAGAGTGGACACCAGACATGCCTTCACGTGTTTGCAAGTGTCCAGTAAATGAAGATAGGAATTTTTCAAGAATTTTGAAAACAGAAAAAAATGATAAATATCCTGCCCCAGCATCATCAACATTGATAAATGCTCCGGCAGGAAGTGGTTGAAGCCATGACATTCCACTCAGTTGTAAAAGGAAAGAAACTGTTATTAAAGGTAACAATGTAGGGCACTGTTGTCATCCAACCACACTGTAAGTTGGTGCACATTCAACTGAAAATTTTGCCGCTCATTCAACTGATGAACCACTGCAGTCCTTCCATGGTTCTTGGGAAGAAGTCCACAGTATGACTTGTAACTCATTTATACAGTCCACGAGTCTTTGCACACAAAATACCACCATCTCGTTTACCTTTGAGAAGTAGCCCACAATGTGGAAGCCCCTGTTGTCGTACTCCGTCATGACGTAGAAGAGAAATGGGTCCGTGTCGTAGTACAGCGTCTTGTGGTCTAGGAACAGCTTGGCTAGCAGGCAGAGCTTTTGTGAATATGACTAGCGTGCCAAGAGCAAAACGGAAAGCGGAATGCTCCAATGACGGGAAACCAGTGAAGGATTCAAATGTAGATCCAATTCTGAAGTGATACTCAACAATTACACTGAAAAGGTTGCACTTACCACAGCAGAAAATCATGCTGCTGCCGAAGCATACTTCACTGCACCCCATGCACATAACAGATTTGTTACACTGAATTAAGCAACTGCTAGTTCTTCCTGGGAGCAGCTTCCTTTTGCACTATGCTTACTTCATTAACGGCGGCAGGTTTTCTGTTTTTGTTTTATCAAAATATCAACTTTTTGAGAGTGCTATGAACTTATAAACTTGGACCCTGAACTATCCCCCTAAGAGACAGATCTGGGCATGTGATCACTATACACTCAGGAAGGATCTGGGGTCGGGAGAAAGCACAGTGCTAACAACCCTTGACAGCATTTGAGAGCACTGAGCAGCATACTTCTTCTGCATATACTTAAGGGCCTCCAGCGACCACAAGTTCCACCACTCTAAATACAAAATAAGACCCTGTGAACACTGCACGGGGTGAATTTGGTGGCAGTTGCTCGATTATTTCAATAGTTTTGTTGCATGGTGTGAAAAGAGGCAAAAACTGGGTCCTCAAACAAGCAAATGAATTTATATACCTACATGTAGTCTAGTCTTTATCCCTTATTCAAGATTTTCTGGGGGCTGCCTTTGATTGGGACTGGCGAGATGAAGGCCTGCAGTTTTTACCTTGTTTTTCCGGCCGTCAATTTCAAAGAAGGAGATATTGCCCTTACGGTAGATTTCATTGCCTGGGGGGTGTCTCAAGTTACACTTGACCTGAGGAAAAGTATTTATTGCATTTCAATAACCCACTGACAGTAACAATGCACAAAAGGGGGGACGGGCATTTGACCCGACCACATAGGACTAGCATCAGAGTAGAAATGTGCACGAATGATGTTGCTGACTGATTATGCAATATACCACAATCGCTGCATGGAGCAAAGAACAATGGAACATAAAAAAGCTCTATATTATAATAGAAAGGAACTAGAACAGTTCAACGAAAGAAGCGATGGAATTTGGTTGGAAGTACAGTTTGTGGAAAGTTTTAGATTACACAGTTTGGTATTTGACGAGAGAGTTAGTAAATTGAAACATATGACTGTGGTCGCAGGAAAGAACCAAAATTCACAGTGTGTGGGTGTACAACTATGTTTCCTGAACAGCTTTCATACCAAATGATACTTGAATGAAGAATATTATAGAAATACAACACAGTTTGAGGGAAAGTAGTGGGAATCACTGGTCCTGAGGTGTAGGTCAAATTGACTACCTCCCAACACTGTACTACACCTCAGGAAATTATGCACACAAGCAAAGTGACAACATAACAGATTCAAGGTCAACATACAATACGCTCCTGAGCTGCAGAGTTCTGCCTTTCTGGCAAGGACTACAGCAGACTGGTTCCGTTAGGATTACATGTCACAGATTATGTCTATGAGGCAGGTCCCAGAGGGAATCTTTGGTGCTATTCGAAAAACGTACCATACAGCAGCGAGTTGGATACTCTATGGGATGACTTTATCTGGGCAAAACGTGTGGCAAAATCGGCCAATGAAAAGCTACAATTTGCTCATGAATATTTATAAGGTGTAGTGACATCTGCTAAACTGACCTCCAAAAATGTATGATATGGACAGTCATAAGGGACTCTTTGCATTCCAATCCAAGAAACTTCACTCCTACAGGTGTATGCAACTAGCATCGCACATTAACCACTCCCTGCCGGGCGACCCGTTTTCGAGTACATAGGCTTTATATGTAGAGCCGGGAGCCCGGAACTGGGACAAAAGAGTTGGGCCTTATAACAAAAGACCGTGCTCAGCACAAAAGACTGAGCTGCTGGGCATTACCGACATTTTTTCGCTCTCAATAGTGGAGATAATCCAGCCTTGTTTTGAAACAGTATACCACGGTTTGAGGCATTCAGAGCAAGCGGATTACCACCGGGGACAAAAGCTCTCCAGCACCGCAGCGATGAGCCACACAGCACCGCTGCACGCTAATCTGGCCCCTATTGAAAAGAGGTCAGCAGTGCACTGTTCCAGTTTCGGGAACAAAAGAATCTTACATAACACCGCATAATCTGGGCTCTTTTTCCAAGGCTGCAGGCCTGGCTGAAATATTCAGGAGTCGATGGAATTTCCAGTCAGCTTTAGAGTAGTGCCCAAAGAGTCCTTCATGTGGGTATAAACGGCCATTAAATGAAATGATGAATTTTTGAAGAATTTTAAAAACGGAAAATCTTGAAAATGATCCGGCATCTTGTCTTGCTCAAGAAAAATCCACCCGGCAGCAGGTGGTTAAGACAGATTATAACGACCCACCTTGTGCCTCTCCAAGCACTTTCTGCTCTTGACGTACTTGAGGCAGAACTCGCAGAGGTAGATGATGGGGAGAACGGTCAGCTCGATGGGGTACGGAGAGAAGTACCAGGGCCGGATGCGGTGACGGCCCAGCTCAATCATGCTGATGTTCTTCATCCGGGTGATGATGTCGTCGTGGGTCTTGTCGGTGGCCATGCTGCCCGTCTGGCGAGGGGCATGGGCGGGCGGCACCGGCTCTGGCTGTGAGGTCTGAGAGAAGAAGTCCGGCGTGGACTGGAATGTGCATAGAGAAGGAGGAAGGGAATAAAAGAGATTAAAATGACTTGTGCAACTACCCCTGCTGGTTCAAACATCACGACTACGTAAAAAAATTGCCTTCTATGGCAAGGATATGGTTTGTGGTCAAAGTATCCTAAAACTTAACCTGATACTGTAGAATTGAAGCAGGAGACAGGAATCTACGCTTACTACTGGGTCCTCTAGATATTGGCCTATTTGAAGTTTGGTAGACACAAAGGGAGAGGCTATTTGAAGTGAATAAATTGTGAGCGAGCACAAAAGATTTTGCAGAAACCAAACAGCATCCTCCTACTGTGTCTACCATAGGCTAGTGCAGAGGCTGAAGTTGGCAATGGACGCTTACGGACCCCAGGTCCTGTCACAGAATTCAGATCTGACCTGACTAGAGAAAGAGAGGGAGAGACGCTCGGTACCTGAGAGAAACTTGGCACCAGACTCTGACCCTGTGACAGCTGCGTTGGGGAAACCGACAGCGGGGCGGAGACTGGCGAGGGAGCGTTGTCAATGACCGGGATGCCAGTCACCTGTTGCTGCGATGCTGGGGCCCCGGCATCATTCATGGGCAGCTTACGTTTACGCCCTATGGCCGACTTGTTGCGCTGTACTGCACCGAGTCCTCCTCCGCCATTTGTCTGCATAGAAAAAAAAAAATTTATGCTTCCTTTTTGAGTTCTGTGACCATTCCATGACTGGTTGTGGAATCACTTCAAATTATCGAGTTTTAATCATCACCTTCTTCAAGCAGGAGTTGGTTTCAACTTTGGGTTTTGGGAAGGCATTTTAAGTTTTCCTGAGTTTTTACTTAAGTTTCAAATTTGGTGTAAAGTATTTTGTAATTTTTATAGAATTGTATGCGTTGAATTGTTGCTATGAGTGCATTGATATGTAACTTTTAATATTCATATGCTTTGAAAGAGAGATTACAACATGTTGGTCGGTCTTGGTCGGTCTATTGTACCAATGCCTGCACAAATGCCCCTCCCCACTGCCTTGTTTGCTATTATAGTCAATTTAAATTCTATCTGAAATACATTTCGATACTTGCAAACCATTGGCTGTGAACATGATGCTAATATTCCCCAATGTAAACATCTTGAAATCTAACCTGTTCAGTTCAGACACAGAGAACAGGTTACTTCCTACATTATGCATCTAAGGATAGTTCGGAAAAGGGATTTCCAACAACAAAAATGAAACAACAATGTAGGAGATACTTTCTATCGGAACAATGTTACCAGTTACGAGAACATCACCTTACGGGCCTCAGGCTTGACCAAGAGAGGGCGTACTTTTCCTAGCTACCGGGACTCTGCTTGCGACACTCACTACGTTTCCCTGGTTAACGAAGGCGTTTCACCATTGATTTATTGCACGGTATACCAGGTAATGCAAAGAGACTGTTCCCCAACGTTTTTTGCACGCAAGAGCTTTTGGTAACAGTGAGGCAGAAACCAGACTCTTGAATACATGCACCAAACAAGATGGCGATCGATTGAGTACACGGACCACCTGGCTCTGTTCAACCGTTGAGGAGGTACTTCTAGTCGAGGCGGATTATTCTTCTGTGTCTGCAAGGCACTGAATTTTTTATTCAGGTCTCCTAAAAGCTTACTTTGCAAGTACACAAATCCCCAAATATCTTACCATGTCTCTTTCAGGTGATGACGCTCTGGAATTTGAGGAGCAGTTTCCTTTACTGAGGCTTTCTTTGACCGGTGTCTTGGCGTCCTTCTTGGGCAGCTGCATCTTGTCCAGGTCCAGGCGGTCTCGTTCCACCCATTCGTCCAGCCGCTTGTTATCTGTGATAAGATACGCTCAGGCTTGAGGCCTTGTCTGAAGTGGTTTTGTCCAGATCTTGAGATCTTAGGGTCAATGTTTTGTTTCTGTTTGAGACCACAGGAGGGGTTTTTGAAGCATCGCTGCTCCAGAGGATCAAGACCAAGGAACAAAATGTATCTATCCATGTGACTTTTAATGGAAAGAAAAGGTGATCCTATCAAAACTTGCATACAAATCATCAAAGCTTTCACAAGCTTTAACGGTGCCCAACAAAATTGGAGAACTCCATGAAATCTAAGCTGTAATTTGAAGTAGTTGAAGCCAGGTTCAAATTACCCAAATAACAACAACGTCCCATGAATTCATTTTCTGAAGAATAGTGAAAATGGTCGAATAACCAGTTGACCAGTCACTCTAAGTGCTTAAATAAAAGCCCAATAATGCACGCATTATCCAAATCTTGGAGAGATAACTCTTAAATTAGTTAACAGCTGCATCAAATTACCAACAATTCGAGTTGATCTACTTACAATCAATGAAGTGGACATAAAACAAGGGACGATTCTCTACCTCCTTTCGACTCAGTATTTCAGCCAATGCTGCGAAGAATGGCCAAAGAGAGCATTTCAGTCAAGAAGGAAAAGGGGCAGTAAATGTAAGTTACAAGATAAAAGTAGCAGTACTTGAGACAGAAGTTAATCATAAAAGGACCCATTCTGGTATTTTCTACGTCAATCAAGCACCTCTCCCAGGCCAATCTGGCTTTACGCTGTGAACGGCCTGGATGTGATTTTGCCAACAAGAATTGAAATGTGATTTGGGTAGATGTGATATCGTAGCGAGAATGTAAGCTTGGCAGGATCATCTAAAATTACAACGGCAGAAATCACAACGTCTGGTGAACTACGCGTTGTGGTCACAGCTACATGTACCAAATGTTGCACTGCTCAGGAAACAGTCCTTGGCGTGCACATGCAGTCACCCCATGCTTATTGTGAATGGTCCGCTCCACCAGCACAGCGTGACATTGTCTCCCGGTATATCAGTCCCGAGCTGAAGTGCACCCCCAATTGGCGAAAGAAAGACAGGTGGTTACAAGTGGGTTCTTACACGTGTTGCAAAATGCACTGAAATCGAACGAATCTTCCTCAACGCGACATAGCTAGCTAGGTCGTACACACACGAAAGTACATGTACTGTATGAACACCCAAGTTTTCACAGCTCTGTGGAGAATCACATACGTGCGGAATGAACAATACTGGTTTCCGCCGCGCCGCTGATAAGGTAATACAAGAGTAGACGGGTCTGGAGCCAGACTACAGGGCTCCAGATTGTGCACAGATACAACAGCGATGACATGGCTGGCAGCACGGTAGCTGCCCCATCAAGTCATAGTGTCGCCTTGAAACTGATCAAAGTAAGCTACAACTAACTTGTCACAAAACCTGGTCTTTCTCTGTAGCTTCTTCTATTACATTTATATTGATGGTTATTTTGATATACTTTGTCATGGTTCACGAGGACGATTTTTGGCAAGACTGTGGCACACACATGGTCTTGGTGGCCTGTGCGTGCATAGTACTGTACCACATCCATGCATGGTGTTTTCGTATCAATCTTCACATTTCCTTCGTAGTTTCGGCATAGTTAATCATTCTTATTTATTTCTTTGGTAGTGTGTGTTTGTTATTTTAAGACAAAACTTTTTATTATTTTCGGCACAAACATCTAACCTTCTGATAATGAGAATAAGTTTGGAATGATTATGCAACATACTCTTTATGACAAAAGTTTTAGAACCTAGCAAGAAAGTACAAACAATGGTAGGGACCTAGGTGAATTAAGTTAATTTCAAGTAGGCATGCCTGTGTTTGTATATGTATACGTAGAATAATCATACATTTTGAGTTAAAACCCCAAGAATCTATTCAGATTGAAGTTTTTCAAAATGAAATGACAACCGAGGTGTAAGCCTATGAAGCTGTTATTTTTCATTGACGCACATCCAAACAATTTCGTACCATGGAGCTTCTCAAACAAGAACAAGCACATGTCAAATACAATTGTGGATCAGATTTTTTTAGACGTTTGCCCCTTTTCCTTAGCAAAAGCAAAACAAAAACACAATTAAAGCCCCCCAAAAAGTAGAGAAAAGGGTAGAGGTCAATTTTGCTTTTTACCATGATTGAATGACATGGAATGGGGTAAAGGGAGCTTAAAACAAAGCTGTTATATTTAACCTAATAAATTTTAACTGGCCAAGAGCTATCCGACATGTATGATTTTTTTCTCAGTTTTTAAGACAATATCGTATTGGTGACTATAGAGACAAATAAAAAAGTTATCACTTCTGCCGATAGAGGGGGCTCTTTCAAATTCAAGTTTGACTTACGCCACTCGTCTGCATTGGCCATCTTGACTGGCATTCGGCAGCCTTCAACTACCAAGTCCTCCTTTAAAATAAGACGTAAAAAATCGAGGAAAGTTTAAACTTACAGTACAACAAACAAATGGTCAAATTAACCTACAAGGCTACCCTCTTCGTGTATTTTCTTACCGGATCGAGCTCCTGCTGGGTCTCCAGATCGTCCTCCATTTTGGATGAATGCGTTCGTGTGTTCGAGAAATTGTATACAACGCGTTAACGTTGAGAAATAGAGCTGTATAGAATTCTCCAATAAGCCATTGGTTAAGCACGTGCTTCTCCCTCCTAGCGCTGGTTCCGCCAATCTGCGCCGAGTACCATCCTGACTATGCGTGGCATGCATCATGTCAGCGAGCAAGCTGCACTGGTCCAGCTCGAGCTAGCTGAGTGCAGTGCAGTGACATACAGATCAGACGGCGCTCTGTGATTAGGCTGAGTGTTAACTGAAATTCAACTAGGCTTATTTACAGAGAAATTTGGTCTTTTTTTTCCTGTGACATTGGATCAAAACCATTGAATAGAATGGCGGCAGATAATATTGTCATCAAACAGGAAGTGACGGACGCCATGAACCTGGAGGAACGGTGAGATGAGGAAAAAGATATGTGTGATTACCCCACAGTTCGGGGGTACCGAACGATACGGTTATTTCTGTACCGGTCACGCAGGCCAAGACATGCAAGGTACAGTCCACTAATTCAAGCCCCATTGAAAACAGTGTAAAATCAGCACCGTTCAGGGCCCAATAGCATGCACGCCAACATCCCTGAGATTTCTGAAACACAAATGAAATTCTTGTCTGGTCATTTATCTTTCAATTTCTTTTCAATTGTCTA
>NW_019091361.1:4212981-4238720 GCF_001949145.1 Acanthaster planci
AACTTCGCCCACGCTGTGCATATCCAACTAAATGCACCACCGAGGCACGTACATGTACCTTAGCTTCACTGATAAAAGTTGAAAGTTGCTTCATCAATTACAGACATAAACAACTGTATCGATTCTAGGCTACAAATTGTAATTCACTTTGCTGAGCTGATGAGGTTTGATCATTTGATCAAATATTAAGAGCGATTTGTCCAGAAATTTATTCCTTCGTGTGTCATAAGTTGGCAATGGCAGTACAGAAACTTTGGTACGGTGAAACAGCGCCCTCTGGAAATTGAAATTGCTGCACTGACAACCTCCCTCCACCAATACACATACATGTTTCATTCATCATACATATACTCTCTCCATGAACATTACAATTCTGCTAGTATAACACTTACTTGTTAAAATGCTGTGATACTCAAAATTTTCAACTTTTATAAATGAAATTATGGTATGTGCCTCGGTGGTGCATTCTGTCGGATATGTACATGTACAGTGTGGGCAAAGTGGTGCATGGGCGAAGTGGCAAATGGGTGAAGTGGCAAATGGGTGAAGTGGCAAATGGGTGAAGTGGCAAATGGGCGAAGGGGTAAATGGGCAAAGGGGTAAATGGGTGAAGTGGCAAATAGGCGAAGTGACTGTAAAACTGCAAAGCATAGTACTAGTAGGCTTAGTCATGTTGATTGTGATGTGGACTGTCCTTCTCCATCATGGTTTGGGTGTTTGTCACAGTGTCAGCTAACTGTCACGACTGTGGCCTGATCAGGGCTGACTGCGTAGTCCACAGCAGTTCGTGTAACTTGAATCCTACGAATATTTTTTAACATTTGGACATGTAGGGCCTAGACCTACATGTACACGTATGGTAGGGCTACTCAGACTACTTCAATTCTTTGGGTTAGAGTCCCATGCCAACACACAATCTAGGACAGTTTATTGCCTGCAAATGGCTGATAGGTCACTGCAGGGAAAAATGGGTGGCGGCTGTATGTATGGAATTCTTTCCAGCCTGTATTAAATTGGCAGACGCATTCTGCTGTACAGGGGACACTTCAAACCATTTAGACTAGTCTGAGTTGGTCTCAGTGTTTACATAGATCCAGCTCATCTAATTAAACAGGATGTGTCTTACGCATCTCTCCTTCCTGGTTTCTTCCCCTCTTCTCAGTATTTTAGAGATGTGCAAGGACGAGGCTAAAGGCGTAGCCGATGCTTTCATTAGGCAGCAGCTTCCTCACATAGATGCCCAGCAGAGAGTCAAAGCCATCAATCGCCTACTGTCATTGGTAAGGTGCCATTTTTTGGTTTTGTTTATGTTTTTGTAATTTTTGAGCGCATGAAAGGGTATTTTTTCTCCGTTCCTCTCATCCGTGTAGAGTTTGAAAGGAAAGAAAACAGGATGATCTATTATTTTTAGTTTTAATATTTTTGCAAACAAAATATATATTTACTGTTACCTGGTTGACAGATATTTTTTTCTAAACAGCCGACATTAAACCCATATCTTGTAACTGCTCAATGCTCCCCTTTGGCTTTGGAGCAAGTGGCATTATTGTTTAAGTGATTAGCCATGAAGATGCATGATCACAGTTTGATCCCTGGATTAGATTGGCCGATTTGCAGACTCTCTTTTTTTGGCACTTGCTGTTTTTTGGGTTTTAAATTGAATCCAAATGAAATAACAGGATAATTTTTCATTTTGTTTTGGTGATGTGTTACTCTAGCACTTTGTCTGGCTTCCATTTCTTGCATGCAAATTCACATTGACAAGGTAGACAGGTGGAACCAGATGAAGATTTGTCAAGTACCAAAGACATTGAGTGCCCATGTTCATTTGCCTGAACATGTTCTATATAGCAGCAAAACTATATATCTGTACTGCATAGTATTTTACTTATGACAGTAATGAGGAAAAATGGATGACTCCTAAGGTCTAAAATATGCTGACTACAACAGCACAATAGACAGTTATCATTTGTCAGCCATTTTGAATTGAAAGTGATGTTCACTTTTCATTTTCAGAACCCGAAAGTAAAAATAACGGCAACAGAATAAAATTTATGACAAAACAATACCAGTTTACATTTACCAAAATTTAGTAAATGTTTTAAGCCGCGTTTAAGAAAAACGAAAGTGGGGCTTGGAACCCAAAATAGTCTGGCACCTCCCCTATATAAGATTACATTGCACACAATATATTCCGGGAACACAATTGAAAATGACTTACTGCATGAATAAGGTCTTTTGTGATCTAGACCAGAAATGTACAAGGTAATAGCAGTCTCCTTGTTGAGGACTGGTTGTTGATGATTGAAAAAAAAGTGATTGGCTCTTTAACCCTAACCCTACATAGTACTACGAATTACTAGTTGTAGTAAAATTAATATTCAGTCTTGTCGCTTGTAAGAGGATGTGACCTTATTGTTCTCTGAAGCTATAAGATAAAATAGAAAAGACAATGTACCATACAGTGCTGTGGCACTATGAATGCATGGCTTTATTATTCTCTGTACAAGTAACAATGGAAGTAACCTAGCCAGAAGTAGTAATTTGTAGCGCTAGGTCCTTCAGGCTCAGACTATTACTTAGTAGTTTGTAGTACTGTGTAGTGTAAGCCAAACAATATGCTTGGCAGTTAGGGTTAATGTGCTGTTTATTTCCGTTTGCCTTCTAACATTGCTTATAAGGTTACTTCCTAGATATCTTAAAAGCTTTAAGAAGTCTTACGAGCTATTTCCAAGTGTCCCAGTCCTGTTTTCATCTGTTTTGACAAAAAGCTCAATGAAATATGTGTGTTTTGTGTATTTATTCACATTGCTTGTTGTCTACTAAGTGGACAAGTGTAACTTTCTTTTTTCTTTCAATCCAGGGCAAGATTGATCTCGTGAAACAAGGATCGGAACTGTTATACAGACTCAAAGATCCGTCCTCCATTAGGTTAGTAAAAAACATGTAATTCATTTTGTAAATGGCCGTTCTTATGGATATTCATGAAATCCAAAGACACTGCTTGCGCATGGTAATTTGTATTCAGCAAAGGTTGCAGATTTTGCAACTTGAATTCGCACAAATCTGCATAGCCTGCAGTGCTGTGTGTGGGCCCCTGATATTGAAATGTCTTTCGGTAACAGTAATTGCATTTCTAGAACTAAGGGCAAACTTGTGCATGGAGCTCACCTGGAGCACATGGCCTTTGGTTCACATGGGCCTTTCTCTGAAACAAGGCGAACACTTTACTGTACCCTCCAGGCCACAGTTAAATGCGACCAAAACCTCCTTTGCCTCAAATATGGCAAGATTTAAAGCTTGTTTGTTCTGTACTAAGATTTAAAGAGCATTGGTAGTCTTATTACTTTTTCTTCGGCGCAATTTTTCTGCAACTTTATACAAAGACATGTATATTCTTTCTGAAGTTTGAATTTAAGAATGTATTTCAGAGACCCTTTAACAGCACTGAAGCGGTGGATCATTTTTATAACTCAACCATTTAAAAAAACTTTAATATGGATGTGTCTTTCTTGTGTAGTAAAGTGAAAGGTGTGGACAACCAGGAGAGACTGGTCTACCAGATCATCGAGGAGGCTGGTAACAAAGGCATCTGGATCCGTGACATCCGCCTTCGTAGTAATCTCCTGCTCACGCAACTCAATAAGATCTTGAAGACGTTAGAGAGCCGGAACCTCATCAAAGCCGTCAAGTCCGTCGGGGTGAGCGGATGGTTCTTAGGTCGTGTCACTTCTTTCCACAGTCCTCCCAGTGCTCTCCACATTTCACTGAAATATAAGAGACCTTGCACAAGGTAGAGAGCGGGACATATGGCCTGATCTCATTTGGGCACAACACAGCTTGAGTAGGGAAGAAGATGGAATTTTGTTATCTTGCTGTTGCCACCGTTGGACTTGAATAAATGTTGTGCTATGCTGGGCATAGATTGTCAGTATGCCTGGGAACCCAATTTTGCTTTGTGATGTAAGGGGTCATACTGATTGGTCGATCTGATGCACAGATCTTGTAGCCAAATCTGTCAGCTGATGACGCTGTAAATGTTTTAGCCACAGTTATGGATGAATGTTTTCAAATGGAAAATGTCAGAGATTTTCTTCAGGATTTACCAACAGTGCAGTACAATCGAGCGATCATGCAGATTGACCAAATGTGCTTGATAAGAACAAGTGTTCTGTGCCCCTGAATCTGCGGATGCAATTTTGATAGAATCGTTGTGACATTAGCTTACCAGAAACTATGGTACTGGCAAGGAGTTAGGAGTTTCAATGCAAGAATGATTTTAATGATTTGGTATAAATTTGGACTGCTTTCCAAGGGGGATCTGTTGACAGTTCTGCTTGTCGTGAAATAGATCCCACGCATCGCCTCGCAAGTGAAGATTTTATTCTGTACCCAAGTCAAAGGAACCATTATATGATTACTAGCAGCTCATTATTGTGCAGAGCTTGAAAGATTTTGGTTTCCTCTAATAAGTTCGATCGGGGGCCATTTGTTAACTACCGGTTGATTTTGCCTGGTGCCCAGTGTATATTTCATGCATAGGTTACCAGTCGAAACTGGCTGTTAGTTGACAATTTGGTGGCTGGTCGAACTTGTCCCATGTAGTACATTCACTGTTTCTCTATCCTCCACACATCCAGGCCTCCAAACGCAAGGTGTACATGCTGTTCAATCTGGAACCAGACCGGTCGGTGACGGGAGGTGCCTGGTACAGCGACCAAGACTTCGAGTCGGAGTTCGTGGAAGTCCTCAACCAGCAGTGTTATAAGTTTCTCCAACAGAAGGTACTTGTAAATTCACAGAGGGAACGTCAGTGACTTAGATTATACATGGTTAGGACTCTCAGCACCCAGTCATAGGGTGAGGGGTTCGAATCTTGCAGCTGGTTACATCACTTCACTCTCACGTGCCACTCTCCATCCAGGGGTAAATGGGTCCCTGTGAGGTCAGTAATGGCCATTGTATCAGTAAGCTGTTGGCACCTGATATTGTATTCTTCCCTGGGTGCTGAGATGGTTTCTGGAATGTCCTGATGTCGTTAGACGAATGAGCAGTGATAGTAATTATGTAACACCTTGAACATCAGTCATAGTAGGCAAGTGGACTTTATAAATACCCATTATTATCATTATTGTAATCATTATAATTGTGCTGTAACATGCTTCGTTTTTCTGTCATTGGTATTAAATGCAACCAAAGGGAATGGTACTGATATTTTATCGGCAACATCTGAAAGTCACACAGTTAGCTTTTGCTTGTAGTAACACACATGTCTGTAGGATCTGGCCGAAGCTGGCTCACTAGAAGCTTCAGTAGGCGGGAATGCCAGTGCTAGCCAAAGCCAAAGCCAAAACCTCCAGACTCAGGCCTGGTTTGTTTGCTCAGAATGGCCGTTCAGCAAGAGCTGATGATCAGTATTGCCCCCTTGGCGAAACCAAAGGGGCATACTGCATTTGCCTTGTCCTTCTGGGTCTGTGTGGTTCCATCTGTCTGCCATTCTATCCTCAGTCAGTTTTTCACCGTAACTCAAGAAGGACTTTGCATCAACTTCAAACGTGGTTTGTGGGTTGTCTTGGTGTCCCACAGAAGATGATAGGTTTGGGACCCCATAGGTCAAAGGTCAGCTCAGTCCCCATCATGAAATGTGGCAAAGGGGGAAACCCCCCCCCATATGATGCATAAAGTATATACCTAAGGCTGTTATGCCTACTGCATCCCTCCGAAAATCTGAAAGGAGTTCCCAGTAGTCCCACAACACAAACGTAAACACAAAAGAAGACACAAAAGGAGGCCCTCTTCACCACATATCGTGCATCCTTTTTTTTTTTCATTTTAAAATCCCATTACAGACATCATTATGGCTTCCATTATGGATGGTGGACTTACTAAAACTCATTTAATCCAAACTTACTGTCCAGTGGATATACATGTATGTCCTGGTTTTCCTTGTTGATTAGGCTGATCTAGCTGCCGAGTCCCAGCTGGACCCAATTCTGAGACGCAACCAGTCCTACGGGTCCTCTGAAGACGTCTGGAAATTCATCCGAGAACTTGGCATTAGCAAGGTGGGTAAAACTAATTGTTTGATGCTGAGATTTTATAGTGCAATACAGTAGAGTACAGTACATTGTAGAGTATATGTCATTGAACCTCTCAATATTATGCAGCAGCTGAGAAATATTGTAGGTACTGATGGGTCACAAGTGAAAAATTGGAAAATTGTTAAATAAAATTTAAGCAGGACATTCGCAACCAATCTTGTGTTTTTTACATTTTTTTCACACAACTGTTGCACGAGTTCTTTTGAGAAAAAGGAAAGCCCCACAATTCACTCTTGCTACATGTGCCTTTGTGAAGTGTCAGTTTCTTAAAGGGTGCTTTTTTTAGTGTTTTAGTTTTCTTGATTAACTCAGCTTGTATTAAACTTGTATTAAAGGATTAAGAATTCAGAGGTTTAAATTACATCTTTTATCAAAATTAAAGGCCCATGCACTTCAAGTTCAGCTCACAAATTTGTAAAATGTTCATTTTTTCGTTATCTCCAGTTGGCTATTTCTGTTTTTGGTTACTTTGGACAAGTCCATGTAGCTTCTCAAAAGGAGTTCCCCATTTGTTGAATAGTGCCCTCTTGTGACAAAGCACTTTTGATGTCAGTGTTGTTTAAATTATTATTTTGCTTTTCATGCACAAGTGCATTTTCAACGATCCCTCAGAGTTTGATCACTAAGAAACTTGTATGTCTCAGGGATCATGTGTAATTTAAGGGATAAACGTCGGTCATCTTTTCATGTTCTTCCAAGGTACATGTACATGTATGAACTTTCTAGTTATTATCTGCTAATACATGTATGCTTCTTCACCAGAAATGTAATTTCGGATCTCAGGGTCTTAAATTATGTTAATTTTTCTCAATTATGAGAATTTTCTTTTTTGGGGGTTTCCTTTGCAAATCGGTTTCAGCTGTTATGAGCTGCACATGCATTCATGTTTTATGAGATGTACGTACATGTATGTGTTATATCCCGCATGTGAAAATGTGAATTTCCTAGTAATGAGCAAGGAAACAAATTCCTTGGTTTTGTGTCCCATTTTCAAGCACACCCAGACAAACACGAACCTGCTTCAGATTCATTGCATGTAGGCAGCTTACCGATGCAGCAGTTAAAGTTGCACTCACCAAATTCAAATTTCGGTTGGTGTTGACAGGTCCCTTCTAGTCTGTGGTCAGCAAACTTGACATGCCCGGTTACATGTATCTCAGATCACAGCGTTAGTACTGTAGACCCAATAGGGCCTTGCCCTGTTTATTGTTAGGGTCAAAGCCCATGCAGCTTTAAACGACATTGCTCCTTTCAGAAGTAATACGTGGATTTGGCATAAACTGGACTAAAATGCTGCAATATGTGCATGTGTAGCTGTCTCTCTCATTGAGCTTTCCATTTAATTTTTATTATCGGTAATGGGTTTTACCCTTATAAGGAGAGCTTGTGATATATGTTCACAGTCTTGCTTAGGTGGGACTTGAACCCATGACCTCCTGCTTGCTAGTGCAGACTTCTAAAGTACTCGCCCACCAAGCTTGCCAGGCTCAGCTGGCCGGTCACAGTCGGATGTAGGGGGGGTACAAACAAATAAATATAGGTCAGTGTAAAGGCAAAACCCATAATTGACAAAAGAGAATCTCCAGTTCTTCTTCATGTAACTAGGCCGGTGTTTTGGTTGAATCGGGCTCAGGTGTTGATTGCTACATGTAGCTCCAGGGTTGCACACGTACACCAAAGGTGCAGTGCCGTGAACCAGTGGTACACGGGAACCTGGGAGCAGCTAGGTGGAACCTGGATCTCTACGCCCCCTCAAACAGCTTGACCCTCCTTGTCCAAGTTGTGACATTGGATCCCATCGCCCAAATCCCACAGCCAGGACTCTGTGATGACCTTGACTGTGAATCTGAAAACTGTTTTCAGTAGCCTTGTTTTTGTGTGTTTGTGGGAGCCATTGTTCTGCCAACGCTTTATAAAGTGATTTTGTGCACATGTGTGTATGGTATGTTGAAAGATAATCTGGCTGAGGTTGCATGCATTGCAGCAGCATTGGGATAATATTGTGCATGTACATGTATGTGCATATATTCTTTTTCAAACCGATTGTCTCTGTGTGGTAAATCATTTGTCACATTCTTCAAATGTTGCAACCAAGTACAGGAAAATGGTTTGTCAAAAGTCGCATTACCTTACATACATGTATGTACATGGAACATGTTGCAAAACCCTCGCGCATACATGTAGAATACAGTGTACCCTTTAGACATTGCTTACATGTACAGTAGGAAGGAAAGAACTGATTCTTGGTATTGTCTCAGAATAGCCTTTGCACTATTTCGAAATAATCATTGAATGATATAGATATGGTAGGAGTGAAGTCACTTTAATTGATTCTGAGCGACACCGAAGGAGACATTGACCTGGGGTCTGTCTTCAAATCCAGCAGTGTCGCACCATCTGTCAGTACAGATCAAGTGCCATACTCCCAATCTTAACTACATGTGTGTGACATTTCCGACATTACATGTATATATGTTTCGGAGCTGTTGAGGCAGATGTTACAGAGCAATAGCAGAATCCAGTCTGGTTCCGGGGACAGGTCACAAGAGGATGTATAAATACCTCTCCATATTAAGTTCAGTTAGAGCCGGTGCCTGGCATACCACTCCTTTTTAGGGTGGACTGACTGCAAGGGACCTGTAAATGAGATGCGGATTTTCCCTGGCAGTCTGCACTTGATTGGATCCTGCTGGGACTAACACAGCAAGGTACATGTACTGTACATTGCATTCTAGTACATGTACGCGTAATTGGCATGTGCCAGTGGATTCATTATGCCATGGGTACATGTACCAGTAATATGGTACACGTAGGCCTATGCGCAGGATGTGGTTTGGATTAATTAATCCATGTGCATTGGTAATGTCGAGCCTGGGCTGAGTTTTAATTCCCAATAATTGTTTTTGTTTTTCTTTTTTTGTCTTGTTTGACACTGTGGGGGATATAAACATTGCAAGTGATAAAATAAAGATCCGGCCACTGTGATTGAAAAGCGTGTGTCTGCATTGGTCCTTAATTGCGACTGTAATGTAACTGTTCACAGCTGTGTGATGCTAAAGAATGCAGAAGTACATTCACCACAGCCACCCAGTCGAAAGCAGTCGTCCTATACATGTACATTGCATTCGCTTGCCCAACTGTCTGGAAGATCAACTTGGTCACTGTTTTCAGATGCGCTGTGGAAAATATGAAGCTGTTCTTGGCAATTTCACCAAATCAGTCACTAGGTGTGGAATGTAGGCCATCTGTAGCAGCAATGGCCACTCCTTCTTCGTCTTAGCCCCAACCAGCATGTACTTACCGTAGTCCCACATTTTCATTTCCTGGTCAGTCAAGAACAAGCAAAGCTACATGTATGACCCGGTCACCTTTCGTTTGTTAAACAAATGATCCTTGTGTTCGTGTAAGTTTACGAATGTGTTTGTGTCATCACTGCATGTTGTAGCTATTTTTGTCATACTTTAAACATTCCTTGTTTTGAATGTTCCTACTTCCTTGTGGATTCCACTGCAAGGGTTTACAGGCACAGGATCTTTCGTGCAGTTAAATGTATCCAGTTCAAGTCATTAACAAAGTGTATGCTTTACCTCAGCTTCGTTTCGTTTGAGATCAACTTCAATTCAGATTATTGTTCTCCAATTGCTGATTCTTCCAAACAGATAAATATCCATGTCAAGGAAGGCTAGTGTCTAGTCTTTGTAATTGGAGATCTTTCCGTGTACAGGTACATGTATATGTCCTCCCTGAACATTTTCAACATTAGACAGGTTCCATACTTGGTAACTACACATGCATATTAATTTTGAAAACAAAAAGGCATGTTGAGTTGACATTGCGTATAATTCACGTTTGGCCAATACATGTATGTGCATTGTGCTGTTTGGCTGTTGCATTAGCCGGTTTGCAGTCATCCAAAAGCAATCGACTTGAGGAGACTATGGCTCATTATCTTTGGGAGGGAGAGAAGGTTTCAGATTACAGCAACCAAACTTTGGAACTCTTTATTAGGAATTTGTGAGACTATCGAAATCATTTGACACCATCAAGGACAGATTAAAATCATATCTGCATAGACAGGCGTTTGGTTAATACTTCTCAACTTATCATCGTTGGATGTCTTTGCTTATTATAGCGCAGTGAGCGCCGTTTGCAGTGGATACTGGCACTCTATAAATGTTCATTATTATTATAATTGTTACCATAAAATAGTGTTTACCAGATTCTATGCAGTTTTTCACTAAATTAAATCCATTAGTGCGTATTTAGTGAAGACAGTAACAAGTGTCCCAAAGCGAATCCAAGACATACGTAAAATCACCGGTGCCTTGGTTCAGGTTGACTCAAAACAAATGGGACGTCAGTTAACAATACATGTAACTCGGCATTTTCCATTATCTTGTTACATACTTTGCACCATGAGCAACTACAGATGAATGGTATGTAGAGTAAGTAAGTTGTAGCAATTCCTTCAGAAACTTACATTATTCACTAACATTGTACCTGTACATGTGGCAAGTTAGGAGTCATTCACTCATGTAAATGTACATGCACCGATATAATGTGTATTCTAGTGCACGTACACATGTACATGTACAGTACATACATGTACATGTATGCATAAAATAAAACACACGTGGCCTGATCATTTCCAGTCTAGCAAGAACAGTAATATCCTCAGTTAGTTTTGGGTATGTGACTGTTCACATGTAGTACATGTAAGTGTAAGTACACATGGCCAGATGCTTCTGGATCTCCGGACACTTTTGCAATTTTTGTTGCCAAGTTCTCACTTGCATGTACCAGTATACACGTAGGAGCCCATAGTTACAAGTTCTGTCGTCATTCCTGAGCAGACTATGTGCCTATACACTGGCACTGTAAAGGGCACGAAGCTTTCCGGTTTATTTTTGTATCGCAATGGTAACAAAGGTGAGGGGTGAAGCGAAAGAGAGAGTTGTTTTTCAACTGGCATAAGAAGCTGCTAGGTACAGTGGAACCAGATATCAATGCATGGTACACCTACTGACGCGTGCAGGTGAACTTCCTGGCGGTTAAACTGAATGCTTTAATAAAGGGTACTGCTGAGTATAGGGGTGCACTGAACCAATTCAAGCTCCATCAAAAATAGTGTAAAATCAACCAAGTTTGGAGCCCCATGGCAGGCAACTGAAGTCCCCGAGGCCTCTCAAACAAAAAAACAATGTGTTGTTTGGTCCTTCAGGTTTCATTTGATTTTCAATTTTTAGTAGGTTAACCAATGAATTTTTTAATTATCCGCCCAGAACAAACTCACCCCCCAAAAAGTGAATGTTGCCAAGCCCTCCCAGCAGCCATTTTTCAAATGACATACCTCACCTTCCTTCCTCGGGGTCTTCTGACTAATTTTCAATCCCAGTTTTTGTCTGCTGTGCCCCCAGATGGGTGCCCCTGAATCTACAGAGATGATCCTGGGCCATACTGACACGACCCCACCATTTCTTGGCCCAAGCAGACCCCTTTTTTCAAAACAATCTCTGGGGGTACTTTTTCCTTGAATTGGGACACTGCACCCATAGAGGATGACATTTAATTTGATTCAGTGCATTGGCAGTAGGCAGCCTACATGTACATGTATGAGTACACATCATTATGAATATCAAGGTGTCATGTAGGCATTATAAGCAGGGGCAGAATTTGTCAGAATTGTTTTCATCAGGACTTTCCTGAACCAAGGATTTTTCAAACACTCTCTTTGAGAATCTGCATAATCCTTAATTTACCATTAAAGTCTTCTAATATCTACATGTACATTGTAAAATTGATCATTGTTGAAGTTGTAAAGCTAAACACTGTACATTTAATTATGGTTGCATCTGAAAGCTAGGGTAGTTTAGAAAATGCCCTACTTTTATCTAGATGCAATCAGGGACGACTGAGCACCATTGTTTTAACAATCGATGGGTGAAACAACATACTTTCTTTTCAAATCAGGCAAATCAGTGCTTTTCTGTGCATCAGGGATGAGATTCGTCAGGATTTTTCCTGAGTTCGGGATTTTTCTAACAATCTACCAGTATTTTAAAAATCTGGATATCCTGAGTTTATCTTTGTGGTGTTTTTACACATAACAGTCGATATGGAACACAATAAATGGGCATTTTAAGGGGTGCCTCAAAGCAAACATAGACCTTACACAGCTGTGGGGCCATGATCAAAGCCTTGGAGGATTATTTCCTGCATTTCGTTTTCCTCCAATCTCATCTCTGATGTATTCTAGCATTGGATATAAATAAAATGCCAAACAGTCTTTGGAATAATCATTCGTAAAATACATGCAGGATTAGAATTTAGTACCTTATCCCTCAGCAACACCTTTGACATGTCTGTCTTCCCTGTCATTATAAAAGTTGACACGTGCTTTTAATCCAAACTGGAGAAAAAAAGGTTTTTACCTGTTGTTTTGAAAAGTGATGACGCTCATTTATCTGTGCTGCAGGGATAGGACATTAATGGAAAGCTTCTAAACAAGCCTTTCAGATGCAAGCTTACTTAGAGTGTTTAGCTTCATAACTATAGTTTACCAATTCAGGATTTGATTTTTTCATAAAACCCTGTAGAAACTTCAAGAAATTTGGGGGCCTTTAGGCAAACACAAATGTATTCCATGGACCTTACACTGCCCTGGGTCCCTCAAAACTTACATAGCTCTGGTGCTTATTCTGTGGCTATTTCATTTTTCCTCCAATGTCATTCCAGGTTAAGGCACTGGTAGAACATTTTACAAGGGTTTTCCCTTGCTTCAGGCTTGTCTACCATCTGGAAAACAAAAATGTAGTTCCCTTTGAATTTGAAAACATTCTTCACCCTGTGCTTGACATGTGATGGTGTTTGTCCCCCACAGGCAAGAGTGCTTCAGTGGCACAGCTGTGCTGAAAACAAACATTATGACATGAATGCTGTGTGTAAATTGGGGTTGGACTGTGGGTAAAGGAACAGTATGTATGCTGTGCAGGAGAGACGTGGTTGGTTGTTGACTGTTGTGTATTAATTTGAGACACATACGGGTACACATGTAGTCAAGGTGTTGAGGTGAATTTGAATACCAGATCACTATGTTCATAGCCCCTGGGAGGCTAACCTTCAGCTGCCAAGCTTTTAAGTAGAGGCACACCTCCGCGTTACTTAAAAGCTAGTATACACCATTTGTTAAATCTCTGAAATGGGACTGCCAGATAATAAATATTTACATGCCAGCATCTCACTGTAAAGTAAGTAAATAACATCGTCTGACACACTGTAAAATCTTTCCACCCGGAATGCTGTCATTTTTGAGGAGAAACCAATTTTACACTTTTCCCGTCATCAGCTTTTGTGTATTTGTTTTAACCTCAGTGAAATGATTATGTAGGATGCCCAGAATTTCGGGCCTTGACAAGCCGAAGATTCTTTAATATATGATCACAAGATAAGCCGGCAGGGTCATCCTCATAGAGGTCACTGTGGAGACAAACAGAGGATGGTCAATCTTGTTCCCGAGGCCCTGTACAATGTACATGCAGAATTGTAGTAAGGCTCAGCCGCATGATTCCATACATGTATGTATGTCTACATGTACATGTACATCAAAGACTTTTAACATCAGTATTGATGGGATTGACGGTTTTAATTGCATGCGCTTGCTGAAATCTGATCTGGCCTGCAATGGTATTGCATGCTAACACCAATCCAATTTTCCTGACTGGGAAAAGAAGCAGTTTCTGTTGTGGTCAAGGGGGCAGTGTTGAAAATTACTTGTATGCCCAGTTCATTATTTGGATTTAAATTGTCGCTGTTATTAGATCGGTACTGGGTTGGTGGATCTCAAAAAGAGTTCATCACCCTTAATCTTCCAGAGAAAAAGTGGAGATAACAGACTTTCTGTGTAAACATTATATGTAGAGTCGAATCTCGTTAATAAGAGGTCCTCCGGACAAATTACCTTGTTATAACAATGAAAACTAAAGGATTGGGACCTTAAAATGTTCTTGTTATAAACAGAATCTTGTATTAACAGTGTTATTATTATTATTCAGCTGTTCATGTACATGTACATGTATTGTTACCATATCAGCATATCTATAGGTGAAGAGTGTCACACCAGCTAGCATAGGCTACTTTAGAAGGCTAACGTTTTAAAGTGGTTTGCAAGGTTTTTTTGCAGCAGTTTTTCTCCTTACATACCCAGTAAATTATGTCATTGCTTTCAAAACGTCCACCTCCATGAGTACAAGTACATGTACAATAAAAAAAATAATAAATAGTTTAACGGGCTAGAGTATCGACAAGCAACAAGGAAGTGGGCCGGGACTGTGTCTTCAATGTTTATACTTGTTATTTACATGTACTTGTTTATTTTAGTTAGTGATCAAACTTGAAATAACTTATCATGTGCAGTTCACGACCAGAGTGGGAGTACCATGACTGAAGAAAATATAGGATGGGAAATGGCTTCACCATGAAACGTATCGGCACATATAAATGTTGTCCAATTAGTATGCTCACATATTTACATTATGATACACCACCTGTCATTTGCCTCTCCACATGTTACTTGCAGCTGTCAAATGATGTTGTCAGCATGAAATTCAAGGTGGGTTTAACGAGGATGGTTATTCTCCTACCCTGGATGCAGGTGGCGAAAGACACATAAAGGGGCTTCTGCTGTAACTGTCATCATCACTCATGCCCATCTTGTTTTAAGTTAATTATTTCATATTTTGGAGAATTGGTAAGTCCAGGGGTTTGAAAGTTGTTTGCATGAGTTGCTCCGTTCCATTGACTGTAATCTAGTACACGTGTGATACAGGCAAGCTGCTTGATTCCGAGAGTTCAGGGAGCTTGATTACTTTTTCCCTCACGTACCAGTACAAGGCTTTTTTCTGAAGATAGTTTTTTCATTTACTTGTATTTGGAATTTCTTTTTTAGAAAAGGAGTTACATTACATGTATTGTACATGTACATGTCATAAGGTCTATCTTCAAACATATCGTACATGCACATGTACATGTATTGGTACATCGGATGCAATGTACCGTGTGCAAAAAAAAAGCATGCAGACTACATGTACGTGCTGTAATAAGATTTTATGATGTAAGTGTACAGGCACCTTTCCATGCCTTCATTACCCCCCACCACTCAGTGCAGTCCTATACACTTAGTACATGGACAATGCACCAGCCCATGTGCATGTACATCCCCTCCCCCCGTATCTCTGTGAACTTGTCATGCACATTGTCTGCATTATTGATCAAATGAAAACCAAAAGCACATTTTGGATTGACACAGGTAATGGCAGGTGCTGGAAAATAAGTGACATATCACCACCAACCCCTCCCCCCCCGACAGCTGCCGCCGAATAAAATTTCATGTTGTGCATCTGCATGTAAATGAAAAGGGCACTGGCAAGCTTCATGCCATTTATTTTTTTACTCGCAGAAACAACTCGACATGTAAACACACTGAGCTGATGTTCCAAAAACTAAGGACACCCATGCATCATAAAACAGAAATGTTAACAACTCTTGGAGTTCAACATCATGAAGAGGTCACATGAGATATGACAGAAGTTGAGTTCCTCGCTACATGTCGTTGACAAAGTGATTCACATGTTTTTGCATCTAACCTTCTTGCATTACTCCAGTTGTTAACTTTTGTTAACACCTCTTTTGTTTACTTCCGAAATAGGAATTCTTTTCCACATGGTTCATGTGCCGATTATCTCTGGAATAATGTGTTAGAAATATTTTTACACAGAATAACACAAATCAGTTAAGTATGTGTAAATTTAGCCCACCATTCACTGTGCAAACAGCTCAACGTCATGCACTGTACATGGTGCAAATACACATTACCCTTCCTGGAACATTTTGTTCCAAGGAAATGGCCAGAGGAAATGTACGTGCACGTCTGTTCATGTACTCTATAGGTGTGCTTCCCAAGTTAGAAAACTGAAACATGTACATATATCTCTTCAGAATTTGTAGGTGCCATTATGTGCTTCCTGGACAAACAGTTTTCTTTTTCGTTCCTTTGGCAGTAACCTTTTATACGACTCAAAATATGACATTTACTTGAATCATGGGTGAACTTGAGTGCCCTTGTGTTCCAGTGGGGATATTGTAAAAAGCCCTGGCATATTTTTTGCCTCTAACTATTGCCTAATAATTTATCATCTTCAGCAATAAAAATGGCAATTAATGGCACCTTACAGTAGCACATACATGTACATGTCTATTTATGAGGGTATTCCTTTACTGTTTACATTTCCTTAATCTTCCGGAATTATATTTGGGAAAAAAAGAAAGAAATTCAGTGAAACAAGAGACAAATATAAAAAACCAAGAAGATGATATAAAAAAATTGAAAGAAGGAATCAAAGAGCTTCTGTGGGATCGCCAAAAGAAACAAAGTTAAGGGGCTCTCCTAGCTGAGAAGTTTGCCATACATGTAATTCAATCTAAATTCAGTATAGTATTTACAACAACAATAAAAAAACCACAATATCAGAATGAAACAAAGTAAAACTCCTGAGCAAGAAACAGCAATTTAGTAAGACTGACAAAACAAGCAAATGAAACAAGAAAGGAGAAAAGTAAAGCATGGAGTAAAAGGACTAATTACCACAAATCAGTCAATATCTTGAAATTCATCCTTCTGTAGGCACATTTTTCACTAAAGTTTTCAAGTTGGGACTAAGACTTAGCAAAATATGAACAAAATGTACAATGAATATATATATGGAATCTGCTCAAAATCGTAAAGTTTATTAGCTCCAGAACATGGATCAAAACAGGACAGATTTTTAACTCGACCACATTTTGAACATCTAAAACGTGTTTTAACGACCTAAAAGATACGTTACCACCATTCTACTTATACAAAAGTTGTTTTTGAAACAAAATCTGGGGAGGCTTAAGTCATTATGAATTTCAATCAATCATAATAATGATGTTATCGAAAAATGTATACTCTTCACATGAGAAAAGCCTCATCAAAATCTAAAAATGTGCACACCCTACAAACAAATTATTTCGTCATTCTATGTTATACATTATAATGTGCATTTTATGAATACATAAATAATACAGACGAGATTTCCAAATAACAATTTTTTGGAAAATAACTACATGTACGAATTGAAGTTAAGCCTTCCAAAATGCCTTGGAACAAACAGATACGTTACCGTAAGTCTACTTCAAGAAATTCACATTTTTTAAATAAGATTTTGGGATGTTCAAGTGGATATGAATTTCATTGGTACATGTACATATTGTGACAGGCAGACTGAATAAAGTCAATATAATCCCCAGTTTGGTCTTGTCTGTGAGCACCTTCAAAGGACATGTGTCTCAAAATGGCAAGTCTGTCTGTCATTTTGAAAAAAGGGTAACGTATCTGGTTATGAAATTGGCAACATGGGGATAAGGACAAATAAAATAAGCTAACCTTTTCCAATTTATTTTATATTTAGGGCATACCCATGGGCTGATAATAAAATAGCGTAATCACTGGTACAGTGTATGCACACATGACGGACAAATAGGAGAGTATTCATGAAACGCACTTTGGCTGGCGACACAAGACAACCACAATAAATATCACCTTACTGTCACCATTTCTGAGATTTTTCTTCATTTATAAACCTTCTTACCACATGGGTTTCTGAAACAAAACTCAAACACAAAGAAAATTCATGCAAAGAATTATCAAACACACTCCATACTTCTAAAAAACATGAGCCACACAAAAATGACACACTCGAACGCTTTAGTGGACAATGCACCTGTAGTGCTGTTTCCACTCCCCCCTCCCAACCCACACACCCACACACCCATGTACACCTCAGGCTCTACATACATGTACATCTCAACCTGCATCTTGTCTGCACCATGTTCCAATAGAGTAATGATGTTAAAAAAGTGGTCTTAGCTAGTGTAGAATTTATGTACTGGTGTGTATTCACCTGTTAACAGTCCTGATTTGCCAATTTCAAAATGATTTTACATGTACATGTAGATATGACCTGGAAGTGATCAGCTTTTTGTAGTCAGTATTTGCATTGTCCAGTGTATACATGTACATGTATGTGGTTGATGGCATTTTATATGCCCTAGCCATTTAGTTTTGTAGCTCCTGGTAAACAAATCCTGTGACGTCTACTTTTGACCGAACTTCTACGAGCATGGTTTAAAACCTGTCACTCGAAAGCTGTGTTCGCTCTGGACTTTTTTTTTTTAAACCCAGCCGATGGTAAAATGAAAAATGGCCCAATGTGCCCATTGTCAGCAGTTGACTTTCAACACAGAAAAGTTTTAGTGAGACTGTTGGAGAAGCAATTGTAACTGAGCTGGCAATGCAGTGACTTATGAGGGCGCTTTGCGTGGCCTTTCTGCATTTGTTTTCGTCCTTAGATACAGTGTTACTGTTCTCATTATCGTCTGGAAATGGTGCACTTTTAATACCAGTTAATTTTCGAACTGTATTAATGATAATTTCTGCCATGATTGGGACCAAAAGATGAACAAATGCACTAGAAATATTTGTCACATGCTACACCGTGGCAAAACGTCTACACCGTGGCATTACATCTACATGTTACTTCATGTGGGTTTGGACAGTACATGCACCCTTCTGTGCACCAGTATGTGGGGCTAAAAGTTACAGGTGGAAATTGTGTCTTGCATCATGTTATTCAAAAGCATTGCTGCTGTCCTGGAGAGGGTGGGTTTCAATTATGCTCTGTGTGCGTGTTTGTGTGCCTGGTGGTTGGGGTTTCTGCTGGGGTGGATGGACATGGTGTTACTTAGTCCTAAGGTGGCTCCATCCCTCTGATAGCCGGCAGTACATGCCTCTCTCTGAAACCCTTTCCGACTGGCTGCTGTTATCGTCACTGGTAGCCTGTTCCAGATCTGAGCAGCTCTTGAGGAAGATCCGTAGAGTTACTGTTAGCAGGTTGACTCTGGTGTGCAGTTGCCTTCAAGTGAGGCAATGTTGATGGGTCGGGTAGTGTCAGCTTGACCTGTGTTTGGAGGATGTTTTGAGGGGTATCCTTGGCTTTGTTGGATGCTATGAAGAAGCTCAACCTGCTAGGGGAGAGGTGTCTCGTGCAGAGTGTTCTGATCCCAGTGGCTTCAGCATATCGGACACACTAAACTCACTTCAGGAGTGCTGCATGACAAAATCAGGCTGACTGGTGCTGGATGACTCTCATTAATCCTGATGTTACGGTTTGTGCTGGGATTCCAAGCACTTGAGAGAAATTCAAGTGGCAGCGATACTGTTTCTGTGACCTCTCTGCTGGATTTGCCCAAGGTGTGCCTGATCAGTCAAGGGATCTTGATGCCTTGGCTCTGACGGCCTCTACACAGTTACTCCAGTAAAGGTCATCAGTAAATGACATCTCCAAGGTACATCTAGTCACGTGTAAACTTCTTCCCGTGTGGATGGCCTGTCCTGAGATGGCCAAGGTATGCGCCAGCGTCTTTTCCGTTGTGGTGATGCGCAAGTGGCTACACTCGGTGATGTTGCACTATTCATGTTTCCAACTCTGAGCCTAGTCAAGGACAGCCTGGAGATCAGCTTGGAGGCCCTTCAGATATCCAGGACTTTTGATAGACTTGCACAGTATGTATCTGAGACTGTCATCAGCAGAGAGCCTCATTGTTGACTGGAAAGAAGGAATGGGGCTGGACCAAGCACTAACTCCATCGGATATGACATCGGCAGGTGCGAGCAAGGGACATGTGTACCACTGACTGCAATTCATGCTGGGTTCTACCACTCAAGAAGCCTTCGATCCATGCCTTGCTTTGGTCTCATAAGCTCTGGTACAAGTGTTCAGGCTATTCCAGTAGTTGCCTTCATGTACATTGTAATTTTAATCAAACTACTGGTACTTGATTTAAATGTCTTAATTTAAGTTACTATTTGTTTGACTTTGTAATACATGTCAAAGCAATACATAATTTAAACTGCAAATACAGCTAAATTTGTGTAATTTGAAATAGAACTCTATATAATTGGGCCAAATGACCTCCAAGTTTAAAAACTTCAAAATCCAATTCTTTAAATCATTAAAAGAAATCTACAAATCCTGCCTCCCTCTGCTAATCTCCTAGGGGACCCAGACAGGACAACAGTTCATTGCAAACTGGCCACCCAGGTTAAATAATGAATAAAAATAAAAAGGGCCTACTAGCCTTCGTGAGAAATCCGTTCTGATAGATTCCTCTACCCCTCCCACAATCTCACAGACTGTGTATCTTAGTCTAAGTTGTCTCCTGGCTATCTTATTGATTTTCTGATTGTGTTATTCCATTTGCCTTGGAGATGAAATATGTTCCTATGGTTACAAAAGATGGAGTTTATCCTTCATCAATTGTGGGGGGAAAAAACCATGTACATGTACATGTACTGGTATGCACATGTAGTCTCACTTGTTAGTGTGACCTTACTCCGTGGAGAATTAAAATGTAGCTTCAGTGAAGAAATTTGACATTGAAAGTAAACCAGCTTTCATTCTTTTTGCTAAGTAAGACTTAGTCAGTTCAAATAATTGAATATTCCAATATTCAACCTTTGATTTGCTTGAATATTTAGTCGGTGTTACCAAATTGTCACAGAAATAGAAAAAATATCGTACATCATTGCTTCTACAGAGTAAAGCTGGAAAATCTTGGAAAGATAATTGTTGGCCTCATTGTCCAGCATACACAGTAAGTTTTAATTAGACCCTTAACCTTGAATTGATGACCTTGGGATCAATATTGAAGTTATACTGTCCAAAGATTCCATATTTTGGTAGAAAAAGGACATCACTGAAGAACTGAGAACCAAGCAATACACCACATGAATTGCTCTGAATTTTCAGTGCCAGAATGCAGTCCTTGATCATGTCAAATTGTAAAGGGCCGTCAATTTTCCGGGGGCATAATTGGAAAGACTTGCAGCATTAGCATTTTTTGTTGTTTGTGTATGCTGCTGCGGCAGGGGCAGAATTCTGCACTTTGTTAGAAGGCCAAACGAGAAAATAGTTGCGTTTCCCATTACTTTAGAAAAAAATTGGAGGGGAAAGATGGGTGCAAATTTGAGGGAGGGGGCCTGAAATTTGAAAGCCTGAGTTTTAGAGTGCAGTGATGTTCAGTTAATTTGTGTGTGTGTACTTATGCACAACTCGTTTGTTTAAATTCACAAGTGACAAAATGAAATTTAATATTGTGCTTGTGTATATGCAAAACTACAGCACTGTCCAATCCTTGGTCGAGTGGTTATTAAAGCATTGTTTGATTTAGACAGTGAATGCTAGGGGCACAAAGACATGAGCAAGCCACTTCTTATCAAGCTGACCAGCTTCTTATCAAGGTAACCAGCTTTGAAAAATGAACTAAACAGTAAAAAAAGAATACAGAGTGATGTACGCAATGGAGTCAAGGGTCGGCAACATGTTGTGGGTTCTGAATGAGTCTCTAGTTTGTTAAATTGGATACAAATGTTTCGGGGAGAGTTTAGTGCTAGGCACATGTCTGATTTATATACTCTCTCAGACTGCTGTGTGTTAGGCAGAGGATGAAATCATTCATGTTGGTTAACCTTCATTTGGAGAGTTTCTCAATACATGTAGGAGCTAGTTTGTTGTTAATCCTAAAAAAAGATCTTAGTCTGCATTTACCACTAGAGCAAATCTCTGTAAGTCTCTGAAACTGTCAAAGAAGATGTACATACATTAAATCGTTCACACTGATGTGAGTAATATGTAACCCAAACCCTATCCGTTTAAATGAGCTTTTACATCTTATTTAAAGGAATTGAGAGCACAAGCACTGTAGAAATGATACTACCACCTTTCCTTTTTTCGGTGGGAGCATTGAGGATCCTTTTACTGATGAAAGAATTGGACAGTTGTTTCTTGGAAAAAAAAATCTATTCTACCTTCTCAGGGTCCAAGACCTGGATATGCCTCTGGCATGTACATGTGTACTAGATTACACTCGTTTCTCATATGCACGCAAAATGGAAGACACTAAAAAAAGAAATTCTAAATTTGGATGTGACATTTTTAAGAATGTTGGTGTCACAAGGTTCACCATGATCTGGACAATGTGAGAGAGGCAACGTGAGCCACAGACTGCCAAACTTCACACACATTTTCCACGATAACTTCAAGTTCAATGAATCAAACTCACAGTAAAGCTGCCTTTTTGGGGCTTGTGACTTAGCAGTTATTCCTGCTCAGCAAACCCATAGTCGCACAGGCATTCCCAAGCACAGACATCAGCAGCCAACACACACTTCTGCTGGCTTTCCCCCAGACTGGACAGCAAATTCAGGGGGCTTCGGGGGTTCCGCGAGACCTCCAGCTGGTGGTGCTTGACACAAAGTGATGAGTCGTTCTCCAAAATTTGAGTTTATACTCCCACAAAAACGTTCACTTGAAATGTGCCGCCTAGACTTAGTCTGCATGGCAGTTCACTCTTGAGCTAGTTTCATTGAAGCCAAATAAAAAGTATGTGGGCATAACAAGCATACATGTAGTCAAGCAAATGCCTGAAAGTGTGCCTGGCAGGAATACTGTAAGAAAAGGACTTTACACCAGAAAACGTATAGTCAAAACATCTTATACTGGACCTTACCGATAGCCTCTGTTTCTGGGGTTTGGGAAATTTTAAATTCATGAATTCTCTTTCAATTTAAAGAAAAGAACCCAAAGCTGTATGTACTTATAAGTTTTTGTAGTGTATTAACCCTCCTATGCTGAAGTCACTCTTTGGGTCACTTGGTAAACACCTCAATGAAGCACAGCTGTGTCGTGTTGTGCACTGCACCAACTGTCCCTCACAGGAATATCAGATTGCACTTTTGTGCTGCCCAACAACTGTGCTTCACTGTTTCATGTGCATAATTGTGCAGTAAACCAAATGCAGTGAAGAGGACTGCACAAAAGACCCTGGGTCATTTTGTGCTGGAAACCAAATGTGTACACACTGATCCTGTGCATGTTTGTGTGCCACATAGAAAACACATGCAAAAGAGTGACTGTGGGCACTCGTGCATATTTGTGCTGTTAAACCAAAGGAGGGATAATTTTTGCCACATGAAATCTTACCGTGTGCTCCATGATGAAATTTTAGTTTTCCAATCAATATTACTTCCTAATATTGCAACTGCAAGGGAACACGTCTTTAAGTATGATTTTCCCCTTTCAAGTAACACCCTCTTTCAGAATCTGACTTAGAATTAGAAACACCAAACTTTAAAACTATGAAACTTAACCTCTATGGACACTTTGCCGTGGGAAAACTGGAAACTTTTACTGCTGCATTTGTAGTGTACAATCTTTTACTAACTTTTTAGTGTACAACTTTTCACTACATTTGTGATGCACAGTTTTTCGCCACATTTATAGTTTACAACCTTTAGCCACATGCCATATGAAATTGAATAGTTTACAACCTTTAGCCACATGTCATATGAAATTGATGTTTTATGCATACGGGTAGATAGTAATAAAGATGTTTAAGGATTCTTAGTTTCATTTATTGTGCTATTTAATGCAGGTTGAACTGGCTGTTGAAGACATAGAAACCATCTTAAACACACTCATCTATGATGGCAAAGTTGAGATGACGGTTCAGTTAAGGGCAGGGGCAACATCGTCTGGCACACCAGGCCAGGTCAAACTATACCGAGCCACCCAGCCACTGACTGAGCCCGCTGGCATCATGAGGGTCCCATGTGGGGTGTGTCCGGTGAGTTAGCTGGGGTTGGTGATTGGGGGAGGGAGAGAAACAGGCATCGGTGAGTTTCCCCTCGTGGGCTGTGTAAGAAAGAGTGAGGTGTAGTTGGTGATCGGGGGAGTGGCATCATCATATCATGAGGGTTCCTTGTGGGGTGTGTCTGGTGAGTTGAGTTTGGGTATGAGGGGAGGGTAGAGGAAAAAGGCATCGCGGGATCATTTGCTGGGTGTGTCCAGGGAGTTGGGTTTGGTACAGAGTATTTGGTTCCAAGGAGTTGAGGGAATGGTAGCAGTAAAGTTCTCCTGACGGATGCGCCAGTGACTTAGGGTTAAATTCAGTGATTTGAAAGACATATCATAAGGCTCCCGTACTAGTATGAGATGTGTCTTGTGAGTTAGGGTTTGGTTGGTGGGATTTGGGCGGGGGGAGGTGGTGGTAGAGAAGCAGATGTCAAGAAGGTCCCCCTGTGGTCATTGGGCCCATGTTACTACCAGTACACTCTTTCTACTTCAATTTTCATGGGACATCCAGCTCAAAGTACATGTACAGCAGCAGTGTTTTTTGTTGGATGCGAAAACAACCGAAGCGAAATCGTTCCAGTTGAAGCGTTTTAACTGTGATTGGCAAAAACAGGTTCAGTCCACAGACTCGCTTCTGAAAAGGGCAGGGTAAACATGCATTCTCTGAGTTGTGTTGTTCAAAGAGCTCAAGCTGTCGAACATTTGTGCAGTGTTCGACCTCTGACTGCTTCGTTGCTGAAGCCTACCCAGCGACATTGCAGTGGTTGCCTTCTCTCTGTTTTTTCTACTGCGAATCTGAAATGAGCTGCCATCCTTTGTATTGTTGCAAGAGAGGGCAGGGGCAGAGGGGCGCGACTTACAGTACTGACCATGGAATGGTGCCCCAGGGATCAGTAATGAATCATTTATTTCACTGAAGCACAAGGCAGACTCTCTGCAAGTTTCATTGCGCAGAAGGGTACCTATAACCTTTGTTGGACATGCACATAGTGGTGATTTCTAACCAGGGCTGGGAAAGGGAATTGTAGCCCGATTCAAACAAAAATGAGACAGGATGGAGAGCGTTGGTAAGCGAAACCAAAATATTCCTGAAACTGTCCAGACCGGAAATGTCTGAAAGGGGATGAGGATGACTCTGGAGCACTGACAGCAATATCTCGGCATCTGTGCTTCACGATTTTTTCTGGCAGTTTTTTAGTACTTCAATACTAACTTCATATTCCGAGTTTACAAGGTCAATGAAGTGATAATAACTGTCCTTTCTTGTTGTCTGTGTTCATCTTTGTCAAAGTGATTGTTTCCGTATTAACGTAGACAGATGTACAGTTACCGTAATTGGGAATAATGCTTTTTGCTCATTGTATCCAGAATTTTGGCTTAATTGAGTTTGCACTGATGAGAGTCAACTGCAGTTACCAATGCTGTAATCAAGCCCTTGGCATCTGAGTCCAAGTCCGAGTCATTCGAGTCCGAGTCTCGTCCGAGTCCTTGTATTCTGAGTCCAAGTCCAAGTCTTTGTGTCCAAGGCTGAGTCCTTTTATGATTCTCAAGTAACATCAACACCAATGTACATGCACATGTATTAATATAAATCACAAATATGACACATTATTAAGATTGAAAAGGGCATTTTATAAAAAGTTATAATTAAACACTCTTTTTATTTCACCTTTATTAACCCTAACCCTGCTTAATGCACCAGAGGTAAAAAGTTGTTGCATTTAGCAGGCAACGCAAGTCTGCTGGTGGTATGCATTCTGGTCCATTTAGCAGGCTTGGTGTTTACGCCCTAGCAACTAGAGCACCAGAATGCACTGGTGCAATCTGACATAAATTAGTTCACTGCACAATGCACCAATATGCACCA
>NW_019091362.1:3073-17285 GCF_001949145.1 Acanthaster planci
TTTAGATTAGGAACTTACGAAGTCCATCACAGTTGTGCGTTTTAAGAGCAGCATCTTACCATGTGATAAAACTCATTATTCCGCTGCAGTCGCACGCACATGACTGAAAATAACGTTGGACAGGTTGACGATGGCGAGTGAAGGATCCGTGCTTACTCTATCTTCCAAACTTTCTGCTCTTTATTGTTGTAACACCTAAGCTTCACACTTACCCTCAAGAGAACCAAGTCATTGTACGGATAGCCGCGGGAATAAACGACGTTACAACTTTTGCTTACGACGAAAATCGTGAGAATCGCGTTTTCAAACCATCATATCACAGTGCAGAAAGTTTGTTTTCAGAACTGCTTAATTTTCAAGGAGGCAATTTTAACTGCACGGCCTGATACTTACCTAGCGTTTAGTTGCAACCATTCCACCCGTGTCGTTTGTAAAGTTTCAGCGGAGGAAGAAACTCTTATATCCAACCTCGCTTCATACGTTTCAACACGAACTTAATACAACTTCCCTAGATGATGTAAATAATCAAATCATTAATCACAATTTAATCGAGCAACACGGAGTTACTTTAAAAACACTGTTTAGGCATAATTCTGTTCGGAAGACTGCAAAGAGAACTCGTCGTGGCAAAACCACACGAGTTGTAAGAAACCATTTTGTACACCTCTATTACGGTCTACATAAAACAAAACAGCGGTGGTTCTTTGAAATGTGTAGATCCTTTGCTTTCGACTGCCAAGTACTGAGAAATAATTCTTCAATGTAAGAATTTAGAAAACTCTTCTGCAGTTTGTAAATACTTTGCATACATTATCCTTTTTTTCATGATGGCCAAAGCACCCGATGTAGTTGAACCCTTGTCGGCGGTGAGTCTTAAATTGCCACCGTCCATGGTTTGCACAATAAAGGCGCAATTCCAAACTCGCCAAATTACGAGCAATTAAATTCGCATATGTAGTGTCCTCACTTCAATAGGAGATAGCCCGAGGTTATGGGTGTGTTAATTAGCCCTCCGATAGTGAATCAGTACGGCACATTGAAAACCAAGCTAATTAAAGAACATAAGAATCTGAACAAAACCGGTTCCATCAACTGTTAATCTCTTAGGAACTTTGTGATAGAAAGCCATCACAGCTTCTTCTTCCCCGTAAGAAGCAACTGCTTGGGCATGCCCCTTGACCCCTCCCCCCTAATTACGACCCACGAAATTATTTTGAATCTGCATTTATATTTGTAGTTTTCTAATACAGGGGCGTAGAGAGACATTATTCATGTGTCGACCATCTTGAGTTTAAAGTGAGGTGAAACTTTTCATTTTGTAACCTCAGAGTAAAATAACTGTGACTAAATAAAAGTCCATACAAAATCCTGCTAATTTTTGTTTGGAGTGATTCAAATTTGATACAAACTACATCTAAATATAGGAAGTTCGGAACAAATATTAGTTTGGCACCACCTCATTAACAGATTATATTGAATATGACAGATTCAACGAACAGGATCTTTAAAAAATAGCTTCCCATGGTACAGTGAAGTAGAAGCAAAGCGAAACGCCTCTGCCCCGACCATAGGTCTGACGACCTTAAGGAGATAAAGACGACGGAAAGAGGTTCGTTATCAATTACAACCAATCCAAACGAGTGGACCTAACACCATCCCGTTCCATCCTCAAAGAGAAGGCCCAAAAGGCCTCAAAAGAGAGGCCCGAAGAGTTCTTATTAGATTGCTATCTGAATACTACAATATTTAACTCATTTTAAGAGCAAGTTAAACTACAAGCGTACTTTTTAAGCGTTTTAATTCACTGCTCAAATTTGGGAAAGTACTGAAGTTTTTAAGAACAGTTCATAGCAGTTAAAAAGCATTCTGACAGGTTTCTCCAGCTTTTTTTCGAATGGCAAAAAATGGAAAACTCTATAGGCCAAATGCGTTAATGGCACGTCATAATTATAGACTAGCTAAATGGTACTACGAGCCTTTTTAACATGGTCCGTATAACTGAAACGTATGTGCATAATTTCCATAGGTCTGAACTGAGTGAAATTTGAAATCAAGCATTATTGTCATTAAACATTTATTAAGTGTGGAGAGCTACTGTGAATATCCACAAAATGCGAAAGATATCGATGTAGTACTGTCTCGTTTTAGTAGGCTACCCAAAGAGAGTCGTTCCGGACTTCTGTCCTCTCAAGTAAAGTGGCTCTGTGATGACTTGCTGGGCACAATACTGCTTACGGTCAATCCTCATCCTCCTGCCAAGCAGAGATAAGTTGGGCTGTTTTCTCCTTCAGATAAACCTTCAGTCTTTCCTTCTGGAAATGAAGACGAGTGGAAAATGCACAGTTTGGTATTATGTATTTATGTATATATGCATATATGTATTATGTATATATTATGTATTTTCTAAAGCACCTTAACCTACCTGTATTCAACGACTTATTAATCTCTTTCACTACACTTTCATTGTGTCGTTGTTTCAAAGCATTCTTTCTCATTCTTAATCTTCCACATATTACAAACCCATTCATACAATACACATTAGCAGTGTATTTTCTCTTGGGCATAAGCTGCAAAACTATTTCAGATTTATTTCATTCTACTTTTGGGTTGGGGATAGCAAAGAACTGGGATCTGTTCTGGTTTTAAGGTTTTTGATGTCGCGTTGTACAAGCATACACAACTTGTATACATAACTGAAGTTTCCTCCTTGAAGCTGAACTTCCAAGCACCACAAGAACTACCCAGGTATTTTTAAAACCAACCTGACAATGCAAAGCACCTTTCGCAGTTTTAAAAAAGTTGTGCCTGAACACAACCAAAAGAAAGCTATCGGGCACAATTAAGGGAACAGATATGTGATTGACCTGTTTTACATGTGCGATAGACCTCTTCACAAACAAATCATAATTATGCACGCATGGGCACAAATGGCCTTGGCGGCAAGAAGTCTGAGCGGACCACTGAAAATGTACAGGGGTGCGACTTCAATAATCATTTTCTCTCAGTTTTTCTGTTTTGTTCAGTTTTTTCTCCAGAAAATCCCATTAAACCGTTTTCGCTAATAGCTTCTTATTTACGTGCAATTTTTAGTGCTCTGTAAAAAGAGCTTAAATCGTAAATTTTTCCTGTGCGCACAAGATCGTTGTTTCTTAGTATTGCTCCTTCCATCATAAGTAGAATAAACTACATTAGTGTTAATGGAGCTAACCTGTGCATTTGTAAAAACACGTACCGATGTTCATAGTACACTGTAAGTACATGTACATAGCTTACCATTGGACTTGGTCATAGACTGGAGTACTACCAAAAGAAATGGTATTCAGTTGCTGTGATTGGGGTTGTATAAGACAAAGAGCAGATTCCAAAGAGAAAGGGATCTGTGTTTTTTTTCAGATTTCCCAAGTGCAGAATCGAATGGGTACACTTACGTTACGTGTACATTGAACCATGGAGGTAGACTGAACATCAGGGCGTACTACACAGGTTGGCTCAAAAACACTAATGATGCAGTTTATACTTTATTACCGTACCACTCAAAGCAAGGCATTGTCAACATATGCATGCAAAAACATACATATACGAACACATACATATACATGTATTTACATACACAAATATACATGTGTATAATTATGACAACACAAATAATGCATAGTGAAGAATATTGACAGGCACTGAAGCAATGAGATGAGATATAAAACAATTAACACTTAAACTAAACAGACCAAAAGGTGATATCAGGTGGAATATCCGGTGCAATAAAAATCAATTAGAAGTGTATGAGTTGAGGAGTAATTTCTTATACTTGCTTTTGAAACTAAACAGAGTACTCAGGTCTCGAAGAGATTCATCCAATGAGTTCCAGAGTTTTGGCCCCTCATATTTAATATTTTGTTGGGCAAGTCGGGTTCTTGTATATGATAAATGAAATTGTGAGGCTTGGCGGGTCGAGTGACACTGGAAACAAGAATTCATAGCAGAGTTAAAAAGGAGTTAGGAAGATCCCTTTTGGTTAATTGGAAAATAAACATCCCTCGTTGAAAACGGTATATGTCATCAAGTTTCAGGGTTTTGTTATGATAAAATAATCAGTGTGAGCCAAATATGAGAAATGGTTTATAACACTCATTGCCCTTTTTTATTTAAAAAAGTCGATTACATAAAGTTTGTAATGCGTTACCCCAATCCAAAATTCCATTAATTGTGTATGACAAAATGAAAGTATTTGCAATGTAAATACGATATGCTTAGGTATGATAAACTTTAATCTGTTAATCATACCAATATTTCTGGAAATAATTTTACACAGGTAATCCATACGAAGATTCCAAGACAGTTTGTGATCAATAAATAGTCCAAGAAACTTAGTGCTCTTAGTGCGACGTATAATGGAAGGTGGCCATACTAAGAAACGACGATCTCGTGTGCATAGGAAAGGTATGATTTTAAAATCTTTTACAGAGCACTAAAAATTTCACTTAAATTTAAAACTAATAGCAAAAACGATTTAATGGAATTTTCTAAAGAAAGAAATGAACAAAGCCAGAAAACCTGAGAGAAAATTATCATCGAAGTCGCACCCCTGTACATTTTCGATGGCCCACTCACACTTGTTGCCGCCAAGGCCACTTGTGCGCATGCATGCATGATTACGAATTTATTAGTGAAGAGGTCGATTAGACCGGCTCGGGAGAATGGACCAAATTAATGCCTGAGCAGCAGGTGAGGGCATTGTGGGTGTTCATTCTCCTGAGTCGGCCTTTAATGTTAGTTTAAGACCGACCAATTCCATTCATTAATGGTATTCATTCATTTTAGAGTAAGTGAAAGGAACGAATATACAGTAAATTTCAAAGGATTTTGTTCACGAATTTTACTTTCTTTTTCCCAAACACTCCCGTCAATTGATGGTATATTCTTGTGCAAGTGCATGTAGCCCAGAAGAGTCTCCCATTAATATGAGCCGTTTTCCAATACTCAACTTCTTCTCCGTCTCAGGCTTCGTGGCACTATCAGACTTACTATTGCGCTTATAACGTCAAATTTAGGAAGGAAAAAACAGTTGAAGGCTCAGACGGGGCCCAAGTCGAGTATGGGAAAACGGCCATGGACTTAGCGCGCGTAGCGAATTCCACCTGCCGCGTGCATACAGACTCCTGACCAATCGGAAACGATTAAACTGTATCGTATTAAGGTGCCAGCGCGTGCTTTACGTAGTGGCATTACTAATGTTAAAACATGGTCACTTGACGCCCGGGTATTTATGAATAAGGGAATAAAATGCGTGTCTGGCCTATCTAAAGCGTGCATTTAAGGCGGGTCTAGGAGAATGGACGTGATGCCCATTCATAAAAACCTTTTTAGTCAAAGAGTCAAAAGAAATTACTATATGACTGATGTTCAAAAGATTTTTTCTAGAATTTCACTTTCATTTTCACAAATACCCCGTCCATTGTATGGATTAGTCCTTGTACAAGTTGTCAGGAAGAATCTCCATGTATACTATGGGCTTGGCACCTGCGTGGCGTGTTCAGCGTGCCGCGTTGCACACAGGCTCTTGACCAATTGGGTGGCTTAAACTGTCTTGTATCCAGGTGCCTGAGCGTGTGTTTTTGGGTTTTTTTTTCAAATTTAGGGGGCATAATCAAATGTTGATACACGGTCACGTTGAGCGTTGTTTCATAGGGAAACTGTCTGAGGTACTTATGAATGTTTGTTTAAATGCTTAAGACAATAAAGGAATCTGCTGGAATTACAATTAGAATTACAATATTTTACCTTGCGGCGTTCTGACCGGCTGCACTCTTTTATCAAGGCTCTTAGCTCTCGAACTTGTCTCTCCAGTTCACGTGCTTCCATGCCATCTGATGGGGACACCCTTGTTTTGTTGATTGGCAAAATGTGCTCTGGGTACGCCTGATTAAAGTTCCACTGAACTGTATCGTGACAAGACTCTTTACCCTTTGGTGTTACATTGTATGCAACTGGCCCATTCCAGCTGAATCCCAGGTAAAACGTCACAGTTTCTTGGCTGGGAGTGTGTTTCAAGTACGGATATGCCAATTTAACCCTTATCTTCATGCCCTTGGAAAGATGAACCAGAGAGGTATTACTGAGAAGAGTACCTTCCAAGCGAAGTAGTAATTTCTTTACAGCCTTTGACTGCCAGAAATTGTCATGTTCAAGCTTTCTTTGAGTCGCAAGGATTTCGTGGATGTGAACGAAACTCTGGAGATCTTTCCCGTGACCCAAAAAGAAATGGGTTCTTGGTTTCACATCAAAACGTGCGTGACGACTAAACTTGTCTTCGCGCGACGATTGTTGGCCAAGGTGCTTCTGCCGACCGATCCATCGGTTCTGTAATCTATCTATGTGAGTTGATAAATCTTCCCTATCCCTTCTTTCAGAGATTGCATCAGGTATTGGCCACAGAAACATCATCATGAAGAAAGGTGGCCAGCAGTCAGTTTTACTATGATCCAGAGTATTTAACGGCCTGACAAATTGCTGATATACCTCGTCAGCTGACATTACTTGCTCCCCTGCTGAGGAGAGCGCCAGGTGTATGCATACAAGATGCCTCAAATCAAAAACGTTGTAATGATCTGAATTTGTCAAAAGGAGGTCCCGTGCTTCTTTCAGATTGGCCCTTTGACATTCTTTTGCCAGATTAAATATGTCACCAAAACTTCTGCACTGCAGTTTTATTACCNTTTCTTCGACGGCACTCAGCAAGACTTTCTGGGTCTTGGTCGATGTCACTGCTCTTTTCTAAAGGTGAGGGTTCACCATAGTATTCTTGATATGTCTTTGAGTATGTTCTCATTTTTTCTCTCATTTCATCCAATTTCTGTCCGGCAACATTTGCAGAAGAGCCGTCCTTGTAAAATGTTAAGTTGTCATCCATGATATGTAGTACAGATTCCACTCTCTGTTTCAATTCTCTGATTCTCGAGCTGCAATCCTCATCGAATTTGGGATAACAATCTGGAGGCAGACGTAGATTCAGGAGGTATTTTCGGAGAATGTTTATATCACCCTTGGTTCGGAATGGCTCCATAGCACATTGGATGACGTTTAGTAGTCTGAAGGCGACATCCACTTCTGCATATAAACCGGTGTACTCTGTCTTTGCATGGTTTCTTTGGAGACATCATATGACTTGTGAAAGGCCTCCATGGCTTGGAATGACAGGGAGATAACTTGTTTACACACGTCAGAAGAAAGGACTTGTTGCTCAACCAAATATTTTTTTGTTATGGCATTGAAATGTGTATTGTACACTCGGCCTTTTGTATCCCAAAAGTATGACTTCTGAGGGTTAAGTTTCAATGCCTTCTCGGCAAACTCTACGGCCTTTCCGAAATTCTTTTCTTTCAAATGAAGTCTCGCAAGCTGCTGTGCAATGAAGGCATCCTGGAGTATTTTGAAACCTGTTTGTAGTATTTCAGTGGCCTTTTTTGGTCCTTGCTGGTTGCAATTGTAGACGTCCTGAATGAGACGGGAGAAATCAGTTTTTGTATTATCACCAGGATTCAATCTTGTGCGTCTTACAAGTAGATCGCGTGCTATTTTTGCCATGTCTTTTCTGCGGTAGGACCATGACCTCATCAAGTCACTGTTCAAATACTCCAGAGCTACGTCCGCAATCGTTTGTCTCTCATCCTTTAAGATCTGTTTTAAAGCTTCTTGAGCTACACTTTCATGCAGAATTTTAATCGTTCGGTTCTCTGTCATCAACACGATGATTTTGAAAGGGGCTGAAACTGACTTTTCCCAATTAGTCAAAACTCTGCGGTTTAAATATGCCGTCTTTTGGAGTTTCACGCCAGCCTCCATGAATGAATCACAACATGAGATAGGGATTTCTGCTTCATGCATGTACGAGTTCAGAAAGGCACACATTTTTATCAAACCTTTCTCAGTTTTGTTAGCATCACTGTGACGAAGTATCTGAGACACAACATCTTTGATGTAGTCCTTGTTGAATTCCTCTTTCATGACCATAAAGGCGAGCAAGTTCTGAGGCTTATAATGACCCGTTTTTAGTTTGCTTTCCTTGTCATCAAGCTCAATGTACTTACTCTCGAACCATGCTCTTTCTGCTTCCGTAAGTTTTTGCACCAATGGAACATAAAGATCCGAATTGGTTTTAATCTGCTTGATAGTTTCTATTGGATCCATGTTCCGCTTGCAATGAAGAAGAACGCAGACAACCCCTCCCTTCATAGGAGTATCCTTTGATGCCTCTTCTAGCTCTACAATTAAATCCAGGACTTCAACGTCATCAAAATCATCGATTAGAACGCACACAGGAGGGATATCAGCATTGTACTCCGTATATCCGTACCGTCTACACCCCAATATTTGGTTTACCGTATTGGTGGTTATCTTGTCAACTACGATGCAACGGTGATCCTTGTGAAGTTCCCATAAAATCTGTCGGCCAAAAGTGCTACCTCCAGCGCCAGGTTGGTGCAAAAGAGTAACTGTTACGATTAAGCTGTCTTCGCTCTTTGATCGGTCAAGTGGTTTCACTACTTTCTGAAGTGTTTTCCCGAATCCATTTCGCTTTAGCACGTGCCCACAAGCATGTGGACGTTTTCTTTCTCTTTCATCTATGACAAAATTCCACCAGTCAATCTTTGCACCCCGGTAAAAGTTAAGTTCTTTCTTTTCTGCAAACTTTTGATAGCCTTGAATTGATTCATCAACATCGGTGTTTTCGCACTCGTTTTTGCAAATAACGGTTATGTCATTCCATTCTTCCTTCTGTTTAGCGGGAAGAAAGCAGGAATTTCCCGGCAAGCAGAAAGGGAGTTCATGCTGCCCAATTTGGTTTACTGCATGCATTCGCATCATAATACGGTTGATATCTTGCCATTTCAGTCCAACCACACTCCTCTCATCGATTTCAGCCTTGCTAAACCACTTTTCCACACCTTTTACAAACTGTGCGTAAACATTCTCATCTTCAGTGATACATGTTATGTTCTGTATGCCTTGGAAAGATGAAGACATTTTTCTGAAAATGTCACAAACGATTCCCAGGTCCTGATCGGACAGGAGCAAGAACACAATAGCAGCACGTCCTTTTGGTATAACCGAAGAGAAGAAAGAGATTGATGCTTCTACATCTCGGCTACGTTCTTTGTTCCATTCTTGCAGATCCATGGGAAGGCTTTCAATGGTTGGGTTGTCCTCTCGCCCGTTAGCGAAAAGCCAAAGTGTCTTTTCAGGAAATCCGATACTGGTTTGTAGATCTTCTTTTGACTCGATGTTTTTGAACAAATTTGGTTGCTGCAGAGTGACCATTCTATTGTCATGGTAGAGCTTACACAGTCCATCCGACAGAGACTGTGAATCAAAGTCCAAGACGCTTGCCCATTTGATTGTCTTAATAAATTCAACATTTCGGAAGTATTCAGTTTTAGAACTCTCCAAGGAAAGAGAGGGAGCTTTGTTTGCAACCAGTAACGGATACGACTGGTCAAGTTCTCCACACTCATCGCCCGTGAGTAAAGTACGAAGTCTGGTTTCTCCGTTCTGTGATACTTGACCAATGGACGCTTTGATATCTGACGGAATATCGCGCTGTGTTTGCAAATATGTTGACGTTCCATGATGTTCTTCGTTATACTTTTTGGACGGCTGGGGCTCTGAAGTCATCTGGTTTCCAGGAAACTCTCCGCTTGTTTTGTGTGACATGGCCTCACTTGGTGAATCCGGAGAAAATTGAGGTGGTTTTACCCTGCAAACTGAAATACTCTCTCTTGGCACTGGAGAAAATGTTAGCAATGTGGTATCTTGTTTGCTCTTGCTTTCACCTTCGTTGGTAGCCAATGGGTTCTGAAATGGTGTTATTCTATCTTCGGGTGGGATAATTATATCTGCCTCTGTGGATTCTTGGCCTCTGTTCTCTCCATACAGTGCCCTTTCTTCCTTCTCAGATGCTTTTACAAGGGATGTTTGATGTTGCTCACTTGGTCCAATCTGCTTAATTTTCGTCTTCCTACCCGCCTCATCTTTCTGTCGAGAGGACGGCATTTTTGGACGGACCACGGGTTGGGATGCTGCCTTGGTATGGAGTTTTTCAGGTTTTTCAACAACTGCATCAGCTAATACCTGATCAGAATCCTCTTTGCTTTCCCCAGTAGAAGATAGCAACATTTGCTTACTGTTTGAAGGAGAGGTCAATTGACGCTTTTCCGATTTCAACCAGTTATCTTTATGATGTAAGATGAGTCTTATGTGCCCCTTTCTCATATCAAAATCTTCGTGTAGTTGGTCTTTGTTGTATATTTTTAACTCCTCACCGTTTATCTCTTCCTCATACAGCTCACGTGCAACAGAATCTGGTACACCAATACCAAGAAGCCACATTTTTACATGCTCCTTAGTCCAATCTGACATACGTACAGGCAACGTCTCTTGTTTTAGAGTATCTGCAAAAATAGTTTACATGAAATTTGGTTTTCGTGAAGAACATAGCATTCAAGTTATGCAACTTTGAATAATTTTGAAGATAATTAAATACGACAGAGCCTAGTTTATGAACTGCTTTCAACCATTTCAATTGTAAGTGTGCGGAAATGACATGAGAAATTTGGCAATTCCTTTTAATTCAAGCACATTTAAATCACTAAATGACATAAAATTCTGTCGCAATTGTTGCAAGTGTGGACCCCACTCTGTGCATCAGGTATTAATTCTGAATACTTTCATAACTTAGATATTTTCAATATGAGCGATTCCTAATACGGTGCGCAAAGAAGCGTTTGCCGCAGACAGGCCACTTTTCAAGTTCATGATCGACTTGCTACCGCGATTAAGCGCAATTCATACGTATTTTGGGAATATTTGATTGAGGCGCTCCCTACACAACAAAAAAAAATCATGTTGACTACCTAACACCTATTTGCTATTAACAGTTTCCAATTTTCAACCAAGATCAACAAAAATTCAGAAACAATTCAAGTTTTCTGCCCAAAGCGCAGTTAGCGAATGAGTTTTTTGACTATTTGTCTCACTATGCAATGCAAAAAGGCCTGTCCATGACGACCTCTTGGTTGCGTACTGCATTGTGAATCGCCTTTAGTAATAACATCATATGCTTTTTACCTCGTCTTTTAACAGTCAAGTAAAACAACTTGTATGAGTGACAATACGTTATTCACCCCTTTCGACATCTTTTCGACTGCAAATTTACCTTTTTGTAACTTTTCAAAGAATCTGCAACCTTCCTGGTAATCACTTTCAAGTATTGTCACTTTGATGGCCATGTTGCTCTTGTCTTCCGTTGTAAGTTCATCAGTAATCAGAATCTCGGTGAACGTCTTGGCTAGTTCGCCACTGGTGTACATGTTCCACAGCTTATGCAGACCTTTCTGACTTTTGACGTGCAAAACAAGTTTCACAGACCCCATTTGAGCATGTGCAACCTCCGCGTCGAATTCAACAAAAGCTTTTGTGAAAAGGGTCATCATGTGGGTCTTGCCATGTTGCCGTAATCCGTGTTTTATCATTTGCACGATTGTTGCATTGCTTTCTCTGTGGGTCTCTCCATTTTTCATTGCATCGACATCTACTGGTATCTTTGCTGGAAAACGTAATAAGTTAATTAATTCACAGTTAGAAATTTGTGATAACGTGAATGCTCCAAAGCAATATTCATTCAATATTCATCAAATGTGTGTTTAATTTGCCATAAACAGCGGTACCGTAGTTAATCTGGATATTCGTAGTCGGAAATTGTTATTCAAGGAGGGTTGGCACAGGTTTATGGAGTCGGCAAAAAATTGTCACTAATTGAAACTGATATTAGTATATTTTAGTTTGTTAGTTTAGGTAAACTTACACCTAGATTTGTGAAAAATATACCCACAGTAAACAGAACATCAACAATGTTTGGAAACATATTGGTGAGACTGCCAAATATTTCGAAATATCCAGCATGTACCGTAGTTAAACGAAGAAGCAACTGCGGGGCCAAGTATAATAGGGCTATTGGTGACTCCTTTAATGGTCAAGTTTTGAATTTGAACGCTTGATTGTGTAGGCCTGTTGGGATCAGCAGCATAGCCGCTCGTCGAAGACGATTTCTGAGACAATGAGGGGCTTTCTTCACCAGCTGAGACGTCTTCCTGCGTTGGCTTTCGTTCAGGTTCCAGTCGCTTTTCTGTAGAATGCGTGAACCAAGTGAAACATTGAGTGAAAACAACACAACAACAGATTTAAATGGCGCAACATGTGACCTTAAAAATAAACTGTTACAGTGAAAGCACATTATAATTTCGATTAACCTACTGCACTCGACATTTCGATTTAAAAGTTTCTGGGAATGCCTATCAACAGCATGGACACCTGGTGAAGATGATATCTGATATGCTGAGGAGTGTTCTTCAGATGCCCAGGCATCTTCTGACGTTAGATTTTGTTTAGGTTCCTGTTGCTTTTCTGTGAAACAATAAGAAGGAAAGCAGTGAGTCTTAATTGAAGCTCAGCTTAATATTCAGTAACTCTTAAAAATACAAGGATTTTTTGATGCGCGGAGTGTAAGAGAAACTTTGAGTTTCAACAAATTGGTGCGCATATTTTGTGGCCACTTTAAAAAAAAAACAAATTAAACCCATACGACATGTTTAGATAATCTAAATTAAAACGCTTTGAGAAATGCTGAGCCGATTTCACAAAGCTGGATGTTACCATGGAGAAGTATCCGGTTTGTCATTTAAACACATCCCTGAAAGCGCTTCGAAAAAATCTGGATACAAAAAAAGTGTGAACCTGTTGTGCTATTTCCACAGCGTGTAATTTCACAAAATGTGAATAAAGACTTACATGTAGTTCAGATAAATTCATAGCACAATGTGTTAACATTTAATCAATTTTGTTTTCCTGTTGTCCTAACTTCAGTGGAGTTCATTGAATATGTCAATGCCATGTTCAGGTAGCGTGGCGTATCTTGGTCTTTAGGCTACGAGGGATATGAGGCAAAACGGGATATTTTTCCCCAAAATAAATTTCCCATATTTTCACAGTTAAAAGAGCCCTCATCCTCCCCGTGGTAATACTACTTCATATGCTAGCGCTTTCCATTCCGAGAAAAAAGTGGAAGCAAGTCTTCAGGGGAACTTACCCCACCCCTCTCCTCTGAATATGGGTCATCAATGCATTTCTATTACCGAGTGATTGTTTCTTAGCATGCGATATGAGGCATTAGGCCTACCTGATTTTCGTTTCTTTTTTCTCCCACCCATCAATCCAGAAACAAGGCGCAGTTCTATGGTAGCGTCATGTTCAATGCTGTGATCAGCTATGGACAGGGCATCACAAAGCTGTACATCAACAGAAATGCAATGACAGATAAAACATCAAGCACATGTTCAAAGGTAAGCACAAAGAACGGACTTCATGAAGACATAAAGCGTTAATTGAAGAAAAATTTTCCACTTTAATGAAAGACTGACATATTTTGCTTGACGTACCTCACAAATTTCTATTCTTCCCCATAGAAAGTTTGCACGGCTGCCATCTTGCAGGGCAGTTCTTTTGTTCCACAGTGTATGCACAAAAAGAAGTTTCCATGTGGAACAACACACCTGCCCTGCAATATGGCTACCAGGCAAATCCTCTATAGTGTAGAAAACTCCGGAAAGGAGTACGTGTTTGAGTACATTTGTAATACGATAACGCTAACATACCATGCTTTTTATCACGCCGCCTCAGGTAATTCTTAGAGGAATATCATTTTAAAATCATCATACAAACTAGATATTTGTCATCACAGAATCCAAATTGCATATTGAGAAAACAGCAACACAAGGAAAGGTCCTTCGAACAGTGTAAAGAGGAGTCTTTGGTATAAATTAAAAACAAGCCCTGTGTGTAGTGAATGTTGTACACATTATGCATTTCATATTCACCTCAAGGCCTTTACGGGTGAATAAATGTTGCTTCTCAGAATCGATGCCAAGTCTCTCTTGTAACAATCTCTTAAGATCAGCGACTGAGGTGGACGGACGCAGTTGCAGACAGATAGAGGATGCCCAAGAAGTGGAAATGAAGATTTGGATCTTCCGTGTTTTGGTGCTTTGACTGGAACTAGTAAGGTGATAGTGGAAACACAAAAAAATGAAGGATATACATGTATCTTCTTAAGTTGAAGCTGAATATGCAAACGCATAAATGCACATGTGAAAAATGACGTAAG
>NW_019091362.1:21793-34157 GCF_001949145.1 Acanthaster planci
CATGTGTTATGTGCACCAGCACAGCATGCAATGCGTACCGAATATGCAATTTCCGTACTTGCAGAGTAGGACTACACTGTATACAATGTACATATACCCTAAATTTCCTGCTTTGTCTTTCTCATGAATCATGGGGGGAATTGGTGACAAATTTCCACTTCAAGACAGGATTAAAGGGTCCCCTAAATGGCATCACGAACTTGTGAAAATCGTGATACAAAAATCAACTAGGCAAAATGCGCGTGGGAAATAGAGTGACCTTTTAAATAAAGTTCTGGCAGGAAATCTTCGGTTACCTTTAGTAAAGGAAAAGTTGGAAAGATTAAAAGCACACCTCCAGAACAATTCATTGAGACCAAAAAATCTCCTCATTTTCAAGTAGTTCAGAGAAATGGACCTTTACAGACAGATGTAAGGACAGCCCGACAGACAGACAGACAGACAGACAGACAGATAAATGGTTTATTTGTACGACAAGATGTTGCCTTTTAGGCGAAATCGGCATTAAAGTTTGAAATAGAGCATTTCATTGGTCATTGTGTGACTACTACAGAAGCATTCGCGCCCGTGGACTGAATTTGTTGTCGGGTACAGAAAGAGCTTTGTCAAACGCTGAACATGACAAAAGTCATTGTACGCAGGTAGGTACATCTTTGGCACATCCATGACATGTATAGGGAATTTCTAAATGGCAGTCAGCTCAGACTTGATAATCTTGCTTTGTGGTTAAAACCGAATGATGATCAATTTAGGCTTCCAACGGTGAGACTAATCGTACGGCAAAATGACAAAAGGCAATTGTTCTGCTTCCTGTTACCCAACCAACCCTAATATTATAGCCCAACCTTCATGTTTCGATCAGCAAGTTAAAAAAAAAAATAAAAAGCGAACATGAGAAACAGATCATGTAGGCCTACTAAAGTCCTTCTCAATCTCTACACGTTACATATGGGAACATTGTTACTTTCCGTGTGTCTAAATTGTTGGTGATGAATATCAGAGCGAGTGAAAACTAACTGTGGACACTGTAAACTGACTCCATTTTTCCGAAGTAATACTTAAGCAAGATTCATCTTGACATCTTCCTCCCACACTCAATTAATAAACATGCTTCATGTGGTATGACTTCAATGGTTGTCATCTTTCAGCAGGAACAACAACGAACACGAGGAGCCAGTGGGTCCTCGTAAATATGAACTATATGTACTGTATTTTACACGGCCGGTCGAACATACATGTATTAGGCTTAACTTCTGAACCTTCGAATATGAAGGAAGGTATCGAAATCTAAACTTCACCAGGATTTGTCACTTTAATTCATGGCATTTGACCTTTTTTCAGTATATGTATGTTTACCACTTGCGTGATTTTTATCGAGTTTTCAAAGCTTGTGTACTTTTTATGCAGTCTGATGAGGGCCGGGTATGGCAGACCGCACACAGTGATACCGAACCTGTTGGTCATTTTCCTGTCACAAACATTTGTGTAAACAGCTTGGCAATGTAATTCGTTTCTGTTAAAGCAAACGTTTGTCATGATTTGGGGCAGATTTTGTATTAGTCTAGCTTGTGGGCATGTATCCTACTTTCATTAATGTAAAATATACCTCGCGGAAGGTAATCAGCATAAAATGCTGCAAACAAATATTTTACTGACCGACTGACTATGTATAGTCGAAATCGGCATGCCATCTGAAGCAGACATATTCTGTTGGCCAGTTGTTTATTTTTGCAATTATGGTCAATCTCATTGGATTCTAGATTGTCTATCGAAATCCTGTCTACATTAAATTTTCAATCAACGAACTACTACTAGCCCAGGTTCATTATCACTTACTGCACATGCATGTCCACGACACCTGGGTCATTCCATGAGGTTGGGGTACAATTTGTGACGATGTACTTGTTACATGGGTACCTTTTACCGTTTGCCATGACCCGTATAGTAGGTAATTTAATCTGTAAAAATGACACACACCTCTGTATTCAGCCTTGCAAGATGTACAGTATAACAATGTAAATAAGACATTTGCGAGTTAAATTTGAATAAAATCTGGTACACTGAGTTCTTTAAATTCACGTGAAAATAACAACTTGAATTCTCCATACTAAAAACCACTGTTGATTCGTGATTGGAAGCAAGCTTTTGCTTAGTTACATAAGAGACGCCTTGCAACAATACACTCTTCTCAATGGAGAAGAACGGCACAAAGGAATCAGTCCATTCCACTTTCCAGAGATGTTGGTCGCTATGCAATAGCTTGCCCCGAATTACGAGGTACAGCAACAGTGTCTTTAGTCTAAGAAATTCAAATTGTTACGTTTCTGTGCAATCAGATAACACAGTGTACCAGACTTTATTCAAATTTAACTCGCAAGTGGCTTATTTGGAATCCACAAGCAGGGAAATAGCTGTTCATTTTTGCGGAATCCATGTAACAATTGACATCGTCACAAATTGTGCCCCAACCTCATGGAATGACCCACCTCTCCATCTTTCGACAAATTACAATGATTACAAAACAATAATGGTCAGCTGGTTTATTTTAGACTTAATGAGTAAATTTAAGGACAGAATTTCACACCACACTGACATGCATCCATTTCCATCCTTTTTTGAAAGATTTTTCTGGGTTTACAGAACTTTGTCCGAAGTAACTGTGAAATCTAAGCCTATATACCTCGTTTCTTACGGAGTATTAATGTTTTGAATATTGTCTCCTCATCATAATTGATTATATAACTGGCATTCAATGGTGACTCGCGTGACAGTTGAACAAATGTTGAGTTTTAATGCATTACTGTTGCATTACCATGTAATTAAGACAAGGCATTGTGAATGTATCTCTTAGTTTTTATTTGATAAATTTAAAATTTTAATTGTTTTTTTTATCACACTTTCTTTGACGTGACTCGTGTGGCAGCATGGAAAAGGGCATTTTCATATCCCTTGATTCTAAAAGCATTTCCTATGAATCTACAAGTGTGGTAAAGTAAATTTTTACTGAACTAAAAACTTAATACTCTGACCTAATCCATGCATGGGTTACATTGTGCCAAATCTCTCTTGTGAGAAATGGCCTGAAGAAAATGTGACTGGCGTGACACAAATGCATGACTTGCGTGATGCAGTATAGCCTTTTCACTTTTACATTATAACTGTAATAAGAGTAAAACAAATCCGATTATAATATTCCATTATTAAAAATGAAGTACCTGCTATTATCCCTTTACTTTGGCAGATGTTGGGGTGGATATCTATAGGCATTCAAAATTTACTTTTAACAAGCATATTAAATTCATAATAACTGCCATAATTACATTGCACTACCTACATGATGCTGAATCTGCTTGGTAGGATGAAACTTCAGGAGAGAACTACCGGCATGTACATGTACATGTATACAGTAAAGCATGTACTTGTGTATGCATGTGGTATTGTTCTAAACTTTCACATGTGGATTTAGTGAAGATTTCACAGCCTACCTTCCACTTGGTAAAACAATGCTGTGTTCCAGAATTTTCTAGGAGTTTTCTATGTAGCAAAGGAGGGGTGACCGCATTAAACTAGGATTGGGTGTCTGAATACATGTATATGCTTGCCCATCTTACCTACATGTACTGTACAAGTACATGTGCCCATCATCATACTTTCATGTACATGTACATGTAATTGAGAGTTTCCAAAGGAAAGAGCTGCAATTAATGATGTAGTTGTACAGGAATGTACACGGAGCATCATTTTTTGTTTTTGTTAAAATCTTTAATTTCATTAACCCTAGCCGCCAAGCAGATTGTTTGGCTTACAGTGCTCAGTACTACAAAATACTAAGTAATACATGTAGCCTGAGCCTGAAGGACCTAGTGCGACATATTTCTACTTCTGGCTAGGTTACTTCTTTTGTTCGTGCAGAGAACAATAAAGTCATGCATTCATAGTGCCACAGCACTGTATTGTACATTGTCTTTTCTATTGTATTTTATGGCTTCAGAGAAGAATACGGTCATATCCTCTTACAAGCGGCAGCACTGGTTACTACATTTTACTACAAGTAGTAATTTGTAGTACATGTATGATGTAGGGTTAGGATTCAATTTCGTGTTTTCACAGTGCTTTTACACTCAAATTCAATTCCTGGTGTGTGACTCCCGTGACATACAGCTCATGTGTGACTCACGTGACACTCTTGAGTTTTTCTACACGGAATGCAAAGCAAATAAGAATATTCATGCTTTTATTGATAGACCACTACTACTTGCTTTACAAACATCAAACACTAGCTGAATCCCTGTCTAGTTATTTATTAATCTATAAATTTGACAAATTTTGTGACTTGCGTGACATATTTTGAGGGTGTTTTCAAGATGAAAACCTAAATAGATACAAAAAGCATTGGGAAAAATTTTCAGCGTTTTATCAAATAAACTGGAATAGCTACCTAATGTATGCAGATAAAGTAAAATCATATGAATGAGCTTCAGTTACTTTCTAAGTTTGTGATTTGTACCCCTGCCACTCCTTTTTGACCACAAATTTCATCCATATTCAGGAGACTGTAACTTAAAAAAAAAAATTCTTTTCGAGATTTAGATGGTTTCAATATCCCTCTTATCAAATACAACTTGGAAAAATTTATTCCTTTCACTTCAATTTTTAAGTTTGATGATTAGCCTTCCATGGAATGACTGATAAGAGTCATTGCTCTAACTTGTTGTCTCACCAATAATAGAGTATTCAACGATTGAAAGTTATTTACTAACATAGACGAACATCGGTTTATTTTCTATTTGCACTGAAATTGCAGTTATGGTTTTGGTGTAGTTTTACTTATCTGGTTTGATCTTTTGAAGTTATATTGGGCAATGCTTTTTAAACATTTTACACAGATTTGGCGGGACAGAAATTCAACATTAGTGCACGGACTATGTTCAAGCATTAGAGTCCGAAAAGATAGCCCACGCGTAATCCGACAGTCCCCCTGTTACTTGTTAATGTTACATCGTATCACACCACTTCGCTGTGTCAGCCATGTTGGCAGCGACACGACGGGCGAAGCACAAGCGAAGCACACGTAAACCAGGCAGTCGTATTTGAATAATGACACTAACCTGCACCGGGAAGGCATGGGTTACGTTCCACGAGACATTCGGGGGTAAACTAGCTGAGGTTAGGACCTGTTTCACCTATGTTTACATTGGATGCCCGTATCCATCGCACATCGGCGAAACTAAACTAGAGAATCTCGGCTCAGTATGAATTGAGCTCGTAGAACTTTTCACCGTCAAAATGTGAAGACAAGTGTCACGTACAGCATCAAACCCATTATGCAAATAGGAGCTTAAAGTCAAAGTTGAAGCCGATATTTGATCATATCAGTGTACAAAGCCCCGTATGTCCAAATCACGTGATGTTAGGTACGAAATAAACTAGACTGGTTCCCATCGTAATGAATCAACTCAAAGCCTTTTTAACATGTGAAATGAAAAATGTTTGCAACGATCACAATCCAATCCAAACCAAATCTGTGCGATCTAACAAAACTCAGAACAACGCCCAAACTTTCGATTCGAACTACACCCATCAAGAAATTCTCTCCAAACTGCTCCTTCAACTCACATGCAAATCCCATGTGACACCAAGCTCTTGCTATTGTGGGTGGACGCACATTAGTCGCCCTGTTTAACCATGGAGCTATTTCGTTGTGAGCCGGGGTCCACAACACAGACAGGTGGGTCACAAGTCTAGCTTTTTTTATCAGACGTTTGTGTCTCAGCACGCACGTATGTAGTTTACGCATGTAATCATTGTCATGTTGCTCATTGTACTGAAACTATGCATTCTTTGTGACCAAAGTTTGTAGTGGGATTTATACGTGTTACTCTCGATAAAGCCATGGATTCGGATAGAACTTCACCCCCACTTATATATTTTATATGGCTGTTTGTAATACATGTATTCAACCAATTTTCCTTTAACATTAACAGTCTTGTGATCGGTGTATTATTTTGCACTTTTCTCCATGTTTTAATTTTCCACTTAAATGATACAATTGCTCTTTTTCAATTGACAAGAAATGAAACGAAAAATTTAAAATGACCTATATTAGCACAACCAGTCAAATATGTAAGATGGCATGCTTTTTCTCTTCTGGGAAGTCAAACCCACTTGTGTACTTGTGTAGTGTTCATGTATGCATGTACCCGTGGTATTTTCACCAGTGAGAGAGAGAAAAAAAGAACGCTAAACAAATTGGCTGCTTGTTTGTCCTTTGTGCACCATTGAGAGTGTCAAAGTTCAATATGAGGTGAACGAATGCAGTTTCATCAGCTTGGTACTTTCCCAAGCCACGCAATTACACATCACTAGAGCCATATCAGTCACACTGCCAAATGCTGCAGTTTCAACTTGCAACTCGTTGTACTGTTGGCTTCAACTGTTCAAGTTCACGCATGGTCTAATTGATCCTTCATAGTCAGGGATACTGACGGGAAAACTGGTGTCATTCCTCACGAATAATTGTGTCGTTTCGAGCCAATCTTATTTTGTTTTCTGACGTTCAAGAACTTCCTACGGAATTCACACCCCAAAACATTTATTTTCAAAACTGAAGTTCCTTGCATCAAACCATGCATTATAATGTGTGAAAACGTAAATACACACTGCGGTGTGCTTCACTGCCACAATTCCACCATTATCGGGACAATGTAAGTTTGATATAGCTAGAAAAAATCTGAAATGCACAACATCGACAGAAGTATAGCAAGGCACGACCACTTTATGATAGTACCAGAAATACTATAATTTAAATTTAAACCAACTAAATGAAAATATTACAAAATTTACAAGTTACATTAGAAAAGGAAGTAAACAATATAAGTAACCTTCACGAACTTAAAACCGTACCGGAACAGAGACGAACAGGGGCATCGTGCATGCACAGGGGTGATGACAGCGGCCTCCCGTGGGGGACATCAGGTCCACGAGAATTATGGCGTTGGTGCAACACTCCCGGCTGACGGGGAAAGGTGTGAAAATTTAACATATTTGTTACAATAAATATGTGCCATTCATCTAGTTTTCTGGCCACAAGATTGGTTCTTCATTACACTGTTAAGGATCAATAAACAGACCAGCAATCCTTGGAAAATAAATGTTTACTTGTTGCGAGATATTGACAGAATCAATTTGCTAATTTTGTCCATGCAAGCCGTATAAACCATGAACATTTCAAGGTTACAAGCAATTCAAGTTTCACAGGTTTTCAACATTGATTTGTTATTATTATTTATTTATTTGGCACAACACAAAACAAACAAAACAAAACGGAAATGCAATACAGAACGATACAATACACAGGACAAATGGTTAAACTAGGCACATGCCAAGAGTTGAAAATTTTTACTTAAAAACTGTTACCTAAGGACCTCCAACTCCGTGGATTTATAAATAAATGAATCACACAGAATAAATCTGGCTTTTACTTTTTTTAGGCTTCGTGACTCAACGGCGTATCTAGCTCGGCAAACCCCTTAGCCAAACGGGTATCCACAATCATCGGCATCATCCATACTCATGCCCAAAAGTTCAGTGGGCGTAAAAGCTCTAACAAAAGGGAGTTTACACTCGAGTACACATGGTTTGAAGTAGCAACTCAAAAACAAAGCTTCCTATTTCATTTAAAGTTACATTCGATTCATAACCAAACATCAATTCGTCCATTCCGCAGGCTGTTTTATACAATCAAAATAGAATACGGTAACTCATACAATCATATAACCTCTAATTCATACAGTAATAAACGATAAACGTATCTAGTCCTGATTCTTAATTTATATAGTCATAAAGAATCCAGGTATACAATGTAATTATCGTGGTTTTGTTTCCCATAAGCATGGACTCCTGAAACCTCCAAAACAAATCACTGTTTGTTACAATGAGTAATATTGTAACGTCGCCGTTTTTGTGGATTTCGCACACGTCTGAAAAAGGGCACAAACGCTTGTCCTCCGGTGCAGTGGCTTGTGGCCTTTAATACTCCTCAAAACCGGTCTGTATCTCCTCTCGTATTCGCACCGAAACGAATCACACCAAAACACGTCTGCCAGAAGTGGCGCGAAAGCTGGGTTAAAACCCCTTGCTGCCACGTGGATTTTTCTTGAGCAAGACAAGATGCCGGCTCATTTTCAAGATTTTCCATTTTCAAAATTCTTCAAAAATTCATCATTTCATTTAATGGTCGTTTATACCAAAATGAAGGACTCTTTGGGTGCTACTCTAAAGCTGACAGGTAAATTCATTGACTCCTGAATATTTCAACCGTATACCCAGCAAGAAATGAGACCGAGGGGTACCCCCCAACATGTCCAATCCCTATACACATTCCAGACTATTGTTACGTAACACATCCCCCCTGTGATATCCTAAGGCGTTTAGCTTAGAATGAGAGTGAGACATACACGCTGTTTTAGGTGGCTGTACTGCAGTCACGAGGAGTGCGTGACCCTTGACCTTTAATGCTTTCCAAAGTATACGTACGGTGTCACAGTTTGGACATGTTTTAAGAATACTACACCCCCCCCCGATGTCTGAAAGGAATTCCCCAGATCATACTGTCTCATACCTTGCTGCATATGTTCAGCCAAGCCTGCAGCCTTGGAAAAAGAGCCCAAATTGTGCGGCGTTACGTAAGATTCTTTTGTTCCCGAAACCGGCACAGTGCACTGCTGATCTCTTTTCAATAGGGGCCAGATTAGCGTGCAGTGGTGCTGTGCGGCTCATCGCTGCGGTGGTGGAGAGCTTTTGTCCCCAGTGGTAATCCGCTCGCTCTAAATGCCTCTAACCGTGGTATGCTGTTTCAAAACGAGGTTGGATTATCTCCTCTATTCAGAGCGAAAAAATGTCGGTAATGCCCAGCAGCTCAGTCTTTTGTGCTGAGCACGGTCTTTTGTTATAAGGTCCAACTCTTTTGTCCCAGTTCCCTGGCTCCCGGCTCTGCATATAAAGCCTATGTACCTGAAAACGGGTCGCCCGGCAGGGAGTGGTTTTAAATTAACCCTATAAGCCCAAAGACCTCTTTGGTCGTTCATGGGACCTTTATTTACCAGGCACAATTTAGCCACTTTTAGTGTATAGCACCCTCACCAGTCGAGATCATGAAAGGCCACTCTTGCAATGCCACTCCATTGACTAATAGTAATGATATCCAAAGAAGGAGAATATTACTTAAGCTGTTTTGGTAAAAATCGGGGGAAATAGTTACATACATGAAGTTTATTTTACATGTACATCACGTGTACAAACCCTCTTGAGACTGGTCCGAAATATTACATTTTCCTTTGTCTGGTCCCTGCAACTTTGTTACAACGAGAGTCGACTGTACCCTGTCGCTGCTAAAATTGACTTTCCTGACCTCTGTCACAGGTTGGCTCTCGATTGTCATAGTCGAGACCTGTACCCGGTCCAATAATTTGTGTTACAAGGAAAATCTGCTCGAAAGAATCCAAACGGACAGCTTCTTATGTTGATCCTCAAATAATCTTATTGCTAGAATACACTACAAATACAATCACTCAAAGTACATGGCGATATGCAAGAAATACCAACAATGGATGGACAGGCAATTAAAGACATACACTTAAATCGAGAACACAGGATTCAAAGCAATCCAATCAATAACTGGAAAAGGAACCAAAATGACTTATACAGAAAAAATGCAATCCCTTATACAATCAAGAAATTAACAAAATAACTAAATCAGGCTTAGCTGTGATCTTGATCTTGCTTGATCCAACTTGACCATTGGACATGGGTGCCGCTCCAAATCCTTGGTAGTCCTTCGCTAGGTCAAGAGACTCACAGATCCAGCGTGGTGAAGGGGAAAAGGGTCTAAGTGAAGACGGTAGAGAGACGAACCGGGTCGGCTCCCGAAAGCGACATGACCTATGGGCAAATACCCTGCACCAACAGAGCACACAGGTCTGNTGGTCGGGGGGGCATCCAATGTTGCATTAAAGGCTGGTGCACGGCGAGGGCAAACCATTGCAACATTGGAATGGGGGGGTGGTCGATGGGGGGGGGCAAACTACCCAAGTCTGTGTTAACACTCACTGTGAAATGTTTCAAAACATGGCATTAGACACATTGGTTTCTGGCAATTCTTACAAATCATACGAGTCTGCTTACAACACAGTTTCGTTTTTGGCCTTGCCTACTTCTTCCGGGATAATGTCCATTTGAAAGGAGTGCAGTTTCAGGGACATATGGTGTTGAGTTGCTCGTCCTGCAGGCGGACAACAGTTCAGCGATGACCTGGACCCGGAAATCCAAGCTAGTGAGCAGGCGCTTTGTGGGGATGCTGTTGAACACGATGGTAGCTCTCACCAAACAGATTTGCAAAGAAAACGCGTTTCCACCATTTCAGGGATCTATGATGATACGTGTAGTACTGACACATTTTGTGAATCTAAGTCACTTCCGGCCATGTACTCATTATAATCGTTGACGACGGCAGGTCTTTGGATTGTACGACGTCCAGTGGAACTTGTTTTGCAATAAATGTCTTCAGCGTCACTTTTGCAGTCGTCATAATTAGTCAGAACTGTTACACGTTTTTTGGCATCCTGCCAAACAACGCATAGTTGCCCCGCTTTGAAGAAAAACTGGGGTGGATCATGTCGGTTCATTGGGACCTTCTTAGGTCTACTGTTTGGAATGCCTTGTGTAGTATAGTGCAGTTCCACGAGCTCCAAAGCCTAGCTGGGACAACTTGTGCACAAGAGCGGGGCTAGTGTAACAGTTGCCCATGAAAACAACACGTCCCTTGCTTTCCAGTCCTTTCAGTAGGTCGATGACAACTTGGCCTGATGCTGTAAGGTTGGATGGATGGCTGGCTTCAGCATACGCAACAGAGTGGGGGATAATATGGTCCGATGGAGCCTTGGATCCAGTAGACACCTTCCAGTCACATGTATAACCGGTTGCAGACTCGATCAAGGAAAAATATTTCAAGCCATATTTGGCCGACTTGCTTGGTATGTACTGTTTAAAACCGAGTCGACCATTAAACTTTATCATAGTCTCATCCGGTGAGAGGTTTCGTCCGGTCTTATAGATGCTACGAAACAACGGAACTACAATGTCCAGTAGCGGACGAAATTTAGACAGTTTGTCACGGGAAGATTCGTCTGCTGTGTTGTCAGCAAGGTGGAGAAATCGAAGGAGTGCCATAAATCGGTTGCGAGACATTGTCAACGGATACAAATGCTCCATATTTTTGGTAGCCTTGTATTTCTGACCAACAATTCATAAATTGACTTTAAATTATAGGTTCGTTCTATTGGAAGCTTTACTCAAAACTAGAGCAAGTTCAAAAATACCTGCCGTGTTGGGATACAATTGTGACTCCTGCAATTTTCTTTATAATTTCCGTATATATATATCAAGGAATGAGGTTTGAGACACATAAACTGGATTTGATGTGATTATAAGAATTCTTATTTATTAAACCTCCGATTCAAACAATCCCTTTCAAGTTAGTCTTTGCGGATGATTGTTTTGTTTGTAACACAACCGTGTTTAGCAGTACTACCGCGGGATACTCCTACTCCCTCCCGCTTGTGCTCCTTCATTACACGATTTTTACATTCCCGTTGCTGGGTGCATTCCACCAAATGGTTGTATTTCTGCGTGCGAGCTCATTAGTATTTTGTGATCCCACGAGATTTTATAGTAAGACACGCCATAATCAGGAGGCATCATAGAAATATTTCTATAAATCCCGAATTTGGGACTGATAGATTCCAGTTCGGGGTATTTCTTTCACAAAAAGCCACAAATTGCGGGCCTCTTTTGGATAGAGCCTGGCGGCTACATTCAGAAATGAGCGCTTAGTTTTACTGCTGTTTTGGGGGTATCTTCCTTGAAAGAGGAATAAAAAAATTTTCGTGACTAACTCCCATGAAACTAAAACGAAAAGTGATCTTCTGGCCATAATCTTGAATTTCCAATTAAAAAAACGGGGGCCAACCTCTTCATGAGAGTCAACAGGCGGCGCTTATTTGGTGTATAGTGCAACCTGCTGGCATTTTGGTCTATGTGCCAATGAGGAACATTGGTAACAAAGTGACACTGAAATTGTAGCCTTAGAAATGTCCGCTACATAATAGGATTTGATCCCATTGTGAATGCACCACGATTAATTGAAGTTATAATAACATGAGACAGACATTAATTTATTCAGTTTAATGATTGATGACAAGCACAGATGAGTTTGATGATATGCACAGAGATGAAGTTGTGAACTATTGCTGGTATCCATCCATCCCATCCCTCCCTCCCCTCCCATCCCTCCCATCCCTCCCCTCCC
>NW_019091362.1:35025-59314 GCF_001949145.1 Acanthaster planci
CCCCTCCCTCTCTCCCATCCCATCCCTCCATCACTTCCATTCCATTCCATCCCTCCTATTCCATCCCTTTCATTCCATCCCTTCCATTCCATCCCTTCCATTCCATCCCTTCCATTCCATCCCATCCATTCCATCCCATCCATTCCATCCCATCTATTCCATCCCATCCATTCCATCCCATCCATTCCATCCCATCCATTCCATCCCATCCATTCCATTCCATTCATTCATTCATTCACACACACCACATGCTGCAAAAATTTACTGATATTAAGAATCCATCATTGCAGTATGGCTTTAAAGACGTATGCAGACTGGGAGGATGCTGTGAGAGTCGCCCAGGTCACCTATGACCACTCGCAGGCTAAGATGGTCACAAAAACAAAGACGGTACGGAAGTCGAGGAAAATGGCTTTCCTCTCCGTGCTCTCACTGACCAAGGGTGGCGTTTCATCAAAGCAAAGCATCAACAAGCACCCCACTTCTCCGCCAAAGAGGATAAAACAAAGAGTGAACAAATCCGCAGGAAAGATGTGGTATGTGTATATTTATTAAGGTGATATTATGAGGAAAAGAACCCCGAATGTTTTACAAGCATCGTGAAAAATTGTAATAGACGTCCTCTATGATATTTAATCTTCCCTTGGTGAACAGATCTATGACGCCGATCGTCAACAGATTTTCCTGTGCTCTTAGCACAAAAGTCATTAAAGTGAATACTTGCTTTTGCAACTTTAACTGGCTTAATATTAAATTGTGCGCACGGTTGGGCATTAAATGTGTTGGTTTCTTACCTTTTCCTGTCCAGTGTGAAACAGGGAAGTGCGTGCTGCATACAGATAATAATTGATACTCCACTCGTGTCAACAGTTTGCCTGCAACTTCCTTCTTCAACCTCGATTCTAGCTGTGAAAGAACTACTTCAAGATAGGCTTGGAATCAGTCCTGAAAAACAACATCTTTGTACGAAGAGAGGATTTGAGGTCAGTGACAAAAACACAGTATACCATGCAATTAGTGCAGTTAGCAAATAATTTCGGTTTAGATCACTTTGAGTTTCTATTTTCAATAACTTCAGTATTTCCTATGCAAGCTGCACGAATTAGATGGGGTGTTATGTCAGTGGATTGAATATTTTTTGACTTAATACAATCAATTCTATTCAAACTGAAGTAGGCCTTTGGCTTCTAACAGCTGTTGCCATTGTGTAGCGGGTGCTCTATATCACCTGTGCATAAATCACATCTTCAATAAATCTTTAAATATCTTGCCGTCCCTATTTATTCAATGTTATCATGGCCTACGTGACAGTTGGTCTTTTTCGTGTGAACTGTCTTTTTCGACGGTGGTCTTGCAATCCCGCTACTGTTTATTGTTCTAAATGCACCCTCAACCCATTAAATTTTATTCGCAAAGAAACCACAGGAAAAGGTAGTAAGCTTGTACCCAATTGCTGGTCTAGACTTATACCCTACTCTGCTGCCAAGGCCTTCTCACGCGCGTATATAAAAAAAAAAATTGGACTTGCAGTGCCTTGAATCAGCTTTTCGAGATCACTGAATCCAGTTACGGTCACTTTACCTAGCCGAATACAAGGCTTGCCCGGCAATGCCCGCCTTTGTTCTCCCTTGCGTCAATAGAAGCGAGCCAACCCGCACATTCGTATTCGGCTCGGTAAAGTGGCCGCTTTTTCATACAAAGGCGTAGCAAGTCCAGGTTTTTATATACGTCCATGGGCTATCTAGAATTACCCAGTAACGTGCCTTCTGGAAAGCCACAAAGCTTCAAAGAAGTCCAACAGCATTTACAGGGTCGTTTATGGGTCACAGGCAGGGTCTGGGCAAGCTAGGCAGCGCTTGTGTGAACAACCTTGATGACTGCCATCTGGAAGATGTTTGTACACATTCCCATGGGAATTGGCCAGACCCCAGCTCGGTTATATTTTTTCTGGCTAAGGGGAAGCCCCTATGTTTACGGTGACTAAACCAGGCAGTTCGGCATGAAGGTAGGATATGAAAGGAGGTGATCATAGTTGGCCGTAAAATTTTCTTTCATCAAGTAATTAGCAGAAACTCCGTCTAAAAAAAGACGGTGGGCGCTCCACGCAGGGTTTCAAAAGTAATAATAATAGCTACATATATTTGTTATTTCTGGAACCAGCTCTGTGACGCACTTTCACTAGCGGATCACAGTATTCAGCAAAATGCCAACATAGAATTGCGCCTTGTCTCCGGCTTGATGGGTGGAACACGTTAGTATCCATTTACATTTTTTCAGTGTTTGCTTTAAATTGACTTTTAATGATTAATTTTGCTGTCAGGATACAAATTAGTTGTATTTTGAAGAGTAAGGGCACATCTCTTGCTTCAGAATATGCAGACATCAGACGTAATATGTTCAGCCTCCCCTGGAAAAGATGTTGTGTATAATTTAGTTGTTGATCAATGTGACAATGCAGGGAAGCAAAAAGACAAAGCAGAGCAGCGGTCACCAGATTTTTCGAGTAAAGAAAGAATCCCTGATCATGGAAGACAAGATGATACTCAGCAAGACCCAACTGCACCTGATGAACAACCATCATCCTGTACCAGCAACACATGGGAAAACACCGTCATGCAGGGCCACTCAGAAGGCATCACATTTGGGGAAGTACACTCACGTACCAATGTCTATGGTATGTATGTAGGGCCTATGTGTGCTTAAATTTAAAGATCTAAATTTACATAAGATGTAATACAGGAGAAATTATCGTTCACTAATTGATAGAGTTCGTCCGACATTTGAATTATTGCAACTGTCAAGTGCACTATTTCGATATCCAAAATAGGAGCTATCTGACGTATAATATGACCATAAAAATGTGGAGAAACTGAAAGGCATTTTCCGGTAAAATAATTTCAACGGCCAGTTTCCTTTGTACAGTAAGCAATAAATGTGCCTCTAAAATAAGCATGAAGCTTTATGATTATGACCACGTGTTGGCTACTTATTCAAGAAAAGTTATATCTGTTTCTGAACCACACGATTTTGTGGTCGCACATCGGGAGGAAACAAAAAATTAATTTTATACAATTCTTCAACCTCAGAGCAACACTCTTTTGCACAGATTACTGAAGCTAAATAACTATTATTTCAACAGCATTACCAATTACTGCATGCGTTTCAAGAGATGACAGGATCGATGATTATTTGACAACAGCCGTAATCGATACCCTGAAACTACTGGCAAGTCAGTCTGGAGTGAATGATGTGAAAAAAATGTTCAACGACGTTTTGGAGGCATGTGCCGGAGAAATGTATCGAGTAGAGTTTGGGCCCTTGAGGTTTATTACGCATGTCGAAAGTCGTGCCGGCCTTGAAAAACTGTGGGCTATGTTCTCCACCGGGGAGCTCGCGCAGAAGCTAACTAAGGTCCTAATAACAGATGAACTTACAACAGAGGAGAAAAGTAGTATCGTCATTCAGGTAGAAATACTTCGAGAACATTACGAGGAGGGATGCCAATTCTTTGAAGAATTACCAGAAGGTACAAACATATATTTTGCATTACGCGTGTGTTGCAACATTTTAGGACAAGTGACATTGGTTATTAGTATCAATTGAAAACAGAACCTTTGATTCAGAAGGAGATGAGTCAAATGGCATTGGAAATTTCGTCCCAGTATGTTAGACTTTCCAATTTAATTTGCGTTTCGAGTTCTGTTTTTCAAGCTCTAATTTGTTTCCATTTTAGAGACTACTTCGGCGGATCAACCGGTGCATATGTCTGAGTGGTCCAAATACGACGTGAAACACTGGCTAAAAACTATTGGTGTATCAGATGTGGTCATTGATAAAGTATTCGACGAGGCAATTGACGGGAGGGTGTTAATCTTGTATACATCAAATGATCTGCAAGAAGATTTCAACATGAACAAGCGAGACTTACGTCTCATTTTGTACAAACGGGAAGCCTTAAAACGCCAACCCAAGTTGAGTCCAAACCCAAAAGAGAAAGAAGTTGTTGAGTACAAAGCAGAACGTGCACTGGTTCAAGTACATCCGATTCAGACATCCCCAAGCCCATCTGACACAAAAACAAATCAAACTGTAACCGATATGCCAGAACTGTCAGTTCGGCCTAAAATACCAAAATCCAAAGCGATATCTTTACTAAAGAGGGGGCATCTGGAGACAAAACACACTCAACCAGTTCAACGTCTTCATCAGAATATCGCTAAGGTACCCAACGTTCAAGATGACCCCTTAAACCCTGCAAAAGGATTTGAACTTTCTTTAGATTTACCTTCTGAATATAAAGGAGCCCATGTTTCACCACAAAGACTATTGACAGCCAAAAGTGGGCAAGATCCTCTTGAGGTGACTCAAAAGATGATGGAATTAATTTCACTAGCTCCTCAACCATCTACAGACAACCAACAACAAGATGTTGCATTCATGATACTTGGCAAATCTCGAGCCCAAGAACAGGGGTCAAATCCTTCCTTACAGGTCAATTACCCAGAACAATATCGCGACGAAAATGGAAAATTGACGCCAGGGGATCATGAAGCAAGCTCAATTTCGCCTACTACACTGGATGCATCACCGAGAACAAATGTGGAATTTGACGATGCACAAATTCATGATGACAAAAACTCTGACAAGGTAAAAGAGCAAGCTCGTGATCAGGGAACACCATCACAAGCGTGTCGAAACGCAGCATCGTCCAGCAAATTTGCTTTGCCTGTAACAAAGTTCAGTCAAAGTGACGAAGCTAAGGTTCGCTTACTTCTTACAGGAGATGAACGTGGAGAGCTTTCCCAATCGTTATACTCCGTTCTCGTAGCAAATAAGCTGGACGCCCCAAGTGAACCTACTGAATCTAGAATTGACATCATTGCCCAACAGTTTGAATTCATCAAGTCCATCAAATGGACAAGCGTCTTGGACTTTGATTCACAGTCTCTGTCGGATGGACTGTGTAAGCTCTACCATGAGAATAGAATGGTCACTCTTCAACAACCGGACTTGTTCAAAAACATCGAGTCAGAAGAAGATCTGCGAACCAGTATCGGATTTCCTGAAAAGACACTTTGGCTTTTCGCTAACGGTCGAGAGGACAACCCAACCATCGAGAGCCCTCCCATGGATCTGCAAGAATGGAACAAAGAACGTAGCCGAGATGTAGAAGCATCAATCTCTTTCTTCTCTCAGCCTTCGGTTATACCAAAAGGACGTGCTGCTATTGTGTTCTTGCTCCTGTCCGATCAGGACCTGGGAATCGTCTGTGACATTTTCAGAAAAATGTCTTCATCTTTTCAAGGCATACAAAATATCACATGTATCGCTGAAGATGAGAGTGTTTATGCACAGTTTGTAAAAGGTGTGGAAAAGTGGTTTAGCAAGGCTGAAATCGATGAGAGGAGTGTGGTTGGACTGAAATGGCAAGATATCAACCGCATTGTCATGCGAATGAACGGTGTGAACAAAATCGAAGCCTACGAACTCCCTACACACATTCCAGAAAAGTGTTTCCTTTCTGAGAAACAAAAGGACGAATGGAATGATATAACCGTTGTTTGCAAAAATGAGTGCGAAAACACCGATATGAACGAATCTAACCCGGGTTATCGACGGTTTGCAGAAAAGAAAGAATTGAACTTTTATCGCGGTGCCAAAGTTGACTGGTGGAATTTTGCCATCGGAGAAAAAGAAATGAATCTTCATAGACGTTGCGGCCACGTGCTGAAGCGAAAAGGATTCGGAGACGTACTAAGGAAAGTCCGTAAACCCCTGGACAGTTCAAATACTGAGGACAGTTTAATTGTCACTGTGACACTCCTTCATCAGCCAGGTGCCGGGGGTAGCACGTTAGCACGCCATATTTTGTGGGAGCTCCGCCAAGAATTCCGTTGTATTGTCGTCAACACGGTCACTGGCAATACTGCAAGTCAGATAATGGAGGTGAGACGGCATGGATATGAAAAAGGTTGCAATCAGAAAATCCCTGCTGTATGTGTACTCGTGGATGACCTCGATGATGTTGAGCTTCTAGACTTGATTGATGAGGTGAAGGAAGTTTCTAGAGATATCCAGCTCGATGGTGGGGCAGTTTGTGTCGTCCTGCGCTGTAAGCGTTGTGCGGAGCCAGAAACGTTAACAGACGGTGAAAGGAGAGAGTTGTACATTGCTTTGACTCAAAAGCTTGACGCCCGAGAAAAGGAATGGCTGGAGCGAAAGTACCGTGAATTACAATTAAAGGAGAAAGAATTACAATCTACCGAGTACAAACCTGAACATCTCCTCGCATTTATGGTGATGCTGAAAGAATTCGACAAGGACTATATAACTCATGTTGTGTCGGAGATTCTTGGTGGAATCTCTGAGAACGAATTCAAGTTGATAAAGCTATGTGCGTTTCTGAATTCCTACAGACCAGAGGCCGCCATTCCTATTTCCTGTTGCGACTCAATGATGGACAGAAAGATACTAGTCAGTGGCAGAACGCGTGTACACTCGAGACCCTGGGAAGGTTCAGTGTCCTCCTCGTTCAAGATCATGGTGGTCGTGGAAAACAACGAACTTAGGATCTTCCATGAGAGAATAGCAAAAGAAACTTTGGAGCAGATCCAGATGGTTACAAATCAGTCCCTTACAGAGGTTGCACTGGAGTTTTTGAATTGTGAACTGTTTAGTTCGTGGTCATATTCCAAAGAAACCCTCGTTAAAGCAACGCATGACCTACTTGTCAGGAGAAAAAGGATCCGATTCGGTGATGACACCGAGACAGACTTTGCGGTTATCATTCAAGATATTTACGAGAATCATGGACCTGAAAAAGCAATCGAGATCCTCCAAGTAGGCTTTGAGAAGCTGGAAGATGCATTCATCGCTCAGCAGCTTGCGCGACTTTGTCTTAAGGAGCACAACATTGGGATGGCACATATCTATGCTGACAAAGCAGTGACGCTTGAACCCCAAAACTGCTACTTCGTTGATACTAAGGGCAGAATTTACAAAACAGAGATGTGGGATATCGTGTCAAAGCGTATGGAAGAACAGCAAGTTATCGATGATAAAGAATGCGATAAGTTACTTTCCCTTGCATACCATGCAATGGACGCCTTCCACAAAACATACGACGTTTCTAAAAAAGGAAGGGAGATCGAGTACACGGGTTTGTATGCCGAAGTAGATGTTGCCTTCAGATTACTGCAGGTCATTTACACTTGTGTAGAGCCCTTCAGAACAAAAGGTGGACAAAAATATTTGCAGGAATACCTTCTGCAATTGATCAACCCTTCAGATCCAAGCTATCCAAAACTGAGTGAAGACTGTCATGGCCGCATCATGACTTTGAAAAACCGAATAGACTCTGTGCTAAACTTACTTGATGACACCTCAACATTCTGCAAGGGAGATCCCACAAATGAGCAACAGAAACTTGATGAGATGAAAGATCGCTTGAAGGAGTACTTCAGAATATACGAAAGATACTATGGAGAACCAAAGCCGATACAACAAAATCGGTATCGAAATCCTAGAAGTCTTGCCGAATCTCGACGTCGGCAAGTCAAGCAAGCCAGTTGTGGTACCTTTCGTGAAATATTTGACCTTGCTCGAAATAAGGGATTGCAGAAGCTCAAAGAATCTTACAAACTGCTGTTAGAGAACTCAGATCAGTACAACTTTTTCGACTTGAAGCATCTTGTTTGCATACACTTGGCGCTCTCCTCAGCTGGGGAGCAATTATTGCCAGCTGATGAGGTGTATCAGCAGTTTGTTCGGCCGTTGAATGCCAAAGATCACCGCAAAACAGACTGCTGGCCACCTTTCTTCATGATGATGTTTCTGTGGCCAATAGAGGATGTTACCTCTGAAAGACGAGATAGCTGTGATTTGACCTTTTACATTGATGAACTAAGAGAGAGATTTTCAGGTGCTGAGAATTTCAGGAAAGGTTTGACTAGCGAAAAGCGACCCCCGCGATTTCAGACAAGAGCACGAACACACTTTTTCTTGGGACAAGGCACAGATCTTCAAGTATTTGCCCATATCAATGAGCTCCACACTACTCCAGGTAAAATCGACGGAGCAGACAGCGAAGATGATTTTTGGTCGTCTGATCTTGTAAGAAGTCGATTAGCTCGCTTGGAAGGAACTTTACTGAATCCTACATCCCTGGTGCACCTCTCTAAGAAGGGAAAAATCAACATCAAACTGGCAGCGCCGTTTAAACGTCAAGTGCCAAGCCAAGAGATCGTCACGTTCTACCTCGGATTCACCTGGGATGGCCCAGTTGCGTATGATATTAAGGTAAAGGGGAAAGAATCTCGTGACGGTACAGCACCACGCTTTCACCAAGCTTACCCAAGTTTGAACGTACCTTCTGAAAAATCCAAGACTTCACTTTCCCGTAAGTTATCCAAGATTGATAAGCTTCGGGAGGAATGCCAAAAGCTGCGAGGCAAACTGGAGGGCGTAAAAGCTTCTTCTAAACACCATGTGAAAGTCAAAACCAAAGAGGTACCGGTAAATATTTTTCTATTATTAATCAGTCTATTTATAACTGGGATTTACTGTATGTCCAGTTCCGCACCATTTCCACCTCTCGACCATCGAACGTTGCTTGACTTGAATGTAGTGCACCTTCGGGTACCAAAGTGATAATCAATTAGCCTTATCTGTGGGACTTCACGAACGGAAATCAGTGAATTCCTTCACTTTTTATATTTGGTAAAGACCTTATGAAACATTTCATTTCTTAATTTATTAATATAACACTGTCAAAAGAGATAGGCACGATACTTGTGTGTAAAAGCATTCGATAGATACACTGATCTTGTATACATTATACTCCATTACACAATGCCAAGCAAGAACATGATTTACTTACATCGTTTGGCAGGGATGTGTTTGGAAACCCACGAAAGACGCGATTCAGTTGTACAAGCGCCAGTTGGAGGAAAAAAACGATGAACTTCGTCGTGCTTTAATGGAAGACACGTCATCAACGGAGGACTTTTAAACTCATCAATGGACAGCTACCTTCAACCACTAGTTGGTTCCGTCTTAATTGCACTTATTGCAAATTCACCAGCCGTCGTGAATTACAAGCTGAAGGTAAAATACATGTAATACAGATCTAAGGCGGAGGTCATGGTGCGGCTCTAACTACTTCATGCGCGAGCGCAAAAAAATTTTTAAAAATCATTCCATCTAAAGTTTTTTTTTACAAGTTGAACATTTTTATTTAGCTTAAAAATATGTTCTGATCATAGACCTTTCTAAAGAATCGGTAGTGTCTGTATTATACCCAAATGTCATTAACAACAGAAATGTATTTGTCTTCCTGTCAGAAAGGGTGCGCTAACCTTACATACCTAGTGTGGACTTGTGAATAAAAGATGTCCACACGATGCAGGAAAGGAAGACGTGTTGTGGACTTACACACGTCCACAGGACGTTTCCCCTTCTCTGAAAAAGAAGGTTAGAGGCATTTTGGGGTGGGGGTCATCCGTCGTAAAAGGAAGAGGAATAGTCAAGGAAAACTTGTACAAAAAGCCAGCTGAAAATCGTGTTCCTAGTTCAAGAAAAATGAGTATTTTCACTGAGTTTTCTTAACTGCAAGAAAAGAAAGGAATGTCCACACTAGGTATGTAAGGTTACCTGGGTGTGTGTGTGTGTCAAATGTGATACTACTTTCAGTCCTTTATTGCTAGTTGAGAAAGACTCGGAAATATAACCTGGCTATATTTCAAAAGAAATTACTGAAAAGATTACTCGAAATGAATGCAGCTTTTTTCTTGTAAAAAAAGTAAAACTAAGAGTGTATACACGTAGTTCTGTCCTCAAAACTGCTAATTATTGAACAATTTTTCGACCGCTTACTTAAATATACAGGTACATGTAATAGGCCTACTTCATCAGTCACTAGTTTATTACTAGAATTACAATGTGACACACCAAAGTTGACAATAATAACATAGTCTTATTGGCTAATAACTAGTTTTTAATTATTTTTAAGTTTTGTAAACACCCACTACTATTGCAGTCACTACTTAAGTACTTTTGAAGGAATGGATTATGCTTCCAGTCGGTTGACTAGTCCTGGTCTGTTCCATTTACATGCATGGAACATTTTTGTGCATGCGTGTGCAGCACTTGATACCTGTAAAATCATATGAGTATCTGTTGCGTATGGAAGTTGTACAATTTATTATAAAATGTTCTGTATTTTTACTGCTGTCATTTTCATTTTTGCCATTGATCATGTTTCAAACATTTATCTACTCCTGACAAAACTGTTTTCATGTGAAACCATTAATGAAACCTTTCATAACTGAAAAAGCAACCCGAAAGCCTTTGTAAAAAGAATATAACCACGGCTGGGCTGTGAACCACAATCGGGCTAAACACAAAAATATGGTGTATTGAACTGAGGAACCATTTGGTCAGTGTGGAGCTTCCTGTTAATTTAAAGACGCTATAAACTACTCAACAAATATGTCTAAAGGGGAATTTTTAAACATCATATCGTTAGCTCTAAAAAATTTTTGTCCATGTGTGTTTATCACAGGTATTTGTGTTCTGTTTATTTTACTTTTATCGTCTTTCTCTTAAAATTATTTTTTAAACCACACTTTCAGACCCTGAAGAAACTTGTTTCCATTTGTGATATATATCTGGAGTGATAGATGTTTATGCTTGCCATCTCACAAAACAAATTACCAAATAACTATCCATATGCTCTGATATCCCCCTAAATGTCTCACAAGTTCATCCCTACTTGAGGTTAAAACCTCTTACCCTCTCTCAGTGTCATTACCAGGTCTTATTTTTGGCGGGAACATGCAAAATTGTTTTTTACAAAACACGCTGGGGGTGACCCGACTTGAATAAGGGCTTTTATTGTGGCTGTGGAGGATATTCGTTTTTCAAAGGGCCGGGAGTTCGACATTTCAACGGGGGAAGCTTTCACGAGAGGCTTGAAGACTAGTCTCCTCTCAAGAACGATTTTCACACACACATGTACAGAGTCACACTCTTTTGCGGGTCTGTTATTCCCGGTCCAGGTAGGTAGGCTAGCTGTTGAACGTAAACTTCCGTATCCTAATGGCAGCTGTTGGTCCTACAATATTTTACTTTATGCATTGAAATCGAAGGTCGCCTTGGCCATAATTCCAGGTGAAATGCAGAATATAACTGTCTTTGACCAATGCAGGCTCTGTGCATGAAACATGCTCTCGGTGGGGATACACTTGCAGTATTGCCCATTGGATAAGTGAAAAGCCTCATTTTTGAGATGTTGCCACTAATGAAATTGAAAACATCCGGGCTCTCAACGTCTGACCCCGGACCATTTATATCCATGGGTGCTTCCTGGCGTAATTTTTTTTTTATCAAGAGTTGTCAGGGAATCTTTGGGTAGGGAACCAGACTAGGCTTTTTATGGAGTGACAGAGGTTTATGCTTCAACTTTACAAAACATATTCCAAATAATCTATGTATTCTTATATCCCCTCGATCTTGAAGACTAAAACCTCTTACTCTCTCCAACAGTGCCGTTACTAAGGACTAATTCTTGGGAGGAGCACACATCATACACTTATTTTAGGAGGCAAAACTCTAGAAAAGTAGTCAATTACAATTTCAAATGGGAGGCTTCAAGGGTGGCATAGTTGACCACAGTTAAGGTGTAGCTGCAATGAATTTTTATTAGACACAATTTTTCTGCTTCTTTGTACTCTTCTTAGTTGTATGAAACTCTTTTACACTCCTATTTGGTTAAATGCATTGAAAATGGCACGTTTTTAACCCTGGGGGCATCGACGCCCCAAAACGAAGACTGTTGTCACCACATGGAGACTCTCGTCATCGGTCAGTTCCCGGTCATTCCTGAACCGGTACGACTGTTTTATGGTAGCTAATACCATCATTCAAGTCCCTGCATTTCTTTATGCTGCTGTGGAAGTACAAGTAATAAAGTCACAAGCGTATTGATAACAACAAAATATAAACGTAATATTAATATACATAAACATAATATAAACACAAAACATAATAACAAAAGTAATAAGTCACAAACATAACAGCCGTGACTAGTCAGCACATGCTTGTAAACAAATGAGCAGCCACGCCCCCAAATCACATCAATTTTCTATGAGGTGATTTTTGTCTCCAGGTCAGTTTCCGGTCATGCCTGAACCTGTACAACCTGTACGACTGTTTTATGGTAGCTAATACGTCCCTGAGGTCCACTCTAACTACATCCCATTATTCTGCTGTGGAAGTACAAGTAAAACCAGGTCACAACCCAAACAGCCGTGACCAGTAAGCACAAGTCTGTAAACAAAGAGATCCAGTTCCTGATAAAGACCATATCGCCTCCTTGGGGTGACTGATCTTTCAAGAATTTTAACTCGGCAGTGTATGGGGTCTGGCCAATGGGTGATTAAGGCTTGTTGGGTATGTCTGGGGTGAGGATTACAAAAAAAATCTCCGCCAAATTGGCCTATTGACGAAAATGTTATGACCATATTCGGTGATATTTGTCGATCTCCATCACCGCGCCGTTGAGCCCAGGGTACAATTAAAATTATCCATGCAACTGAGGGCGCTATTGCTGTGAATGGTTCAGTGCACAGGTGTTTCTGTTCAAATTGGGAACCCAGAATTTACCCACTGAAATCATTTCTGAGAGATATTAATGTTTTCCTATTGCTATGCACATGAACACCAATGAATCAGCTAAGAAGAGAAAACTGAGTCCAGAAAAATATACAAAAGTGCAGGACCTTTTTTGTGTATAGACCAATGTAACATTGAGGATTCTTCCTTTCCTGATATGACATCATAGTTTTGCTCATGAATGTGGGAATCTCATTAGCATAAAACCAAAAAGGCGTTAAAATACCCTTTGAAATAATGAAACAAAAGTTGAAATAATGAAACAGAAGTTGAGAATAAGGTTACCTAACTGAGGCACAAAGGTGCATTTTGGGGGGTTGTGATCACAAAAAAATCTATTGTAGCGACCCTTTCATTCACTTCTCTCCATATGCCTTGGAATTCATACATCAGAGTTCACAATACACTTGTAGAATAGAGGAGCTCGTCAAATGCTAGGCTACCAGTACCATCATGGCTACAGTCTCAAAACACATTTAAAGAANTATTTAAGATAGGCGGATTCCTCCAAGTGATTGCAAGCAACCATCAAAAGTAGGGTTCAGGGGATTTAGTGAACCATGGTTTTTATCGATAGTTTGTCAAACTTAACACGTTTGGAAAGACGTTTATGTAATAATGGCCAATATGGGCACCTCGAAACCGTAATGAAAATCGTGGGCAATCAGCGGTGGGTTGAGGGTGGTTGAGGGGTGTGCGTTTTCGCGCACATCGCAATCACAATACGCGTTTACCGTATCTGCATACATCCAAACACATAAGTCTTGGTTACCAGACCTTCCAGTAGTTATTCCTCGAAAAGAATCATCACACGTACACTGTTAGAGGGCGCTATCACCACAGGAATGGTTATCACAGGAATGTCTTCGATGTTTATTTTCATATCTTATGTTATCATAGTTCAGACACTGGTTGTTCTGCGACAGTCTGTACAAATCTGGCCGCTCGTCGTTGGACTGCTTCCAGCCAATTTTTATGGTTAAAGGAGATATAGATCCAATATGCTGGCGCAGTATTCCAGTTTGGGTCTAACCAAGGTCTGCTGAATGAGCGCAGCTATACAGGTCTCTGCGAAGGAATCCAAGAACCTTGTTCGCCTTTGAAGTTGTGTTGTTTTAATCAGCCCAGTTCTCCCCCCCTCCCCCGATTAGTATGACTTTTGAACATTTTAAGGGGTTTCTTGTTCATACAATAAATTAATTGAAGTGGCTGTAATTGTGAGAAATGCCATGGTGTAGTACTTGGCAGTATTAAACTTCACTTGCCAGCGGGACTCCCATTTGCAGAGGATAACAATATCTTTCTGCAGTCCTTGTTAATCCTTATCGAAGAATATCTAACGGTATAATATGTCATCTGCCAGGATCCTCACTTCTTGTGAAATTCCTTCTGGTAGGTTATTTAGATATAAGATGAAAAACGGCGGCCAGTACAGTATCTTGGAGAACCCCAGAAGTAACACTTATGGATGACGATGACACTCCTTCCAAAACAACTTGCTGAGAACGCTTCGCCGACCCCCTTGTGTAGTGATCCAGTGATCCCCGCTTGCTTTAGCTTCAGCCAGAGTCTTTGGTGAGGAACAAGATCAAAAGCCTTGTTAAAATCCATAATCATTACGTCAGCTTGGACTTGGTTATAAAGAATTTTGTAAAGATCACGCACGGAAAGGGCTAAATGCCGTCTTTAGGTGGTTGTAAAATGCCTTCAAGATACGCCAACAGATTGTTTTGAAAGGAACTTTCTGTTTTCAGATATTAGTTGATAATTTACCTTATAAATTTCCAGGTTTGGGAAAATTCGCGGTGCTAAAGAGTAGGGACATTATAGGCCTACATCGTGACCGTACCGTGGTGATGAGACATCGCAAATATTGAAAATGGCTCGATTTCTTTGGTTATAGGCGCTCATGGCAACCTCTTGGCTGCTGCCCCGGGCCATAGAAGGATATTTTGTGAGTGCTTAGCTATGAGCATCCGAGAAAACATGTTCACCATGACGTTGGCCCTTGTTTTAATAAGAAAACGTAGTTCGTGAACACGAAGCATTTGAAAGTAATTTGCGTAACTTCTGTCGATCACAACTCACGTGATATGAATAAAGCATATCCAACCTTTATTTCCATATCTGTTGCCGCCCAAGACCTTACAAAATATTGTAGCGCCGGCGGGTCCGGCCGGTGGGGGCGCCAGCTCGGACCCGCATGGAGTTGGCTGGCTGCCCGCGCTGGTTGCGAACGGCTTGCGGTTTTCCCGCCTCGCGCCAGCGCAGTCCCTGCCGTCAGGCGCATGATGTTGTGAAAAAGATTGTCGGAAGAGGACATTGTGGTGCTGTCAGATTGCGACAGAATAAAGCAGAGATTTTTGTGACCAGAACAGTGAGTTGCACCAGCGTGTCGTTCTTACAGCGTCGAACCCTGTGCAGCGGGACACGCTACAATATCCAAGGCTTTCCTGTGATAACAGTTCGTGAGGTGACAGCACCATGTACATGTACATGTACATGTAGGCCTACATAATGTACAGTATGTGTGATGGTTTGTGTCGTGAAACTGCGTGTACCAGAAGGCCTTGGAACCAAGACTACCAAACACTTCCCTAAAAAGTCAAACCTCCATTTCTTGAAAGTTTCAAATTTAATGCGAGTGTCTCTGCGGACTTCATGAATGAAAAGGGACGAAAGTGTAAAAAAGTAAAAAAAAAATTGCCCACGAACTTGTACTCGGGTGTTGTCGGCATTAGACAATCCTAGTTTTTCATGAAATTCCATGCGTTTAAATGCCTGGAATATTATTCCCGCGTATAGCCTTGTTAAGACCTATTCAAACCATCGACCTGTTTAGACTAGAAGCCGTTTAATCGATGCCTCTAAATAATGCAGAGTTAGTGGTCGCACGCGGTAGCGCCCTCTTTCGATCGTCAAAACATCAGAAGCGTCATTCGTTCATTGCCACGCAAGGGTGCACTGAACCAATTCAAGCTCCATTGAAAATAATGTAAATTTAAACAAAGTTTAAAGCCCCATGGCAGGCAACTGGAGTCCCTGAGGCCTCTCAAACAAAAAACCAATGTGTTGTTTGGTCCTTCAGATTTCAGATGCTATGCCCCAAGATGGGTGTCCCCGAATCTACAGAGATGATCCTGGGCCATACTGACACAATCCCACCATTTCTTGGCCCAAACAGACCCCTCTTTTCGAAAGAATCTGTGTGTGTGGGGGGGGTACTTTTCGTGCGCGTCCGCCAGGCGGAGAATACACTGCACCCTTCAAGCTAATCCGCTCCGAGCGGAACAAAAGAGGGCGTGATATTTTGGTTGTACTACACCAAATACGCGCCCATAGGGCACNAATTTAAGATAGGCGTTTACCGTATCTGCATACATCCAAACACATAAGTCTTGGTTACCAGACCTTCCAGTAGTTATTCCTCGACAAGAATCATCACACGTACACTGTTAGAGGGCGCTATCACCACAGGAATCGTTATCACAGGAATGTCTTCGATGTTTCTTTTCATATCTTATGTTTTTCCTTGCTTTCCCTCGAATTTCGGGAGCCCACCAATAGCCTCGTTTGAGCCTTATATTGCATTATTCATATAAGTTCATGACGTCACTTATCTGAGAATTCAAAACAGAAATGGCGTCCCGATCTCGAAGTCTGAAAATTTCCGCAGAAAGTGCTTCTGCTTATTACTGCAACAAACTCCACACTGGAATATTCACTAGTTGCTGGTGCGTAGTGGCTAGCAAACGAAAAATTAATTGTTGTGAGCCCCCTCAAAAATGATAACTCCATGTTGTTTAGGTTGGACTTAATTAAAGGCATCGACGGATGCACTGTCTCTGATGTTACTGGGGAGTCGGTTCCATTCAGTGGTGGTTCTCAAGATGGAGGAGCACTTGAAACAATCATTTTTTGAATTTGGATGATTGAATGAAATTGTAGATGATTTGCGTGTTGTAATCCCCATTTCAACTTGGTTCGGAGCTAACCGATGTCAATGGTAACAATACGGTGAATAGACTTTGAGAGTGAAGTGAGTCTGGAGGTGGCTCGTCGTTCCTCCAAAGACTTCCAGCCTAAGTTAGTTATCATAGTTCAGACACTGGTTGTTCTGCGACAGTCTGTACAAATCTGGCCGCTCGACGTTGGACTGCTTCCAGCCAATTTTTATGGTTAAAGGGAATATATATCCCATATGCTGGCGCAGTATTCCAGTTTGGGTCTAACCAAGGTCTGCTGAATGAGCACAGCTATACAGGTCTCTACGAAGGAATCCAAGAACCTTGTTCGCCTTTGAAGTTGTGTTGTTATAATCAGCCCTGTCCAGTTTATTACTAAGTTCCCCCCTCCCCTGATTAGTATGACTTTTGACCAGGGGGTTTCTTGTTCATACGATAAATTAATTGAAGTGGCTGTAATTGTGAGTAACGCCATGGTGTAGTACTTGGCAGTATTAAACTTCACTTGCCAGCGGGATTCCCATTTGCAGAGGATAACAATATCTTTCTGCAGTCCTTGTTAGTCCTTATCAACGAATATCTAACGGTATAATATGTCATCTGCCAGGATCCTCACTTCTTGTGAAATTCCTTCTGGTAGGTTATTGAGATATAAGATGAAAAACAGCGGCCAGTACAGTCTCTTGGAGAACGTCAGAAGTAACATTTATGGATGACGATGACACTCCTTCCAGAACAACTTGCTGAGAACGTTTCGTTAGGAAATTGCCGACCCCCTTGTGTAGGCCTAGTGATCCGGTGATCCCCACTTGCTTTAGCTTCAGCCAGAGTCTTTGGTGAGGAACAAGACCAAAAGCCTTGATAAAATCCATAATCATTACGTCAGCTTGGACTTGGTTATAAAGAATTTTGTAAAGATCACGCACGGAAAGGGCTAAATGCCGTCTTCAAGTGGTTGTAAAATGCCTTCAAGATATGCCAACAGATTGTTTTGAAAGGAACTTTCCGTTTTCAGATATTAGTTGATAATTTACCTTATAAATTTCCAGGTTTGGGAAAATTCGCGGTGCTAAAGAGCAGAGACATTATAGGCCTACATCGTGACCGTACCGTGGTGATGAGACATCACAAATATTGAAAATGGCTCGATTTCTTTAGTTATAGGCGCTCATGGCAACCTCTTGGCTGCTGCCCCGGGCCATAGAAGGATATTTTGTGAGTGTTTAGCTATGAGCATCCGAGAAAACATGTTCACCATGACGTTGGCCCTTGTTTTAATAAGAAAACGTAGTTCGTGAACACGAAGCATTTTGAAAGTAATTTGCGTAACTTCTGCCGATCACAACTCACGTGATATGAATAAAGCATATCCAACCTTTATTTCCATATCTGTTGCCGCCCAAGACCTTACAAAATATCCAAGGCCTTCCTGTGATAACAGTTCGTGAGGTGACAGCGCCAAGTACATGTAGGCCTACATAATGTACAGTATGTGTGATGGTTTGTGTCGTGAAACTACGTATACCGGAAGGTCTTGGAACCAAGACTACCAAACACTTCCCTAAAAAGTCAAACCTCCATTTCTTGAAAGTTTCAAATTTAATGCGAGTGTCTCTGCAGACTTCATGAATGAAAAGGGACGAAAGTGTAAAAAAACGAACTTGTAGTCGGGTGTTGTCGGCATTACACAATCCTAGTTTTTCATGAAATTCCATGCGTTTAAATGCCTGGAATATTATTCCCGCGTATAGCCTTGTTAAGACCTATTCAAACCATCGACCTTTTTAGAAGCCGTTTAATCGATGCCTCTAAAATAATGCGGAGATTAGTGGTCGCACGGGTAGCGCCCTTTTTCGATCGTCAAAACATCAGAAGCGTCATTCTTTCATTGCCACTCAAGGGTGCACTGAACCAATTCAAGCTCCATTGAAAATAATGTAAATTCAAACAAAGTTTGGAGCCCCATGGCAGGCAACTGGAGTCCCTGAGGCCTCTCAAACAAAAAAACAATGTGTTGTTTGGTCCTTCAGATTTCATTTGATTTTCAGTTTTAGTAGGTTAACCAATGAATTTTTTAATTATCGTCCAAAAACAAACTCACCCCCAAAACGTGAATGTTCCCAAGTCTTCTCAGCGGCCATATTTCAAATGACATCCCTCACCTTCTCAGGGCTCTTCTCACAAATTTTCAATCACACCTTTGTCTGCTATGCCCCAAGATGGGTGTCCCCGAATCTACAGAGATGATCCTGGGCCATACTGACACAATTCCACCATTTCTTGGCCCAAACAGACCCCTCTTTACGAAAGAGTCTGTGAGGGGTGGTACTTTTCGTGCGCGTCCGCCAGGCGGAGAATACACTGCACCCTTCAAGCTAATCCGCTCCGAGCGGAACAAAAGAGGGCGTGATATTTTGGTTGCACTACACCAAATACGCGCTCATAGAAAACTGCAAAATCGGACCGAAATGGCGCCGCCTATTGACTCTCGTGAAGAGGTTGGCCTCCGTTTTTTTACTGGAAATTCAAGATTATTGCCAGAAGATCACTTTTCGTTTCAATTTCATGGGGGTTAACCACGAAAATCTTTTTTATTCGCCTTTCAAGGAAGATACCCCCAAAACAGCAGTAAAACTAAACGCTCATTTCTGAATGTAGCCGCCCGCCTCTCTCCAAAATAGGCCCGTAATCTGGGGCTTTATGTGAAAGAAATACCCCGAACTGGAAACTGTCAGTCCCAAATTTGGGATTTATAGAAATATTTCTATGATGCGGCCTCCTGATTATGGCAGGTCATATTGTAAAAACCCCGTGGGATCACAAAATTAATGAGCTCATGAGAAGAAATACATCCATTTGGAGGAATGCACCCTCATGCAGCAAGCATTACAGTAAACTGGCGCCATTTACTTTGCAAGGACTGACACGTACTGGACAGTATAGGTTTAAATGCGTCATGACTTGGATACTACATGTATACGCAAAGTCTAATTATCGTAAGCTTGTGCTTGGAACAAGGCGTGATTTACGTGCCTAGCCTAAGCGTAAACACAGTGTGTGACTAGTATGGCATCCAGTTAAAGATTATTTAAACAAATACCAGTAAACAAACTCATACGTAATTATATAGACAATAGTTGAATCTCTCAATGAAATGTATATTTTGGTCTGAATTTTGAAATTTTTCAAGATTTCTGGATTTTCAGATTTTTTTTTTAAAGTTTTCAAGATGGGTCTTGATTTTTCAAGATCTTGAAAAATTGTTAACGAGCAACCACGCCACAGACATAAACGCATAGACCGCCAAGCCCTATTCAAAACAACAGGAATTTTGATCGATCTGCGCGGCGCCCGACTAAAATCAAAACTATGGACAAATTCAACCCTCCGTATGGGGAATTTACGCACAGTTGAAGAATTCCAGCGATGCAATTCTATGAAGCCATTTTTTCGATTGTAAAACAATCCTCCATTTACTCAAACTGGCCCATAGGGATTCAAAACAATGGGGTTACAACATTTGAAAACAAGGGATAGCAGTGCGAAAGAGCAAAGAAGGTGAACGTATTTTGAAACACATGTAAACCTTATATGCAATGTAAATGCGTTGTGCGTGATGCGCACTGAACGCGCTTTCGCCCGTCGCTTCGCTCATTGCCCATACTGACGGTCTATGGGTATGTCCGTGGGTGGCAATACACACACGTAAACCCATAGACGGACAGCTCTTATTCAAAACAACGGCGGGGTACCGTAGCCGAGAGGGAAGCGTGGGCAAATTCACCCTACGGTATAGGGAATAAAGTTGAAGAATTCCGGCCATAAAATGCTATGAAGCCATTTTCCGATTGTGAAAAAATCCTCTGTTTACTCAATCTGGCCCATGCAGATTCAAAACAGTGAGGTTGCAACATACGCGCAAGACTGGTGGTCTAAGTGGTTATTACGTATGGTGGCAATGCTGACGGTGAGCAACAACAGCCCGCCTCCAACAGTTTGTAACGCATTAGCCAATCACAATGCGCAAAATTTGTCGACCCATCCGGTTCGTAAGTGTGACGTCACTTCAGTTTAAACCACACCCACTGCATATGCACTGCACATAGAGTTACAAGCATTGATCGCCGTTTACATGGAACCATGGAACCGGAAGTTAACGCGCAACTTTAATGATCGTCCAATAGGAGCCTGCAAATCGTGGCGCGTCCGCCTTTGTGACGAAATCGGTTAAAACCTGAAAGCAAAAGGTCACGCAGCGAGCTTCCGGAACCCCCGCGTTGTCTGCCTATGGGGATTTTACATTGGGCCGTCCAATCACACGTTCGATGATTTTGGAAGAATAATCCCTAACTGAAACCACTCCATGAAACATTCATGTTGGAATTTTACCTTTGTCTTCCTCAAGAAATATTTAGGAAAAGTCACCTGTAGATGGGTAAAAACGAAAGTTGTTGTCAGCAAAGGTTAGATGAAATATCAGAGTCTGTCATAAAAAGAGAATATTGCTTTAGGTTTATTACCTTGTAAATTATAAAAGTGTGTAAAATATTTTGAGTTGTTTTACTTCAGCTTTTACTGACAGACAACCATAAAATCTCAAACCCCAAATGTTCAACTGCGTACGCGCGTACGCGACTGCCGTATTGGACTGTTCTTCGTGTATTTTAGATTTTCGGGAGTGATGGGTCAATTTTTGGCAGGATTCTCTTTTAGGTCAGGTGATTTTTCAGTTTCTATAAATTGATATACTAGCAAATATTTTCAAAAGCCCGTCTCCTGAGTAGAATGTTTAAAGAAGTAACTGAACGAAAAAGAAATTACAAATTCTAAAATCTTTGCATGTATGTTTTCCTATCCAGGGGTACCGGAAGCTCGCCATCAAGGGTCAACTTTCAGGCTCTATACGCGTTTGGAAAGGGTCGACAGATTTCCTGCATTGTGATTGGCCAACGCCTTTCAAACTCTTGAAGTATTAAGTCGGATTGTGAAGAAATTTTTAGACTGCCAACAACTAAAATGCATTAAATATCACTCAAAAAAAAAGGAAAACAGGTTTTAAAAGCCACAAATATTCCGTTCATCAATATCATGAACCTCAACCTTTATATGCTGCCCCCCCCCGCTTTTCAAAATTTTTCCCCATCCCCCATTTCCGGCACAAATTTACGCCACTCTGCAAGCGAGATTACATATGAGATTACGTGCGATGTTTACATATTGAATAATACTTTTAAAGAGAAAAAATAATAAGAAAATGGTAATAATGGGGTTGTCACTTTTCAAGTATCAACATAATTTCGTGATTGCCCACGTCTTTCTTCACAAAGTGTTCCTTTCCAAACCAAAGTTGGGCATGCTCAACTGTATCGACTAATAAGTTAGGTATGCCAGTTGACAAAGTTGGGGGTGTAACACAATTTTGTTTTGCGACTACAAGTACATGTACGTATACATGCACACGTACGTATGATGTCAAGCGGCTTGTCGATATCAGAATGAAATATTACGTTAATTACAGACGTTTACAAGGAGTGATTCAAATAGGGATGGGCATAGAACGTGAAATATTATATTCTTAAAGAACCTGAAATTAGATATCAAAATAAACGGGAATTTTATAGGGATTATTTGGAAAGTAAGAATACAAATAAAAGGAAGTGATAATCAAAGATTCTGTTAATGATAATTTGTCTTGAATAATACAATGTACTTTTGACACACCTATGCAAATAGTGGTTGCTCCCGCAATCATGATCAACACGGCGTGTACACACTCGGGCATTTCACTGGAGAACAGGGTCTCCCGAAGTATTCGTACGGAAAAAGTCTTCAAAACCGTAAAACGGCGAAATCATGCAACTGCTAACTTGAGCACCTATTAAAACAATGTCCATCGGCTAGAAATCTGGACAAATTTCTGCACAAGGAGGACATTTGAGGTGGGAATCATGCCGCTGCCTTTTGACTTAGACAAGCGATGGGGCTCAGATCGAAGGTAGGCGAGGTGGTTTGTTGTGACATCAGTGCGATGTGTACACGGTAGTGCACCACACACTGACACGTCAGGCGGCAGGGTGTTGTGTCATAAAGCTACCGTACATGTACATGTACATTGTACTACTACAACTTACAAGGCCTTGAATGAGTTGAAATAGTCAACTCAGCGCTAGTTGTAGGCATTTGTAGGCCTACACTCGTTGAACCTTACCATGTACACAGAATTAGAAAGCCGTTGGTGTCCAACTAAATCAGAAATACACTTATGGGCATATAAAGCAAGGAAATGATATAGGTGTGCATGTAGCAAACGCAAACGGGCAGCAAGTGTTGTTGGGGGGGGCAAATAATTCTCGAAGTCTGAGGTTGTACCTTTTATTGCACTCACGTCTGGGCATAGGGGCAACTCTCCATTTACTTTGTACAGGGATTCACATGTTTTCCTCTTTTTTGCTGCAACATGATAGAATAACTGAAACCTTTTCGGTACAGTGTGGGATAATTCACCATGTTCACTGCACATAAATAGTGAAATTTTGGACATGCCTTTGATGTGAAGGTTAAAAGTTTAATCAATAAATCAGATTTTCCCCATAGACCGCAACACTATTTTTGCCCCTTTGAGTTTCGAGTGTAAAATATGGAATAGCCACCAATTGACCAATCAGAGAGAAGAATCAAGATTCACTGACCTCATCTTGAGTGCGAGAATCTACGTTTTGGTCAGGTGTAGGAGAATGTCAATGTTGTTTTCATTTTGGTCTTTGTCGCTCAAAATGTCATAATCATTTGGGATATTTCCAAATGGCATTTAGGAAATTTTGAGATATTAAAGTACAATCAAACAAAAGTGACCGATGTACACTGTATTGAATATGAGACTAGTAAGGTCACTTTGATTGGGAATAGACATAAAAGGGACTGTATGCACTCAGCATCTGTGTTTAGTAGGCAGAGATTTTTCCATCTATCACATGACCTCCACAGTTTGGGGGTCATGCTATTTAGTGTCAACAAGCGTAAACAAACTACTTTTTATACAAAAAAATGTATTTTGATGTTAATGAGGCTCCAATTTATCACATTTAATGCATCACATTTACATACTTGTACCTGTATCTAAAATGATTAATTTGGGCGACAAATGAATGTATGGCCCTGCTCGTGCAACCTGACCGGCTACCATCTTGTTTTTGCATGGATGGCAGAGGAAAGAATGATGGCGGCCCCCACACATTGCGGAAATATAAATTTGTTTTCCTGCAATAATCTGGAAGTATCTGTAGGCTACATTCGTCATTTTCTTACACATTGGTAGATGTTAGAGTCTTTCTAGTATGATAATACCACTTTTGAAACTTTAGAGGGTATTTTCAAGTTATTAACGCTGTAATTGTGTGTGTTGACACTTGTTGACGCTACATGTAAATAGGACGACAGCAAAATCATGGAGAGAGAAGGGAAGAGGCTTAACACTGTCTTATGCTGTAAGTACCTGTATTGGTATGTATTATGTACATAATTGGACAATTAAGTATTGAATACCGCTACTTCTAAGGGGGTTTCTGCATGGTATAGAAAGTGGTTCTTTTCATGGCAGTGCAAATCGCGTCCATGACTTCTCAACAGGTGGCAGAAGGGATTGTCTTACATTA
>NW_019091362.1:60291-92599 GCF_001949145.1 Acanthaster planci
CATGTAAGACAATCTGTCACATTTGTCATACACATTTACATACGTGTACATGTGAGACAATCTGTCACATTTGTCATACACATTTACATGTAAGACAATCTGTCACATTTGTCATACACATGTACATGTAAGACAATCTGTCACATTTGTCATACACATTTACATGTACATGTAAGACAATCTGTCACATTTGTTATCACTTCTGTCAAACTGTTTTCTTCTGACATTTTTCACTGCAGTAGAAAATTAGACTTGGCAACACAGCATTTAACATCTGTGGTATACACCAAGAAATCCCTCTGAGTGTTTGTTTACATTGTGTGATGGGATGTACATTGTACATGTGAATTTCTCTGTGTACTTGTCCTTTTCACCTCAGTATTCTCCGTGGTGAAGTTCATCATTTCATTTGCACCTGCCTTACCATGCTACTGTACATTAACCCCCACCCATGCCAGTGCGGTTCCCTTGGTAGCTATAACAGCCCAATTACTTACCCCTGTCACCCATATGATTGGGTGCTATTCAAGTGGTATTGCACCCTAATCACATGGTCACCCAAGCAAGAAATAATCCTCCCCCCTTGTATTGTTACTCAAGGTATTGAGGTAGGCAATCGTACCACATGCAGTCTGGCCTGTCTTTCTTTGGTAGGGGATATGCTACTGGTACATATGTGTACATACTTGTACAGTGTATGTACCAAGCAGTCTGACTGTGAGGGAGTAGCGCAGGCTCTTGAATCGAGGTCAAGTCAGTTTGCTTCCTCTGTGTTAGTGTCAAAAATGGAAAGCCCAATATAAATAGAAACCATGGAGATCAGAAAGCTGCAGTTTCTTTGTACTATGATTTAAGAAAAATGAAGACAACCTTTAAAGTCTTTGAACCTGTGGGTTCTTTGTGATTGCAGTTAAATCTGATTTTCAAAGTTGGAAATACATGTAACTTTGTAAGTACGCTCACTTCTGTGTCTTGCATGGTTACATTGTACCTGAAAATCAAACAAATACTATACCCATAGGATCAAGAAGTGGATTGGAACATCAGACTAGATGTTCCCTTCAATTTGAAATTTATCTGTACCGGTACCATGAATCAAACTCAAGTAGTGTGAACTGTAAATACTCCTGCCACACATGAGCAAATTAAAAATGCAGCAAGGTCGTGGGTTTCAGTCTCACCCAAGTAAACTTAAGATTTTTTGTGAACTCTTTGACAAACACTGAAAATGCAGGGTTAACTTATACAAGTCAGTGTAAGGGCAAAATCTGTAATAAGAAATTAACCTCTCCTGATGCCAAGTACCAGTATGTCTTGAAATGACTCGCAGCAGTGCTGTACAGAGAAAAATAAAATGAGGTACTGGCTCCTACAAAAAAAGAAAGTGAAGCGCCAGGTCAATTTTGTATTCTGTACGCACAGTGAAGGTAGACAACCAATGAGCACAAATCATGGTCGCCATTGACAATTAGAATTCAAATTTGGTTGCATACTGCTATGATCATTTTTACTCGCAAATGCGACTGTTTTGGTCACACCGTACAGCACTGATTTGCAGTGCCTGCTGCTACATCGACTCAACCAGCCTGCCACCCAACCCCAGCAAGCTCAATGGTCAAGTGGTTAAGACATCTGCACTAGTAAGCAGGTCATGGGTTCAAGTCCAACCCAAGTAAGCTTGAGATTTTTTCACAAACTCTCGGACAAGCACTAAGAATACAATGTTAAGTGATACAATGTATGTATGTCAGTGTAAGGGGAAACCAGTAATTAAAAATTGATTGCTTTTATTGCCATACAAACATTTAAAACATACCTGGTACATGTTTTGATTGGTGTGGCTGCTGCATCAACATTCGTTTGTTTTTTTGTATTAAGAATACTACATCTACATGCAGGTGAAAATATTGTCTTTCTTGAAATACATGTACATCTGTGAACACTGTTCTGAGCTGAATTTTTGTTGATGGCTTCCAAATAGTTCCCCTCACTTTTGCAAGGAATAACTTTAACCTCAATTAAACCTCCTTTTCAGAGAGAAATCTTGTGTGGATGTGGGCAAGTCCACACAATATTTTCATTTCCTTCTTTGTATGGACATCTTTTGTTCACAGGTCCGCACAATGAGAGGCATGCCTCTACATGCGTGCACACACATCTGTTCATGATCAGTGCCAGAAATTGTTGATTTCCAGTCACAGCTGTGGGCAAAGTATAGGTGTAGGCCCAAATTGTCCAAACTCAAAGATACACATGCACACCTACCGCTATGTACCTCATATTTTTACTGTGACTATTCACAAGATCGGTCTGTTTTGTTGCCCAAAGCACCTGAAGGAGGGCCTCCTCCCTGACCTTTGCCCAAGGCAAAATTGCATCCTTGTTCAGATCTCCACAAGGTGCCCTCTTACATGTCTTATGCTGTGTGTGTTGCATAAAATATGCTCAAGACACAATGTACATGTGCATGTATGCACAAGAGTTTTAGTGTACAAGAGAAATAAAAATAAAGAAAGCTTACTGTGACACTGAACCAATAATACAAATTAAGGTTGAAATTTTGAAACACTAAATTTTTACTTTAAATTTGACATTGTGATGTCAGTGTTTTACATTTACACAATTATGCGGTATGTGCGAGTACAGTGTATCTTAAATTATTCAGTTTTGAACGAATTTTGTGGTACTTGTACATGTACATAATCCTGTATTTTTGTAACAAAGTAGGAAAACATCAAGTTTCTTTGATTTGATTGAGTTTTCTTTGCTGATAGAGAATTTCATCATTAGGCTCTTCTTGCAGCCTGCAAGTGAAACAATCCTAGAAAACCCCTTCTCTAATTAATTGCAGACAAGGTGTTCCAACTTCTATTTCTTCAAGTACCGATATATATAAAAATGGGCACGAATGACCTTGTTGATTCACTTCGTAGGTTGTCTTGGTGTTTTTTCACTAAGGCTGAGGTAGTACATGTATCCTAACTCAAGTAATCCTGCATTCTGTTTTATCATTTCGTTTTGTTTGTTTTTTGGGTTTTTTTATTTACACTTGACACAGCTGTCTTTCATCACCCATGACCCAGAATCGTTGATTTAACCCAGTTTATAGGTTTAGCAAACTGCCATTCAGTTTTCAGTACAGGATTGCTTATTAACATGCCTGACTTCGAAAGAGTGTAGATTGAATCCAAGCCTTTGAAGGTTTCATACATGTACGTGTAGTTAAGTGCCTTTTTGTTGGGTTGTCAGTCTTCAAGTACTCCGTAAATTTCATTTCCCCCCTAAACCAGGCCAGTATGTTACCTTACTGGGGGAAGGGGTCTTATTTTAGTTGGACGGACCCATCATTTATTGGATTGAGATGTCAGCCTTAGACACTAAGTCAGCTGCCAAGCAAATGGTTGGTAAATTTCCTAGCATTCAAATTTGAGTTGCTTCTTTTTAAAAATTACCCCGGTACATGTACTGGTACATGTTCTTCCCTTGTCATTTTCCCTGAGGATCTTGCAGGCTTCACCAAAATCAATAATTGGGATACAGTATAGGCCACGTGGCCATCACTATACGTGTAGAATGGTGGAAGTGCTATCCTGCCTTTGAGTTTGAAAAATAAGAAAGGATGTGGGAGACAGCTCGTGATCATCAGGACTTGACTATCAGCTGATCTTACAAGTTACAGTGAGCTCTGCACAGACTTCACACGTGGTGATATACATGTACAACACTCTGGATGGACCTTAGGAGTCGATCATCTCTCATCAGTTACATGTACATGTAACAAGTCAATTATGACCTTCTTATTCATAAAGCTGGATGGCCAAACACATACAGAAGGGTGCACTAATCTCTGATTCAAACAATCACCAGGCTTAAACTTTGAACCTCTGTTAATCAGAATCAATTTAATCTTCCCACTGTGGTGCAGGGTTCCTCAGAAATTGACATGGTTTATGGGGTCATTGAACACTGCTGACTGAAACATACACATGTAGGCTGCTTCCAAGATGTCTAAAAGAGGTGATTATAGGAATCTTCCCCAGAAAAAGTTAAATGGATGGGTTAGAGTCAACAGTAGTTCATGTAAAACTAATAGAATAAAACTAATAGAGAATTGGCTTGAAATAAAAATCTTCAAAGTTGACCCCTTTAATGGTTTATCAGTTTGGTGATCATGCAGGGGTGTGAGAATTTAGCATTTTAGCTGATTTCAGCCTTTTATGTGTGAATGTTAACCCTGAATTTTAGATTTTTTGTACACCTGGTTTGTACAGAAGTATGGGAACTTTTTACATTTCAGCTTTTTGCTAGCTGTTTTCAGCTTTAATTTGAAGTGGCCACTCACACCCCACCTTATGGGTGCTTTGCCGCTCCCCCCCCCAAAAAAAATTTGATGACGCCCATTTAGCCTAATGCCCACTGGTAGTTTTACATGTACATGTATAAAATGTGGTTTGCCAAAAGTCCTTCAATCTTTACATCAGTAGATCGTTAATTATGAAATTGTATTCTAAATGTGGAACCAAAAACACAATCAGAAAGAAAAGTTTTTGATTTAATGCATGTGTATTATGTATGTTACGAATTTGGCAGCATTGGCAACTGTAACATTGCACATTGGTATTTGCTGTTTTGGTTTTCATTGCAAAGTACACATACATGTATGTATTTGAAATGCATTTTCGCATTATGCCAAATCCATAAGACTGCCTTGATCATGTACATGTATGTTACCTACACATGTACAGTATACGGTACATCAGTCAAATAGCTCGTGCTTTGGATATTAAATTGTCATAATGCTGTAAATCTAATCCCCTATTCAGTTCCGCCTCCAAATTAAATTTAGCCCCAAGAAACACAGGGCATCAGACCCATAATCTTCAGGCTGCTAACAAAAATGATGGGGCTCCTATCCTCCAAGACTGAGGGAGGGGAGTTATCCATGATCAGAATGCTTAGTTTCTCCTCAGCAGATTCAAGTTGCCACTGCAAACATGTAAGAAGCCAAGACTGCTTGTGGATGCCTTCTATTAGGCCATTACACCACGGCTGTAGACTGGGCAAGGGAAAGATGACTCACAGGATATCTAAAGTGTCTTACTATTCGGTTTGGAACATTGGACGGGTCTTTGGCATGCTTACTGACTCAGCCAGCTTTCTTGTTCATCATGACGGCTGTCAATCTTTATATTTTCTTGCCAACTCTGGTGGCTTACGTATTAACTGAATACATGTAGCTCATAGGCGGTGATAAGTGCATGCAGTGGATGTTAGGATTAAGAAATATGGTGTTGTGTTCACACCATGTGTACATAATTATAAAGCATATTGTACATACGTAGGAGTGACCAAATATTTTGTGCGAGCGTATTGAGTGAAAATATTTTGTATTTGATGTGTGTAATACATTCAACATACCGTATAACATTATAGGGTTAAAAATGCATACATCTAGTGTATTCCACAATGTGTACCAATTAATTTTGTATGTAATCAATGAGTGCACAGCGCTAGCGGTGAAATGAATTGGTCTAATTACAAGTAAATGTATGTGAAGACTGTAGGTGTAGTGTATGTTCTTTGTGAGACAATCATTGTACAGGTAAAACTGTAACACATAAACTGGGTTAGTAATGAGGATTATAATCAAGCTCTGTGTGCATCCAGTGTGAAGTTTAATTTGCCTGATGAGATGGAACAGTTCAGTTTTCCTCATTGAAAATTCCATTTTGATCAGACAGTTGAGTACACAAATATCACATGGAAGTAAGCAAGCTATTTACTGTACATACATGGGCATGTACTACATGTGTGTCAAATGTACATGTGATGTATGTGTATACCCTGTACATGTATTCTTTGTATAATTTCCTATTGCAACTGTCACAGGATTTTATGGATTTGAGACTGTTATTGTAACCAGCTTCTGTCACTCCACATGGGTTAGTGTCTAACTAAATTTTGAAAAAATGGTGAGGCTGACATGTGGCTTGTATGTGAGGTATAAAATCAAGTCACAACTGAAAAACAACGGGCACCGGTAGCAGTGGAACCACCTGCCCATGTACGTTTACAGTATGTGTTGGATGTACATGTACACCTGTACATTACTCTGAGTCAGCATGGTGTACAAGGCCAACTTGAACCTTCTTGAATAGGGTACATTTCTCTTTGGTTGTAAACATGAACAGGTACTGTACAATGTCCATACAGTACATGTACATGTACATGTAGATCACAGGTCCAACTGCCTCAGGAGTGGGTAAGTTATTGCCTCCTGATTTTGTTCATGTTATGTATCACTTAATGTTGACACTGCATTTTTTCCAGTTTGCAGCAATGAGCAAATTTGGACAGCCACTTGCAGGCCAAATTAATTAGATGAGAATTATGGCTGACATGTAGTTCAGCTTAATACCCGGGTAGTGTTAACAAAACTGGCACTTTAGAGTGTTCTATTAGTTGAGATAAAATCCATCACAATAGTATGAGGTTTTTTAAATGGTTCAGGGCCCATTGAAGGTGAGTTCATGTCAACTGTATCTCTAGACAACTCGGAGTACAGATTTTAAAATTGGGATCCATTGTGAACATTCATTGATGGTTTTCTTTCATCAATGTAATGTAAAGAGGAAATGTGTCAGAAGTAAAATTTAGCAACCAAAAGTTTAAACTTGGTGGCTATAATGTACTTTAAAACATGGCAGCAGATAAGCATAACTTAGTGGGCTGTCGGCAGGCTAATACAGCCAAGAGCTCGTATACTGCAGGATGGGGAGAGTCACTGTTTTAGGTACTACAGGGGCACCTCAAGTATTGGTGGTCTAGGTTGAAGCCCCTTCCAAAAGGAACGTAATCAAATTGATCAGAAACCAACAAAATTTAAAGCTTTTTTCCCTGAGAATGTAAAAAAATGAAACACTGGGTACTTTGTGTACGTGTATGCCAATGCATACACATTTACCGTCTCACAAATTTGTTTCCCAAATGTTCTGCTTTACGTGTCACTGGTTCCAGAGGTTAGTTTTAGTAATTAGTTTTAGCTTTGCATTATTCACTTACCAGTGGTGCTGTACATAACAGGTGCAGGTGTACAGAAGTATAGTTGAGTATCAAACCGTGCTGCTGTATCCCATACTTATTATGTTTTTTGCTTGTTTGTCCGTCTGCCCATCTTGTAACTCTGAAAGACTACATGCAGGAGTGCCAAGAAAGGGACATTTGGGAGTTGCCTCCTCTTTCATTGATATGATAACGTATCCATTCCCAGCTGTAAATTATAGTTGACACACTCTCTCAGCATCACGTATGCAAAATAACAGGTGCTACCTGCTTAAAGCCAGCAATAAGTACGTCAAGTTATTCGCACTTTCAGAAAAAGCTGCAATATGTATGTACCATACTCCAGGTTATAGTACAGTGGGTACTCAAAATCCCCAAATTTGACCAGATCAAAATTTCTGTGGACTGATAAATGTTCTACTGGTACTTTTTTCGTAATAATTCAAACTTTTTCAGAACTTGCATATTACATTGTACCGGTACATCCAAATTCTGAGTCAATAAAAGGTGGAAGATGTTTATTGAGCTGACTCATATGGCGACACTTTGTCGGTAAAGACAACTGGAACATGTGAAATGTGACTGCGCAGAGAGATGTAAATGGAAAGAGTTATATAGATGTATGTCTCCAGAGATTGAATGTGACACAGGCCATTTGGATGGTGCAGTGTTGCTCACTCTCTATGAATAAATGGATGCCATTGTACAATCAGCCAAGCATCTTGAGAAATGACAGTAACTGTCATGGTCCCAAGCAGGTACATGTATGGTAAATGCACACCTGGCTGTGTGTCTGCAGGACAATGTAGACACGTACGTGTATGCGTAGATTGGTATGCCATCCAGTCTGTCATGTCAGGCTGAGTACTTTTTGTAGATGCATTGTACATTCGATACCGCTACTTTTGAAAGCCATAATATAACATACCAGTACCTATATGTATGTAAATCTTTAATGTCTTATATTCCTTGGTTTTTGATTGTACATGTATGGGTATACTGTACATGTATGTACATGTACTTTCTCCCATTAAACAATTGTTGCCCTTCCTCTTGTGTAGATAACCTCCGTGCACAGTGTTTTCTTCCCCTATTCCTCAAGAATGAAGAGGAGCCCATGACCTTAATTGCAGGCATATAAAACCTAATGTTCCACATGTGTGTAAACATATCATAGTTCCAAATGAGTTTGCTCTTCAAGAGTCTCTGTTCTTGATTCATATTGAAGTACAGTCTCAACTTGATGTGCGTTTGATGTCAGTGCTCTGGTAAACATTTAATAGTAGTCTGGGCACCAGTGTTAAGTTCAACTGTTCCCATGGTAATGCACCTTTGATGTTTTCATCATTTCTTCACGTCTGCTACTACCATTAGTCCATCCTCAATGGGCCCCTCACTGAGCAAAGCAATCAGTCAGCATTGGCCAAGCATCCATTCGGGAGCTTTTTTAATGCATTTTTGAGTGCCAGCGATAGCTTTCATCCAAGTCTTCACGTTGTTCGGTCATGATGGCTTCTCCTTTTGTCTAGTTTTGATGCGTCTGCCTCGGGGACCTAGATTAATTTCACGGTTGCTTGGAAGGAAGTCTTCCAATTTTTCTTTGCTGGGGATATTTTGGAAAGGAAGGGTTTCGTGACTTTGGTTCATTGATAGTTTGAATGGCTAGATCAGAGATGTTTCCTTTGGGAGGGCTGTAGATCTCCTCGGGAGGTTTAGGAAAATTAGATTCTTAACATTTCTTTTTAGTGTTGTGATAAACAGTAACAGAGGAAGCACTCTACTTAACTGCTACAGAAATCATTAAAGAATTTGTTTACATTGGCAGATTATACCTTTGCAAAAATCTGGTATTATCTGTTTTTGTTAAATATACATGTACATGTAAGGCATTTGGAATTGAATTTTTCAAATGGGTTTGGGCTTTGATCTGAAATTAACGCCCACCAGAATGGCAGAATTTACAAAGTTTCCAGGGCACAGGTTTGCTTAGAGACAGAAATGAATTAATGTGTGCTGGTGCACGTCTGTGATACTGTCACCTTAAGCTACATGTACCTACCCTAGTACTGCATGTGAGGTAAAGTGCTCATACCAGTAGATAATAGTTTCTATAAATTGGTTTGACCTTTCAAGCAACAGGTTGTGTTCTTTTTATCTTATTCCCACCAGAAATGGCAAGGGGCCAATAATGCGTGCATACTATAGCCTGGAGTATATCTGGTATGGCCAATTTGAGGTTGACGGATCGTGCTGACAAATTGACAGTTGGCAGTTGTACTTCATATTACCAGCCCACATGTACACTGTAGGGGATCATGTACCAGTATGATTTTGTATCATACGCGGAATGGAATTGTGCAAAATGTGAAGTGGGATGAGTGGATTTGTAAAAGGATTAACATTATTGTGTGTTAATTGTTGAAGGTACATTGTGCTCACTTCAGCGACATACATGTACATGTATTTGTACATGTATGTATTTCACAGTTGGTGAACCTTCTGGGAAAATGTAGCATTACTTTTTTAATGTGTTTTTTTTAGGGGGCAAGGGAGATCTCATCAAGAGGAAAAACACAAATTACATGTACCACCTTTTTAATGATTCGTGTTTTGTATTCTAGTTTCACTTTAGGACAGGTTTCTACATGTGTAATGATAGAGTACACATGGGTCATTCTATAAATTTGGGGTCCAATTCCTTTTCCCGTCCCTGTGACAGTGTTTAGAAAACATGGTTTAATTTCCAAGACTGAATAAGTACTGCAAACAAATAAAAATAGTTTGAAATCAATTTCAGTTATACATCTCTTGTCAACCTTGTCAGATGGTACATGAATACATGTCAGAGGTAACGGGGATGGAAAAATGTCACACTCTGGACCCCAAATTTATAGAATGACCCACATCTAAGTCCAAACAACCTTTTTAACATGTACGTACATGTACATGTTGTTCATGTGCTTGCTTATCTACATGTACATTTCACATAAAATTTTTAACGAAAGCACTGCATGATTTGAGCCTCACTCCAATCCATCTACTTACATGTACCCCACCATTACACATTAATAAGAGAGCCTTAAAATAACCGTGACTGATTGAAATTGTACGTTGGCCATAATTCGCTGTTCCACTCCTTGCCTGCGTGGGAGTTGGAACAGTTTTATCTTCCAATTTCTGCATAATGCTGACGGCCTGGGACTTTCATTTATGGTTATGTATGTACTTTGAAATCCTTCTTGTCTTCTCAGATAACAGGCTGTTTTTACAAATAAGAAAAAGTGAACATGCATGTTCATGTACATGTGCAGTGTACCATAATATACGAGTATACTTTTTGCCTTTACAGTTGTTTTGGAAACTACATGTACATGTAAGTGCTGTTTCATAAAGTGAACAGATCATGAACTACATGAACATTTGTAAAAATGCAAATGTGCTTGTACAGTACATGTACCAGTACAAACAGGTGTTCGTTTTTAATTGGCAGAGACTTTCAACTATGTTTCTGTACAATGCTGTACATGTACCAGTACATGCTGTATGTATTTAATTTTATTAGTGACATTGATTCTGAAGGTATGTTTCCAGTTTGGACTTTCTTGCATGTACCTGAGAAATTAGGTACCCACATGCACTGGAACATGTGTATGGTGCAATTCTGAACAGGTTTTCACAGTTTTACAGTTCTTTATGATGTGTAGTTTTGAACTACAGGGCCTAATTTCTGTATGAGACTTACATGTAGTTTGTTCTTCCTCTCCTTGTCGGCTTCAAAGGAGTTATTTACACCTGCAATCCATCCCTTGCAGGATGGTGTACCTTTATGCACCTGCCGTACATGTACCTGTTGAGTGGTACATACCGGTAATTCAAGTCACAAAGGACATGTACATGTACATGTGCTTGTAGTCGTAGGGTTTGTGATAAAAGTTCATTGCTCATTCTGTTATCTGTGACTGATCCACGGTCACAGGGCTTGGGCTTGGATTGACTTTTGAAAGGATTTCTGACTCTACTTGTGAAGGACTTGAACCTTACAACACTACCACCTACATGTACATGTGCCGGTACCAACCATTGACCACCAATCACAACCACCATATGAATAACGTTTTCTTTATTTTCAAGTGTATTTTAGTACCTACCGGTAACTACATGAACACTGTACATGTATTACATCTTTCCAAGATTTGGCCCACTTGCAACAGCTCTTCAGGTACATGTACCTGTCTTAAAAGCTGGGACGATGAGGTACTCGGTACATGTACTTGCATTTTTCATCTGAATTCCCCCCCCTCCCCGTATACAGTATGGAACGTTTCTGAAAGAAGATGTAGTATCCATCATGGTAAACATACATGTAAATGTACCAGTAATTTTGGCTTTTTGCCCTGCCCAAGCAGTGTATACTCCGTGTTTGCCCCCAAAAGGCTTGTGAAAAAACCCACAAGTGTACTCTGGTGGGACTCGAACCCACGACTTCCTGTTTTACTAGTGCAGACGTCTTAACCACCGGCCACCGAGCTTGCCGGTGTTGGCTGCCTGGTTTGAGTCAAATGTACTATACTTTACACTGCCCAACAAAAGTCTTCGCCCACCTCACTGCCGACATTTGTCTGTTGATTTTCTCGATAAAAATTTTTTAAGTTGTTCGATAACTAACCTACATGTACCAGTGTCTTGTGTCATTATTTTAATCAATTATAATCAGTCCTCCAATGCCTCCGACCTTTTCACTGACCCAGTTCCAGTTACATTTCTGAATCGCTTCTCTTGTCCATGTAAAACCGCCATATTGAATGACCTCATTTAAACCAATGGCATTCTTTTTCGTGCCGCGGGAAAATTTACTTTATCTATATTTACATGTATGAGCTGAATATGACCTCTCATTCATGGTACTGTAAATGGATACTAGAAAGGTTGGAGGACACGACTGCCATTCATATGCTAACTACGCCAACTGCAACTTGAAACAATGCCAGCCAGAACCCCCCTAACAAACCATCAAAAGGGGATGATCCAAACCTGGAGTGAAGGGATTTCCAATCGAGAAATTGCAAGATAGCTTGGAATTAGCGACAGTACCATGAGGTACAGTTTAAAGAAACTAGAAGAAGATGGATTAATGGACACCCGACTGAGATCCGGCCGCCCTGGGGTGGCTGGATCACCGAGTGAGAAGACCACTTTCTTGTGAGGACCTGCCACCGAATTGCAAGTGGAGTTAGCTCAAGCCACTGGTGTTGATGTCCATGCTGTTACTGTCTCCTGCGGCTTGACAGAAGCAGGATGTCACGGCCGAGTTGCTCGACTCAAGCCACGCTTTACTGAAGCCCACAAAGCTCGGCGATTGACATGGGCTCGAAAACACGTGGGCTGGTCAGCAAATGACTGGGTCCAGGTTCTCTGGAGCAATGAATCAAGATTTCAGCAGTTCCAGTCCAATGGGCGTGTCTACGTGAGGAGGGCTGTTGGCGAAGAATTTTTGGAGAACTGTGTTCTGCCTGCCGTAAAGCATGGAGGACCAGGGATTATGGTTTGGGGGTGCATGAGCTTTGCGGGCGTCGGTGAGTTGGTGCGGGTCGCGGAGAATATCAATGCCACTGTTTATGTTGATATTCTCTGCAACCACATGCTGCCTTCTGCCCATGGTTTGATCGGCCCGGAATTCCTGTTTCAACAAGACAATGCACCACCCCATACAGCAGTGATTACAAGAGAAATCCTGGCCGATCCAACCCCCCCCGATTTCATCACTGAAATGGGAGGCAGTTGGCAGTTCAGGGTGATGGAGTGGCCTGCCCAAAGTCCCAACCTGAATCCATTGGAGAATTTATGGAACCAGTTGGAGTTGCAGCTCCGACGCAAAAATAGGCCACATTCCAAAGACGAATTTTTCCAAATTCTCCATCGGATCTGGCGGGATATGGACGGCAACTTCATCACCAATCTCCTGGAATCAATGCACAGGAGATGCCAGGCCGTCATTGATGCTTGCGGAGCTTTTACGCACTACTAAATCATGCCTCTCAGACTTTTCAGACCATGGGTGCCGCCATCTTGAATTTCGTTGCTATGGACGGAACTCGCTATTGACTTTGTGCACAAGTAAAACAAGGTCATTTTTGTTTCTTTTTTATTGACTCTTGGACAGTTAATTTTCATAAGTTATGATAATTTATTCAAATACAGACATGAAAGTTGTATGTGTCACCTAAGCAATGACCAGCTGCCATCAGCCAATCATTGTGTGCATGTACTAACCCGTGTTCAGTATGTCATCTGTGACATACGCCCTCTATGTTTGTCGACGAATGTTTGCATGTGTTACAATATCATATAATGAACATTTGTTGAACAAATGTTGAGGAACAAATTTATTGGTAGCAGTCAATTTCCACACAGTTTGATAGGTCAAAAATTAAGGAACCATTTTCATTCTCAAATATTTTTTCCAGATATGAATTAAAGGTCTGAATTCAACTGTGCACAATCTATGTTCACAATGCATGCTAGTCTTGGTTTCAAGACATTGTTGCCTTACATGTACCTGGTAAGTTGTACATGTAGATGTGCAGGATAATCTGCAGCCGTCGAGAGGGTGACATCACAATGATCAGCTATCAACTATATCTGCCTCGAGCAGAAGCACCCCCTCATTGGCTGGAAAGAGCCAAGTTACTGGGGAGTGTTAATCTTGTTTGTCGCGAAGCATGCGCAACGCATGCATCTCATAGTCTTTTGTGAACCAGTGAAGCAGAGTTCCCACCAAAGGAGCCTCCATTGCTAGGAAAATTGCACCCTCTCATGGTCCCAGGGCCCGTACTGCCAGGTGGTCCGGTGTAATAACGATTTATCGTTGATCATTTACAGCACACATCTAAACACACTTGATCTCTTGAAACCAAGACTAAATGTATGTATACAGCTTGAACATGATCCCAGAATGAGGCTGATAGAGTACCGAATTGAATACATGTACGTCACACGCACAATTAGTGTGTAAAAGGCATGAGCTCGTGAACCAGCCCGTGAACCAATGCGCGCGAACTCCATTTGTTTGCACTGCACTTTCTTGTTCACAGTGACATCACACTTCAGTACTCTATACAGTAGTAATGAATGGTTTTTAACCTTTGTCTGTCACCACTCTGAAATACAAACATGTTTGGCCAGCACTGCAAACTGTTTGTACTCGCAGGTTAGAAATTTAGTGTGATTCCTTTCTAGATATGGATAAACCCTCTCCACTCTTTCTATTGTTGCTGACTGAAATCAAGCTAGACATCCTGCAGTGTATCCTCTGACTCATGTCTCTTCCCAGTGCAAAATGCTGCCCATGATTGCTTGATGTTGTCCTGTTTGATACTCTGACATTTCTCCAGACTTAATAGATTGGACTTTTTCCCTTGAATGATTGCAATCTAGTGCCCTTGTCACTTGCCATTTTTTTTAGTCAACCTGTATATTACTGTGTATTACACATCAGTTTTCCTTTGAAAAGGCCGTGCTACTCTGTGTGGCCAATATTACAGACTCACCAGAGAAGGCGTTGTTCTAAAACCCCCTCGACCCCCTAGACTGACAATTTCACTTGTGCCCATGTAATACTTACTGGTGAAAGTGAATCGGATCACGTCTGAAAGCGGAACTCTTCCCACAGGTACTTGCACATTGATTTCTGTGTGGGAAATATTACCTTGCGGTGGGGAACCATTGTAAAAAGCCGGCAACCAGAGCGTGTACAAGCGCAGATCATTCCCAGGGTGTCAAGCAGTACGCGCATTGCTGTTATTTGTGTTACAACTTCCACAAAAGTGAGGATGCCTGAATAAATAGAAACAAATTGTTGAAACGTCGTCCACAGTTAATATAAACCACTTAAAAGCATGTGCAGTGGGATTTTAGACCACTACAATAATTATTTTTAGGTGAAAAAGCTTGTGTTCACCAGCATATGCAGAATAAATCAAATTTCTCAGGCAAGAAGATGACAGTGTCTACCCCTAGAATTGTGGGGTCTGACGTCCGTCATGCTCACATCAGTTCTGGGGGTAGATAGTGTCTACACGTGGCCACGCAATTTTTTTTTTAGGAGGGTCAAGGGCAGTTATTATTTGGGCGTGGTTTACTGCAAGCTGGATTAATTACGCAGAAACTTATTCAGTAAAGAAAATCAAGTTCGAAGGTACAGGTAAGTGTTGGGCTTTACATTATAAAAACATCCTCCAACCCATTCAAGTAGACTAATTCGCACCTTACCACTTATGAGCTACCGTGCAACTCGGTAGAGAAAGTAATGTTGTACATATATTTTTATACCTAAACTTGAGTTCATCCAGGCCATTGATGATAATTGCCTCCAACCTTCCTTTGAAAAATATGCCTGCACAAAGGTGCAGATAGGAACGTTTTATAATAATTATCCCTACCGGTAGCCCACCTCCTAAATGCCACACGGCCACCATTCTTATTTGAGCGAAGGCCAGACCGGCCCCTGATTTGTCATCGGCACATAAAAACGAGTCAAGCACGTAGCCGTGGGCCGTATGGCATTGCATGCGTTGCTTTTTAATAACGTTGATGTTTCTCAAACTGGGGAAACAATGCGTAACACAGTTCCTAGTGCTCTCCGTGGGTTCAGGCACCTTTAATCCGTGTTTTCAGGGATTTGAACTTAAGTCTTGGGGGTCGAGGGGGTTTAACAACCCAAGCTGAAATGCATCCTCACCAGCAAAAGAAAGACAGATTGTACTAAGTTTTCCAACTGGGTTCTTGCACGCATTCAGTGTGCATACGTTCCGGGTACCATACTGGTACATTCCAGACTAAATTTGTTGCACGCATCAAACGCACATTTACATATGTTCCTACGTGTATGCGGTGAATTTGTACCAAAGGACTGTCAATTTCATTTCAAAAACGCCCTCTTTTGTTCCTGCTCAGTATGGATAAAGCCTGTACCATCACATGTACAGGTACATGTATATCTGCAAAAAGTATTTTTTTCCATGTGTATTTTAATTTCTTAGATGGGCAAACTGAATCTATCCACTGTCTGTCCATGCATGGGTACCGTATACATGTGTAAATCCAGCGAACTGTAGAGTTCATGTCAACAGACTGATTTTTATTTGACACTGGGCTTTGATGGGCCCATTTTGGGGGGTAACAGTGTGCTGTCTTGTTTGTCTTCAGCTGGGGTTACTGCAGATGCATGACTCGAGGTTCCTGACAAAATACCTCGATGGCCGTTGATTTGATAACATACTTCACACAAGACAAATCTTGCCAAAATAAACGGTAAATTTTAAGTTTAATTCTAACAATCCTTTGTTGTCTCTGTGTGCATACATATGTACATGTCGCTTGATTAAAGCGAAGCATTTTACTTTTGGCATCACTTTTTGTGAGGTACATGTACCTGTAAATGTACAGCTTTTGTGACAACCTGTGCATTAATGTTCAACTGTGACCAACAGAGGGCAGCATACAAGGTGCCCACTACCAGAGGATCAAGGACGGACAAGAGCAGAAATTCTTTGGTTATTAAGATGGTGTGAGCAGTAGAGGGCAGTATAAACTTTGTAGTGATGTGTGGATTGGAATAACCAAGAATGTCATTCTAAATTTTCTGGCCTAAGAAGATGTTTCGGCCTACATGTAGATAACACTGAAAACGTAATATATTAAGTATACGTGTACTGTTTATCCAGTCCATGGTATATTTACACACTGGTAGATGTGTAGACCAAGCCACACTTGGTTTTTAGGCATGTTGGATCATTGCTACCGTAGATGCTGACCTTTCAGCATAGAAAAATGCTACTTTGGTGTTTTGTGCTTTATGCTGGAACATACATGTATACATTTATGCACATGTGCCGGGTATGTGTATTACTTAAGATGTGGGTGAAGTGTTGATATTCTGGCGTATGCAATATGGGGGAAGACTCTTTAACACACTGGTACTGGTGCATGTATGGTATGACTATTGGTTATAATGCAGAGATCTTTGCTGTCATTGAAGGCCCCTTGACTGCCCCTCGCCATCTTGAGGTGTGTTTCTCTTATGTGGTGACACTATACAGGTTGTACACATTCCGTCGAAGTTACATGTAGTCCAGCACACTGTGTGCCATACCAGTGTAGACATACATTTGCTTAAGTAGGCTATATCGCATTGTCTACCGTTACCAGTACCGGTACATTCTAAGCCAATAAACTTCTCCCCAAAAAAGAGACCTAAATGTACATTTACATCTTCACAAATTTCAGCAAATCGTTTTCAAGGTAAAGTGTGCTTCTAAATAATAGGGAACATGAACATACTGTACAGGTATACTCAGAATATTCATTTGCCTGGTTTTAGGAGATGTCAATATTTTTCAAACCATATAACCTTCATCTGATATTTTTCTGTGTTTAGGAAAGATGACAAAGACCACGACAAGAAGAAGGATCATGAGAAGAAGAAAAAATACAAGACCAAGACAGAGGTAGGAATGGCCTTGAACTGTTCAGCAGCTACTGATTGATTGGATGTGCATAGTAGTGGTCTTGGCAGAAGTTGCAAATATCAAAGGACGTGTACATGTACATGTATTGGGAAGGTTAGCATCTTGCTGAGAACAATTCTTATTGTGTAATATGCTTCTGATCTAATTTAAAGTTTTCTCATCAAATTTGTAAAACAGAGATCCTTGAAAACATTCTGCTGAGATCCAAAAGTCGGACCCTCCAATTTTTTTCTGATAGTTTACTTGTTTTCTCGGAGTGACAGTTTGAGCAATATTCACTACTGCTTGAAATCACCTGGCATGTTACTCACCAATGCACACCTTTTCCTGATTCCTAGGCAATTTATGGTACAGTATTGTGCTATGTTGAGTAATGCATTGTTTATACCCGTAGAAAGTGCTGTCTCAGACACACAATATATTTTTGTGGGAAGAGTAGTTTTCCAGCTGCCAAGTTCTAAATAAAACCTGCATTTTGCAACATGTATACATACATGTACATGCACAGTTTTTCAGCCATATCCTTTATCATGCAGTGCTATAAAAATAGAAGTTGGTCCAGCCATTTCTTCTTGATTTCTTCAGAATTCTGATATTCAGCATGTTGAAATTGCATACATGTACAGTATGTATTAAATTTATGTACGGGGGGTGGGGGTATATGTACAGACAGCTTGCCTTGAATGTATTTCAAGCCATTCAGAGATGAGATCTATGTACTTAACAATACCCATACTCTTGATTCCTTCTCTTGTACATGTACATCTTTGATAATACCCCACTGACGTTAACCAGTCCTAAGCCATTTTTCGAGTGACTTTGGACCATTCCCATGAGACACCATTCTTCCCATCCGCTACTTCACCCTGAGCTTGTCAACATCCCTCCACTTGTTCTTCCTGTAGTCTTTTGAGCTTGGATTGCCTAGTTGGACAGCCATAATGTCCAGGGAATATTCTTTTGAACTCTCTTAAAGAGCATTGAAGTTTATGGGGATCTTAAATGCCTAATCCTATTTGTCAGATCAATCAACTGGCATTTCTGTCCCCACATTAGCCATTTCTCAAGGAGTCTTTGACAAAGATGTGTTTCAACTACATGTACATGTACATGTATGAAGTGTGTCAGCAGTATATATCCAGCATTTCTGCTAGTCATGGGTATTGTTATGCGCAGTTGAGTATATTTGTATAGTGTCTGTGCATTATAAATGTTCCTTATAATTATTATATCCAGGTTTTTATAGTAGTTAAATGTATTTAGACGTACAGTATGTGCTCTTTGTTTGCAATTTATTAAAATGGAAACATTTTTGAAATTTTTTAAAAAAGCTACATGTACATTTATATACTTGGTTACCAGTACATACATGTACATGTACCGGTATGAGTTTATTTTGTTAAGTTTATTTCAGCCTTGGTTTTTGCAGATTGAATATGGAGTCTTTTTGTAGGCCTAGTTTATTTTAACGATCACATTTAGTTTCCGGGTACTTTTGGACATAACATGTGACAGGATTTGAAAAACAGAAGTAGAATTTGGAAGAATACTGATACATGTACATGTACCGTTATTTTGGCTAGGGCTTTGGAAATTATGATTGAAGTGAATTCCGTAGTTGACAAGGTTACCGGTACATGCAGAGTGGTGTTATAAAAAGATGCAATTTAATTTGTGGCAGCATCTTAGTGCCTATCATTTATGATGAAAAAAAATCTTGTTAGGACTTGAAGAAATTCAAGGATGCAAATTGAACTTGCTTGGATGTTCGTCGCCTAATTCGATTTCTGCTGAAGCAGTATTTTTTTTACCAGGGTTACAGTGTACCAGAAAAAGCATGAGGAAATACCGTATGTAGCAATGGCCTCAATCTTGTTAGTACTGGGAGAGTTTGAACTTTCTCCCTTGCCACAAATCCTGGTGCATCTGAAAAACAGAAACAGCTGGTCGTGTCTAGGTACGTGTCAGGGATTGCTATTAATAAACGGTATCATGCCTCCATAAATCCTGCATTATTTCCACGTGCATGGCTCATAAGTTTATTACACGGAAGACGGTAAGACTGCCATCGGGAAAAGAGCAAAGAACTGCGAAGAAAATGGAGGAGGGCCACAGAAGATGAAGTGCCTTCAGGCCCACAAGCCAGGTATATCTAATACGATAAGCTCTTCCCCCTAACATTCCTTCACTCAAGGAGTGGGGCAGGCCAGGGCCTCACTGAGATGTCTCTCCTCTCTCGACTTTGAGGTGGATGTACACCAAAACACGGTTATGGGCAGGATGATGCTAGCCATGATTGGACGATAAAGAGAGATCTGTTCATCTCCGTTCAAAAGTTCATCAGAGAGGGAGAGAGGCACTGAGGGAAATATTGTGCCATCTTGGTGTATGCAAGATTGAATGGGATATGCTCTCTCAAGGAGGAGGTAGGGGTACTTCGTCGGGTGGTGGCTAGGATGTGATTAAAGAAAAAGCTGGACAAGATGATCAGACCTCACGTCCTGGATTTCATCTTCAGCATCTGCATGGCGAAGTATTGATGGTGAATTTGTTATCCTTGATTGGCCTTTCTTGATGACAACTTGAATCACTCATTTCAGAGTTCATCCACCGTAAGAACATGGTAAGGAACAGTTTTTGAGTTTCGTACAAATCAAAGAATTTCTGATGTGTTTGACCGACATGTATTTGAATATGTATGTATTCACAGTACATTGCATTTGAAAGTTAACACTGTAAACTAGTGGGAAATTTTGTGAAAAGAATTCACTGTTACATTCTTCCATTTCACATGGTGGGGAAGTGATTTCCCACTTGTGTGAAAACGTTCTCTCACTTGTGCAAAAACTGTGAAAATCTCTTACCACTTGTGTGAAAATTTGTGAAAATCTTTTCTAATACCTGTACTTCAGGAAAAGTTTTAATTTTTTGTGAAATTCAAATGAATTCCCTGGGAAAAGAATTCCCCAATCCAAGGTGGACTTTCATTTTCATGTGTACATGTAAGTGTTTGAAGATCCTTTTCTCCATCTTGACACTCCACCCCAACTTGCACAGACAAAGGAACGGGTGAGGAGCCATTGTTCCCACATTAAACAAGGTTTACATTTTGACCCCCAACTTTTTTTTCCTGCTACATATAGCTAGCACTTTTGCTTGCTTGACATACATGTACAGGTACAGGTACACTGTATGTATCTTTCATGTGTTATTTTGCCTCCCCTCACTTGTACGTGCATCTACATGCACAGCTACCGGTACTGTATACATGTAAGTATGAATCAATGAGAATGTAAGATTTCATTAATTATTACCCTTGAGTGCATATCTGGCATGGAAAAGTTGGAAGGAAGCCCTTTTTTCTCTTCAGGAATTTGTCGCCATCATGACAAATTATTAGTTTGTTTATGGATCTAAAAGAAAGTTCATTCTTTAAGGGGTCCAATTGGAAAACACCCACAGAGTTACACATTGGGTTTGTATTAGCAAATTGCAACATCACAGACTTGAATTTGTTTAGGAGTTCATCGAACATGGCTGCTCATTCTTATTTTTTCACTTTTTTTTTTTTGGTATAATTTTTTTTAGCCAAAAAGCATGTGATCCTTTAGTGGGAATCTGAAATGTGTGGTATTTAAAGAAATAATTCTTCATGCTAAACAGACTTAATATTGAAAAAATTACAGCAAGTTCTGTAATGGCACTTTCCTGTCAAGCTGTAGGCATTGTGTGTGTCACACTATACATGCACCAGTACATGTTAGATTAAAAGCAGTACATCAGAGGTTTTCTTCATATGTGCAAGTGTGTACATTGTGCACTTTGCTTTACTAGGCATGGCATTGTTTTTCTGCAACATTGAATCCAGTCTCATTCATTTCACCCTTTCATTCTGCCGTAACCATGGCCAAACAACCAAACCAGTTAATACCCGTTCCTTTCATGAATGCCTCCAAGAAAGAAGGCCAGTTTTTTCCCGTTCCAAAGTTCACTTGAGGAGAGATGTAAAGATAATTTGCTGGATCACAAATATAGAATGGAAAATGCCTAGGGCTGATTGAGTTGGTACGTGCCACACATAGGGAGACTTATTTTGTTAATACCGGTAAGTTTATTCACTTGGCCTGCCATGTGCTCAGAGAACTAGGGTGTGCAGGATGAATGCTACTGAACTTTGAATCAAGTCTCACTGGTGAAAAGAACCACTGTAGAACATAGGCCTCACAGTCTTCATCCTTTGATTAATTTGCCATAATTCAATTCCATTTAACTTCTAAATAATGTATGCACCTGTACCAGTACCGTACATCCTGTGCCATCTTCAAACCTGCCAGAAGCTACAAAAACATCCCTGACAAGTATTTTTCAAATTCAAGACTTTTTATATATATCAAAATTTACTCATGAATTATTACAAGAAAATTTCATGGAAAAATAGAGCATAGCTCTGATTTAATTAATTAAAATGTGGTATACATTGTTGATCTGTTGTATGCACCTGATCATTTTGTTTGTTCTTAAATGTCTTTATCTCGGCACAAGTGATAGGAAGTGCCATATACATGTAGTAGTGTTTGTGCAAAAAAGTTGTTAATTTTTTCTTTTGAAAAGTTTTGTTATCCAAAACACGTCATACATGCATTTCAAAGATCAGAATAAACCGATGATGCTTTAATATTTGCCTGAAGTTACATTAATAATTCAGTGCTAAAAGTTATCAAGCTACAACAAACTGATCATGAGCTTTTTTTTCAAAATACTGAAATGTGAGATAAGACTTTTCTGCACTAACATGACAAATTTTTCATACATAACAAATTGTTTATTTTGACCTATTCAATTTTTTGAGCAAGCAGATTTAGTTGTCTTCTAACAAGTGTTTTCCTTGCGTCATTGTCCAGTATCTTAGAGTACGTGTACTTGTACAACTTGTGCTTCATTTAATTAAAAATTCAAAGTAGTCTAACAGTGACTCCATAGAAGTATTGGCTTTTTGTGCTGACAGGTACATTTAAGTTCACTACAGTACAAAATCCTAAAGTAGAGATTGCTCCATGCAGTTAATCTCAAGTAAAACAAGCCATTCTTTGATAATATTGTTCTTTTCTTTTTTCCCCCACATCTCACGTATATGAAAGAAGCATTCATCCAGTTTCTTTTATGTGTAGATTGTGTCCATCAGTGGGAACCAAATTTAATAACAGGAAGCATAGTGCATGTAACAATAGAAATGAAGAAATTCAAATCTAATAAACACTGTAGTTGATCTTAACTCACATGTTCATCCATTTGGTGACTGGTTTTGTCCTCGGTAGTGTTGAATTCATGCGCATAGAATTAAAAGGCTGGGTACGAAATCAATTGGCCAGAGCCAGAATATCTCTGCTATTGTTTGTGATGCTTTCATTGTATAGAAACGGATCGTTTAAGGCAACAAGACGGGTGTGTAAAGAGTGGACGATGCCGCACGTTTTTAACAGCTTAATTGCTGACAAGCGGAACTCAGGCAGTAGTATGCATCCTCTGTAGTGGCCCTTACAGGAGAGAGACTGAATTCTCTAGAGCTTGTTAATATCGCTGTGTGCGTGTATTGGCAAATAAGAAGTGTTCTGGGTGTCGTGGAATTCCTGTGAGAATTAGTCCATCTACTGGTACATTACCAGAGTTCATCGGTTCTTCATCTGGATGGGTTATGCATGGATTCTCAGTTTGAGATGTTACTCTTATATCATGTTATGGACAGTGTCAGGTGTATTTGAGAGTTAATATTGTTTTGAGCACAACTTTACGTCCCTTCGCCAGGGCATCCATGGTAAGTAAATTTGTTATGCTAGCAATTATTCATGCTCATAAGTCAGTCAAATTACAGAGTTGACCGTGCTGTTGTCATTCATTCCCTTGTAAGTCCATCTCAACTGAAGGGGAAAAAAATCCCACCCATTGATTTTGTTGTACCTGAGCTAGTGTGCATGAAGTACATACTTGTTACTGTAAACTGTAAGAACATTGTTTGTCTTTAGTGCCTTATTTACGAGTATGGTATTTGTAACAAACTTTTCAGAATTCATTTTTTCGGTCTTTTAAGAAATGTGAAGATACTCAAAGTGTTGGAAAGCTGTGTTGTGTAGACCTTTACACATCAGTAATATTTTTATTTGAAAACAGTGTGCTGAGCTCATGGTGTAGCCTGCATGTGTCAGTGTGTATACATATCACCTAAATATTTTGTCAGAATTCTTGAGTTAGCCCCATGTGACAGTGATTTAGAAAATCCCAAATAGGTTTGAGGAGTGAACCAAAGTGGACCACTTTAGGGTGCTTTGAGGACTAAAGCCATGAAACAGCATTTACACAAACTTCATGAACATTTACCGGTACATGTACTTGTACCAGTATGTGCATGTTACTGGAATCATCATTGACATTTTTGAGGCATGCACTTAAGAATGTGCAGATGTTGATGACATTGATTTGGCTGTCACATTTCTAGTCATGTTTTAAGCCGCAAGGAATGTTTCCAAGACAATTTTTCTGCAACTTTGTACTCTTCTTTCAATATATGAAAACTCTGTGACACTTACTGTACATATAGATTCCTATTTAGTTAAATGCATTGAAAAATGCACTTTTTCAGACACTTAAAATTATCTGTGCTTTCTTGGACAACTGATTGCGCTGTAGCTGTGATGTCATCCAGGGAAGATAGAGTTCAATGCATATGTTTTTCTGTTAAAATTGTTAACCCAGAATTAACTTATTGAAAACATTTCTGAGAAAAGGACTTACATTTACTTATTGCCATGCACATAAACAACAATGACTCAGCAAAACAGAACATTTAGTCCAGTAAAATCTACAAAAATGCAGCTGGGTCTTTTATTTGCACAAATCCGTGTAACATTTCGGCTGACATCACAGTTTTAAAAATACTCATTAGCACAAAACCATAAAGGCAGTAAAATAACCTTTGAAATTGTGAAACAGAAGTTGTAAATCAGGTCAACTGAGACACAAAGGTGCGTTTTTAAGGTTTGTATTAAGACACGTTGATTGCAGCTACCCTTTAAACTGCAGCATGCATATTATGAGTTGTTATACTAGTGCTTGTGGATCACAGAATAATGTTGTATGTCTGTGTGCCATGTATCACACTGTATTATGTGTTATGCATACAGTGCATAAGTGTAAGGGCAAAACCCAAAATTTAAAATGAACATCTCCCTGATGCTAAGTACATCTCGAAAGTGCAGTAAATTGTGGTACCTGTATCTCTCCTCTTGGATTGCCAATGGCTTTTCTAATGCACCGGTACATGTATGTAGATGGCGCCACTTGTTAAGTGTAAAATAGTGCAGTATACCTGTACATGTATGCTGAGTCAGAATACCAGGTGTGATACAAACCCTGCGATGCAGTAATATGTCACATTGTTTGCTGCCATGGATCAACCAATCAGAGTTCAGGATGCAAGTTTGCTTGAAGATAAACTTGTACACCTACTGGTCAAAGATACATGTATTGTTTAGAATAAATATGTTAGTCTATACAAACAGTAACAAGCCATTCTAACACAGAGAAGTAGGTTCCAAAAGAAGTAACAGCTGTAGGATTTTGGTATTGAGTACCACTACCACCTCCAGGAAAAGCCTTTGATAAATGCATTTTTATGCCGTGTTCAACCGGCCATGAAACCTCATTCATAACAAAGAATAGAAAAAGAGAGGGAGAGATACCAAAAAACCATAAATACTTAACGCTTGCAGTAAAAGCCTCAAGGAATACTACCCCCTGGGAAAGGTGGGGGAAAATTTCATTCAGAATGTGAATTGAAAATATGATACATGTTGCCACGCTTTCTCTCTGCATAACTGCCGCTGGGACATACCCACAACACACATACCGATGCAGCCAAGATTGTAAGTGCTGCTGCCTGCGGCCATTCAGTAACGATTGGGATGAATTCGGATCCCGATAAGGCAGCCACTACTCTTGTTATTCCGTCTGGAAACAAGCTTCAAGGCACTGGCATACTATCACAGGGATAAGTCTTAATTATTGGATACGTGTTGTGGGCAATGTTGAAGGGTAGCTGGTTTGTTTGCTTTGATACGTGCTATAGTGGAGGAAAGGCAACAATCTATTACTGGTGCGCATGTATTAGGTATCTTTAGTACGTGAAATCTGGTTGAGGCATGTACATGCACCAAGCACCACTTACGAACTTAAAGGATGATTCTTGGTGGGAAATTGTTGTACAGGCATTTTATGAAAATGGGAGGAAAGAGGAAAACACATCCTGTTTGTACATGTCTGTGTGTCTATGTAGCATTGGGCTCTAGCGGTAGGGGAAGGAAAAAGACCCAACATTTAGATGACAAAATTAGCAGTGCCCTCGCTACATACCGGTATCTGACTTAGACCAGCCAGCTGACCCGGGCAAGCTCGGTGGTCGAGCTAAGACATCTGCACTAGTAAGCAGGAGGTCCTGGGATTGACTCTCACCTGGGTAAGCTTGTGAATTCTTTGCAAGCTCTAGCTTGGGCAAACACAGGGTATACAGTGTTATGCATACAGTACATATATGTAATAAGTGTAAGGGCAAAACCCAAAATTTAAAGTGAACATCTCCCTGATGCTAAGTACATCTTGAAAGTGCAGTAAATTGTGGTACCTGTATCTCTCCTTCTGGATTGCCGATGGCTTTTCTAATGCACCAGTACGTGTATGTAGATGGCGCCACTTGTAAAAAGGATTTGCATTAGCATGGTACATGTGGATCTACACGGTAGCCGAGTAGTTTCATCCAAGTTATCAAGATTTCCAAACCAAGGACACACCCTAGGTGAATGTTGTAAGGTGTACATGTACATGTACATGTATATAGGTATTGGCCATACCCCTTCACTCTCTTCTGCTTTCATCAAAATTTGCTAAGGGTTGAATGCTCCTGCATCTGCAGCATCTGCATTTGATAAGCAACATTTTTAAATTTACATGTATGAGGTACAAAATGACTACAGATAAAGAGATTTGTAACTACCTTTATTATTTTGTTTTAAATTACAGAGAACACTTTAGTTTGGGTATATCTACATCATTACTACAGTTACTGAGTTGGACCTTACCGGTACTTAAATCCAAATCAAGGGTGCAAACACTAAGTAATTTTTGCCTTGATCTGTTGATAGGGACCTGTTATTAGAATGAGTTTTATATTGTTGCCTATACTTACCGCACATGTACATCATTGTACATGTATATTTGAATTGAGTAATTATATGTGATGTCATGATCTACCTTACCACCACTCCTGCAGCATTGTACTTCTTGATCATTGATGTGGAGCTATTCAGATGGACAACACTGGGGCCGGTCACGCTGGTGCCAAAGATTCACTGTTGCCACCCGAGGGCTGAAACGCAAGCCGTGTCCACCTTCGATCCATCCCTGTCGCTTAGAGTAGAACTTGGAAGGGGCATACCATATACACCTGGTTAATTAAACTCAGGGAGGGGAGAAGGGGATGCTGGTTGGCTTATGGTGCTAGCCTCAGAAGCTTGTTTGCCTGTTTCTGTTTGAGGTAAAGGTTGGAGAGGTAGTGGTTGGAGTCTGATGGGGGGTTATCACCTGGGCCAGCTGGGTTGCGGGGTTGGGGTTAATACAGCCTGAGGATTTGGGAACTCTGCCAGTATATTAGCCCTGATCTCTTGAAGAGAAGAAGGTTGTTTCCAGTTGTGATGCAGCAGGAAGCTAATGGAATTCTACATGTATACATTGGAACTTGAGAAGGTCCTGTTTTCTGCAGTCGTACCCTGTTTGCTGGATTCAAACCTGTATGAAATCTTCTCAAGTATAACGTACACCAAGACTGACGCTGTTCAGCAAGAATGAACCAAGAGGAAAACATGCATCAATTCTACAATGTAAGATTATTGTCTGTGGCAGCTGACCTTACTGGTACAGGTACATGTAGCTGATATATTGAGACCCAGCAGCCAGAAGAATGATGGAAGAAAAAGAGCAGAGAAGAAATGAATGCTGTCAGCAATTCTCAAAGGTACATGTAAGTACATTCATATACAAAACAGGATTGCAGTTTGGATGGCATTGGTTTGAATCATCGTAGAAAAACAGGTATCCGCTTAGTGGGAACAAGAGAAAAGTATTTTATACGGAAACCACAGTCCTCAAAACTCACTGGTTGAGCATGAAGGGCTTACAGTGTTTATCACTGCACACTGACTATGTGAACCGATTTATGTTGGAACTTACATGTACCGTACCGGTATGGTCTTCCCGGGTGCCTCGGGCATGTGCACGAGCTCACATGTAAAACTTCCTGCAAGCCTGTCTCCGTTGCCTGTGAGGGTGCACTTCAACCGAGGGCATACAGATTGTTAGATGAGACTAGTTCAGATCCAATTGCATAAGTACATGAACATACAGTACATGTACATGTATATTGTGTTTAAGTGCATGAACGTATGCCTTACTCACGATACCCATCAGTACACATACATTTTTACTTCAGAAATACAAGATCATAAACATGTTCATTTACTGTGATGTTTATTCATTTGAAGACCTCTGATGATGAACCTTGCACCATTTACACGCAGTGTTTGAATGTACATGTATACGTACAATATGTAATCGAAAAAGTGTTGTGCTCTTACATGCACTTAACGTTGAAGAGTCAACTCAGCTTTTTCCTTCTGTAATATTGTGCAAACCTTTTCTTTGCTGTTTTGCTATCAGTATGCATTTATTTGTTGTGTTGATTGATCGCAGGAGTTTCTCCCATTTTAAAGTTAAGCATTCTAATAATTTTTCTTTGAAATTTTGTGGTTAAAAGTTTACGTGCAGTTGAGAGACCTGGAGTCTTTGAACCCTTGACTCACGCCATGAATCAGATAAGCACAGCATCTGCCCACAGCAAATCACGCCACATACATGTACGTGTATGTATTAACCTGCTTAAATGCTAATCCCTCGGTTCCTATACAACTGCTTGTTGTTTGACATCTTTTTGAAGATTTGTTCACCTTTTTGTTTTCTTTGACAACCTTGTTTTCAGCTGTGCCATTATATTAATTATGAAGTGTCATTTTTTTATTTGTAGAGCCAGCTGACTGCTCATTTGAGGAGAAAATACATTACCGCAGTCTTGGAGGGAAGCTTTTTTTTTATTTATTAAAGTTGCCGTGTTTTTGTCTTACTACCGTGGACTGTACAGTTTGTGTGAGTGCTAAGGCTTGCATGAGTTGCTGCAGGGTATTGAACTTGCTTCATGCCATCTGTCATGCTGAGATGCTTGTGCGTTTAATTCATCTTGTTTTTTAATGATTAACATGATGACTCAAGTGTTCCTTCTGGGTAGTGTTCGTGAACCAGTACTTCCAAACCACTCAAAAGTGCCCTTTCTCACTCATTTGTCAAGACTTGTCCTGTATTTGGATTTCCACACCGTAGCTTAATTAAACACAGCTGTGAACTACAGGTAAATGAGCTGACATCAACATTTTCCCCAATTAGTTTTACTTGTAATAGAAGTCAGCCAAAATCCAGCACTGTGTGCACTCATCCACTGGTGCATTGTTTGGTTCATTAAACTGATCATTCGTCCCAGTCTTCATTGAAATACTGCAGAACATAAAGCCAGTTTTTTTGGAGCTACTGGTAGCAAGTTTATACAAGAATGAAATTGCCACAAAAACCGGAACATACATGTAATATACATACCAGTACAGTACCCTGCACATGTGTTTTTACAAAAAATAGCCAAAAGTTAAGAAATTTCTCACTTAGTCGTTGCATTCAGCTACCTTCAAGTTACATCTTGAAATTTGCTTCAGAATGCAATATGTACTTATATGTAAAAAAAGTTTCCCTTTATTCTTATGATTTTCACCTCCTAAGAATTTATTTCAAAATCAGTATTTAGGTATTCGATCAACGATCAAATTTCTGAATATTTGAATAATTGGCGTAGCCCTATGTACATGCATACATGTACATACATGTACATATACCGGTAGCTCTGTAATGTTGCATGGATATTTTTAATCGGAAGTACATGTATTAAAAAGGTTACAGAATGCTAATATAGCACCCAGACTTCAATTTCTGCGCTTGTTATTTTCAGTCACACCAGCATCCCACAGTAGTAATCATTGGTGTGAAATTGCAGTGGTTTGAATGAAGCTGGACTTGACAAAATGCTGCAATGTTGATGCATTTATGTAATGGAAGAGATTTATTTGTGTGTTCGTGAAGTCGTCCACTTGATTTGAATGATAAGGACCAATGTACTTCTCATCTGCTGTAATTAATCATGAGTTGTCTGGCTGTAGAATGATTAATTAGACAAAGATTTGAATCACTTTATTTTACACTGGGAAATCTAGGGATTATGCAACAACAGTGTACCTAAAAGGCACACATACATTGAAGAAGGTGGAAGAAGATAAGAACTTCTTGAAACACAAAGACCACTTGTGTTTTGTTTCACTCAAAAAATTAAGATGTCTCTACATGTACTTTATTAGATCATCATGCTGCACTTGTGCGTCCATGCTTTGATGTGTGTACATGTACTTCTGACATTAACATTTATAGATTTCCAGATGGCCTTGACAGTTTCTGTCTATAGGAGTCAAATATTTTCAGACTTGTACGAGTATATTAAAATGCTCAGCTTAAAAATAGCAAGATGGACAGAAATCAATATTGAATATAAACCTTGGTCGTAGGTATCAGATCTTCTGGCAGGTCAGAGAGGGACAGTGTACAAGGCCATGGAGACAGTTGTAATGGAGGAAGGGATTTCAGATGGATGGGGTTGGGGGAAAGGGTATGAGTTGGAGGGGTTGTCATGAGAACATTTATCCAGTGATTGATGGAACTTGTGAGAAAAGCTAACAGGAATGAAGTTGAGGCATCTTTACATTCAAAGTCTTTATAATCATACATAACTGTGAGGTAACAAAATGTCATGCTGGATGGGCACTGAAGTCTGCCTTGTTTTTTTCATAATTTGTATTGGCTTGCCATTATTTATTTCAAAGTATCATAAATGAATAACATTCTAAATACATCTATACTTTTCCTCCATAACCCCTTCATTGACATTATTTGAGGAGTCATTCGGAATATTTCAAATGAGAATGCCTTATTTTTCCAGAGAAGGTACCGGTACACATGTACATTTACAGTACATTTGTGTTTGGAAGTCAAGTCTTCAGCAACCTTTCAATGTAAATTGTTTAAGGGGAATTTTTTTTTCAATTCAAGACAATTTTTTCTGACAACTTCATTTTCAAATATTCACATTGTAGATAAGTCACTTGTGCATCATACATATATAATTTCTATGTTTTTCTAATATTTTTTGCCAGTTTGTTTTTGCTTGTCTATCATGCAGAGCTGAGAGGAGCATTTCTGGAAGTGTAGAGAATAGATGGCAGCTGAACTCATCCATTTATACATGAAGTTTATTTCAGCTCTACCAAATTTCACAGCTTAAATGCAGTTGGTTGGAAATTTGATTTAATCTTTGGGGCATATTTTATGTCTTTGAAAAGGAGGAGGTCATCCTATGATTAAAAGCCAGAGATGTTTTTCTCGTATACTTGGAGGACACGCAAATAAACGGGGCATTTTTTATTGAATTGGAAGTTGAAGGGCTTGGTAGCCAGGAATTTGTGAGCATTGATTGTACATGTACAATAAGACATGTATATGTATGTGGGCATTTATATGCACTTTGTTTGGTTTTACATGTAAAATGTATTGCAGTGGGTAGAAAAAGTGTGTTATTGTCACATGGTCACTCTCTGATTGGATGAAATCTCATTTGCTGTAGTCATTTGTGTCCTTATATTCTGTGACCGTCTGACCAAAATTTGACCAAGAAATGAAATGAGAGTCAAGAAAACATCTGTATTTGCCTCTACGTGATCATATTCAGTTGTTTGGATACAATTTAAACTTTCTATTTTCAGTTTATAGAATTCTATTCAATAATGAAAAAATATAACCGGTAATTTTGGTCGTGGTGTATCTGGAGGTTGGGGAGCTCCCCCACCAGAGATAGGTTGCTTTTGTTTAAGTAATTGAAAGTACTGTTAAAATAGTACTACCACCGGGGGGGAGGGAGTTGGAGGTTCTAAATGGGTGAAAAACACAAGACTCTCATTTTTTGACAAATACATTTTGCCCCACCATTTTCCAAGACCTTGATGCCACTGAAGTTTGCACGGTGGTAAATACCAACTTGTCTTTTGCTTTGAACACAAAATACCAGCACATGTATCTAGATGCAGTGAATCAACTTAAAAGGGAAGAAAACATTCAATTTGGTAATTTCTTGGATTAGCAAACCAGCATATAATGGTATTTTTTTATCTCCAGAAATATAAATTTCTACTCTAAAATATTGCACTAAATTAAAACGAAATAACAAGACCTTTTTTTACATGCAAAAATGTATTTTAGGATCAAAAGAGGTTTTGTACTAAAAAAACATCATTTCAAACTGATTATCTCCAATTTTGTTATGCAGTTTCAGACATGGACGTCCAATATCCAAACACTAAATGGCATTTCTGAAAGAAAGTTTTTTTGAGCCAATTTGTACCGGTCTCACAAATTAGTAACTTACATGTACACGTACCAAATCCTTGTACATGCAGCACATAACATAGCACATTTTACATGTA
>NW_019091362.1:93139-123681 GCF_001949145.1 Acanthaster planci
CATTTTACATGTACCAGAACTAAAGTTCACTTTATGTGACATGCAGATTTTTTATAAGTGGTGCGAGATGCACATGCAACATAGTGGAACTACCTAAATGTGTGTTTTTAAAGAAGGCAGAATCAAAATGTTGAAAATCTGTGGATGTGCATGTGCATATGCTGTGTTACTGTAGGTAGAGTGAAATGAAGTGTTCAAATGTACATTGTAAATAACAAGCCTGCGTCATTGAGAATTCACGATGTACAATGTGTCTCTCCTTGATGTCAGGCTTTTGCACTGTCACCAAGATTGTCATCTGTATTGAGATGCACTTTTGTAGAATATTACGCAACTGGCAACAACCCCCTTCCCTAAAAATTCAAAAAGGATTTGGAAGCAATTTGTGTCTGACAACTGGAAATGAATTGCTTTAACTGTACATGTACATGTATATGTTCTCTATAGAATCCAGGACACAGGTGTCTCCACCGCTTGGTATAATTTGTACACAAAAACTGAAGTGTTGAATCCAGAATTTGAAACTTTAAGTGTTTAAACAGTTAAAAAATTACGATTCAACAACAGTACTGTATTTCGGAGGAAAAGTTTGAGAAATGTTGAATTCATGCTTCAGTTGTTGAATTAACTAAGCTCTGGATTTACATATTCTTAAAAGTCATTGTTTGATATTTGAAATGCTTGATTAAACACGTTCAAAGTGCATTTATTGGCTGCACAAATGAAGTGTTTTTTGTATGTGACACGCAGTAATTGTGTGGTTTTCTTGTATTTGTTCTCGTAGGAGCAGATGGACAAGCAGATTGAGGAGCTCAATAGACAGCTTTTGGAAGAACGACAGACAACAAGAAGGTAGGAGCATTACACAGGGCCTTCGTGTCTGCATTACAGGAAAGAGTGAGATACTGTACATGAATTTAAGCTGTGTATTCATCTGGCCTTCTTGTCATCGGGAAAACACTGTTTAATGTAACCTCAAAATATCAGTTACAAAAGATTATCATTTTCAGAGCATGAATTACACTCAGGAAATGACGATTGTCAGAGAAGTTACATGTACCAATTAAGTAGCCTTCTTAATTGCTTTCATACCGAACGTTATATTCTGTCTTTGAGTCACTGGTGAAGAGCTACCGGTAACAAGGATAATGTAATTTCTTGATGATGTCACTTTCAAGGTTTGGGAAAAATTGAAGTGATTTGGGCTTCAGCAGAAGTAGTCTCGTAGTGTCAGGGTCAAATGAAAGAAAATTCCCCAACTTGATTATTTCAGTGTGCATGAAATCCCCCAGTAAGTTCAATGTGGCAATGTCAGAGTCAGCAACCCAGAGACACTTTTCCTGGTGTTAGTATTATTTACTTATAGAGGTTAGCCTTGAAAGCCTGGAGTGATACTAGGGTAGCTAAGTGAAAATTACCAGTGTTTATTTTATTGATGTGAGTGTGTTCTGTGTTGTATTCTGAGGTAAAATTGATGTTATTGAACTAGAGACACCAGAGAACGATGCATTTGTGTTCTGTAGCATTTTATTTTGCAATGATACGAAATCACAGCTTATAACAAAATCCAATGACAGGAGAAGTGAACAGCTCCCTCTGTTGTTGAACACTCTATATCGACAACTTTTACCTTCAGATGGCAGTTTTTCTTAAGTAACAGTTACATGTACAGATAGGGGTGCACCGTACCAATTCAAACCCAATTGAAAATTGTAAAATCAACCAAGTTCAAGGCCAAAACACAAGCAAACCGACATCCCTAGGGTTTCTTTTCAGAAATATGGTTGTCTTGTCCTTCATTTTTTCCATTTCTTTTCATTTTTGGTGGGTCAGCCACTTATGGTTTTAATTTCTTCACACAAAGAAAATCCTCCCCCCAAAAAGTGATACTCCCAAAGCCTGATTGTCATGGTAACGCCATCCCATTCTTATTGCTCAGCAGCAGTGCTTATGCAAGATTAACAGACTAGCCAACCATCAGTAATGGAAGGGCATCAATTCCAAGGCATTTTTGTGGGAATCAAGGCTTTCACCATGTTTCATTTTCTTTTCGTTTATGTCCTTGTTTGAAATTCAGTGTTTTTTATATCCTTAAATTTGATTGAAAGAGACAAAAATTATAGTATCATTCCAGATCATCAAAAAAAATTTTTTGTCATTTTCAAATTAATTGGATGCAATTACATGTATGGTAGTTAGCTTTAGCAGCGGAGGTGCCTGAAAACTTTTAGGGTGAGTGGCATGTCTGTCAGCAGGGGCATGTTCTGTACTGTTGCCTAGGGCACACTTAGGGTAGGGTACATGTAATGCAGCCCTGACTTTTCCCTTTCTTCATGTTTCACTTCAAAGTACTGATTTACGATAAAAATAAAATCTTCGGTGACCAGGTCTCTGCTGGCTTGTATTGACATTGGAGGGAACAAGTTACAAATGTACATGCACGGTAACTTGATTCAGCATACCACAGGTAGTGTATGGACTTTTCCTGTCATTTTAACAAATTCCACATTAAAGCAAGGAACCTACATTTAGGGAAATACAATGTGCATGGGCAAAATCAAAGTGCTGTTAAAAATAAACAATAACTTTTAACCAAAGCATATACATGTATAATGTACGCGTACATTTATGTATACACATCAAAATTTTGTAGGATGTAATATGTAAAATTCCAATGGGTGTAAAATTTATAGAGTGATGTAATCAAACAGGGTTGTAATGGAGAGAGCTTTGACTTTAGTTAAAGTGCAGTATCAAAACCTGTTATTATTATTGTTACTACTTTTGTGTGAGATTGTGTGAATTTAAGCAGCTTTTGTACAACTACAGTATGCAGAACAGTCAACTTTATCTTTGATTCATCACAGGCTGACTAGTGAACAAATTGCACACATAATACAAGTGCATGTGTGTACTTTAAGCTACAGTTAACTATGAACAGTTTTCATTAAACTTAACATTTATGATGTTTCCATCTGCTATAATTTAAAATCTTTAGAAATCACAACAGTTCAACATTGTGCCTTCCCATTACAGGTGCTTTAAAATGATTGTGGTGGAATGTCTGAATTCATTAATGATGTAATGGTGCTGCCTGCATGCCTGTGAATTGTTTGCTATGTTACTTAATGACCATTGACACTGAACATTACTAAGACATACAGTAAAAATAATGACAAAAGTAAATAAAACTTGTTACTCACTTGAAGAGTGGAGATAATGTGTCCTCAAGGGAAGCATCAAATTCAAACTAAAACGACTTTATGAATTAAAATAGTCTACATGAAAATGGACATTGTACATGTTGTTAAGGTCTACTTTTCACTCTTACAAACATGTAATTGGTGAAGATAAATACTGCCCTCTGTTGAGCGATCTATGAGAACATTTCACATGCATGCATGTACCTGTATGGGCAAATGAATTCAGTGGAAGGTAGCAGTAAAGCTTTTGTGTAGAGCAATAATCAAGAAAATTACTGTCTGCCACACAGCAGAATTTTAGCAAATTCCTCAAGATGCTCTGCCGGTATGTTTTGTTTCTACCTCAAGTCACACAAAATTCACAATCTTACCACAAATGGTACATGTTAATATACAGTCTGCCACACAGCACAATTTTTAGCAAATAATGATTGTAAATTCTACATGAAGCAGTATGTTTTGTCATACACGTACCGGCTACCTACAGTCACAAAAAATCTTACCACAAATGGTATACAAATAATGAATGCTTATGAGTGCAATGGAGAGAATAATTGCTTGAGGTGACAGATGAAATGGTCTCTTCCCCAAGGTGAAGCTGAAGGGAATGTATTGTAGATTATTTCATGTCACCGAATGCAATTATTTTTATATGTACATTGCATGAATGCAAAACATTCATTGTTTTACAGAACACCTGCATAAAACCTCGTCATCTGATTTTCTGAGCACAGCTGGATTAATTAAGTGACTCAAACTTGAAGTTGTCCAGTTGTGAATCTGTTAATTTTCCGTCATGATATTCTAATTAAGTTTGGATTCTTTTGCCCTGCCCGACATATTATATTCTGAGCTTGTGTAATCATTTGGCAGCATTTTATCTGTTTCCTGAAGGAACAGTGGCAGTATCATCATTACTTACAAAAAAAAGTTCTTATAATTATTTCGTAGAACTGTGAACGGCAGAGCTTGATCGCTTGTCATTTTGCCATTAAGAAAGTTGCACCACTAAAAGCTGCAGTGCAATCGATCTGATGGGGTTTGTCATTCGTTTCTAACGCACAATTGTTGTCAATTTTTTGCACTCTGCGTGCACGTCCGTGTGTTGTGGGTTGGTACAAATACCGGCAATTCAATGCTGTGTGATCAACGATCCACCAATCAGATGATGGGGATTTATGTAGGTCTTGTATAATACATATTAAAATACAGTCTGCTACACAACATGAATTGTGACAAATAATAATTCTACATTCTACATGAAGCAGTTTGTTTTTTTACTAATGTACTGGTACCGCCAGTCACAAAAAAACTGATGCTTCTACCGGTATGTGCGAAGTATGTACATGTATCTACACTGTACATGTTCCAGTAGCTATTCTTTCAAACCTTCACTAGCTAGCCTGACTTTTTCACCAAACTCTCACATTTTACACTGCATACCCCCAGTACATGTATGAACCTTGACATGAATCTTGACATTTTCATGTATTTTTTACTTAAATATTTATTTTCTTACAGTGCACGTATGTTTAAGGTTTAGTAAAAGGACTGAATTGTTTATTTCTGCCACCTTTCTCTTCCTCCCTTGTTTGTTAAATACATGTATGTACTTTAAATGCAAGTTTAAACTCCTTGGAATGGATGACAACTCCTTTTTTAGGCCAAGTTACCAGATAATGTTGCTGCAATCTTGGTAAAATACAACAATTTTGAAGACTACATTGTAAAAGAATTGCCACCTCTGCCATTTTTTTTAAAACTTTGATGAGGAAATTATTTTATTTTTCACTTAGCATAATTGGATGGCACATTACAACAAATACATGTACATTAATTGCTATATATTATTGTTTATTGATCTTAATTGATGATCTTAATTCATTGATGGAATATTGATAAGTGTATTGCCTTTATTGGAACCTCTGAAACAGCTCATTTTAAATTTTTTGGCCATTTCTCCAGGGGATTATAACATTATCTTACATGTGCATGCACACTGGAACCTTGTTAATCAAAGAAAGACATAATGGCATCATTTTCTAATATTTACAGTACATTGTCAAAATTCCCATCTAGGTATTTTGACAATGCTACTGGTACATGCAGTTAAACTTCTTGTTACAGCATGTTGTGTACATACGTGCATGATCATTAATGCACATCATTATAAACGTCATTTATGATCAACTCTTGGCAGAAGAACCAACTGTAGTGCTACCGGTGCTTGATGAGCACAGTGATATGCCTATATTTACCGGTATGTCAAATGCAAAGTGATATGACAGCAGTTTCATATTTTTGTACTTGTACCTTCCTTCCATATGCAAGTAACTGCAATATTATCAACTAGATTAATATGTGAAAATTCTCAAGTAACACCATCAGCAGACTTTACACTGTCAGCATGAGAACAATAGACAGTAGTGTGTTTAATCGCAGCAAACTTGCACTCATCGTTAATGCATCAAAATGTTGCAACTGATGCACCTGTTCAACTGATAGCAGGAGATCTTGACTTAGAGACTAATCTTTCTCATAAACCACACAGTTTTCCTTCTCACCAATAAAACCCTGTTTCTTAGCCTGAGTGACCGTCAGATTGTTGAGTTGGCATATCTTACCTGATATCATATTAAAGGAAAGGCAGTTAGAATCCATGATACAGGCCAAGCAGCAACGTACAGGACTCTTTGGTGTGGTCTGGTAGGTGTGGTCAATCAGACAGGTGTTGTTATTGTGGACTGTTTCATCCGTAAAGACAGAAGAACATTCTGCATGGAAAGGTTTGAAGCAAGATGCCTGATTGTCAATGTTACGCTCACACATTGTGTGTCTTAGTGCTGAGCAGCCTGTTGGCCTCCACCTGTCGGAGGCGTCGTTACGCACTAACATCACACACCCAGGTAGTGGTCTCCCTTTTTCTGCAGGTTTTAGATAAACATTACGATAAGGGCTTGGGTCATGTGGATCATCCCCATGACATTTGTATATGTTTAGTATGTTGTCTGATGAGTTAACAAGTTCACTTTTATGCTCGCAGCCCAGCCACAAATTGACTTCAGGTGTCTCAGCATTAAACAACGCTGCGATGAAAGTGTTTTCTTCTTCAGAGTTTGGTGTTGCTAAATAACTTCCTAAACATTGGCACTTCCTGCGAGCCTCAAAATAATTGAGTGTTGGGTCTTTGAAAAACTTGTAACAAGCTTGATCAGATCCAACCCAACCTGCAGGACATGTGGATGAGAGACCAGCAGCCAAATATGAGAGCAGCATTGAAACAGCAGTGCCCACAAAGAACACGATTAGCCAAGTCTTGGACATGATGTTCAATCTGATGTCGATAGTGATGGCTTGTCGTCTTCAAATTCAAGAAAAGAGTCTTGATAATGGCAGGACACTTTGAAACATTCTGGAAAGTCTGTCTGTCTTAGTCCACTCTGAGAGCTGACAGAATGAATTGAGTAGAAGAGTCCTGCAAAGCTTGGAATGATGATGCCCACTGAGTCTCCCTCTTTGATGAGTCCAAAGCAAAGAGCTTTAGTGATGGAGAGACTTCAAATATGTCCTTGTAAATGTCCTGTCTTTAAAAAAGCAAAAAGTGATTTCAACTGAGGAGCAGCCACTCACAGTAAATTCACAAATTGCCTTGCTGTCCTGAAGCAGAGGGAGTAAATGTTGGTCTAGTTTGTGTAACACTTTCAAAGGAAATGTCCTTTGAAAAAAGATTTGCCTTCCAGACTCTTAACTGAAGAATCGGAATAAAAGAACTGAGAACTGAAGAATCCAACAGTAGTTTACACCTGTTTATCTCTCATCAGTTGAATGGTGTGTGTGATCACATATCCCAGGACAAAATCCCCTGCTTGACTTGTGGTAATCATCCAACTGATGCAGGCGTGTGTCTTTTTATAGTAGACAGAAGCAATTGCTCTCTGTAGAAAGGCACAAGTTGTAATGAGAAAGTCCAGTAGTCCACTGGTAACGTTTACTGGTACGTGGTTTTTCTCCTGGCTTTCTCACTTTACTATGCGGTGAGTTGTAACCAACAGTTTGAATCATAGCACAGCTCGTCCAAAACCTCTTTTTTGACCAGTATTTTATATGTGTACATGTGTAAACAGGCACCGAAGATTCCACAATCTATTGATACAATCTCAGAGTGGTGCATTTATAGGCTGTTTACACTTTAGGTATCTGAGATGGTCATCAACTTTGAATTAAAGAGGAGCAGTAATGATGCCTTGTTTGATATGCAAGGTATTGATTGCTTCTTGTTGATCATAGATTTCATTCAGGGAGGACAGGAATCAGTTCAATGAGTTATCAAGAGTTGGAAAAGAGGCAGTTAAATAAAGGATAGGAAGAAGGGATTTAAGAACTAGGACAATCACTTTGTTTACCTAAAAACACCGACAGCCTGCTTTTTCTTAATTAATTTCTCAATAAATTTGTTCCATTTTGATTAAACAAAATGCAAAGTCACTGTAAAAACAAAGTTTGCAGAGAGGTTTTGCTTTTCACTTTGTTAGTCACAGGGATTTTGGTTTAATGAAGGAAATCTACTTTACAGGCGAGAAAGAAACTTCAGGATTGAAGATTGTAATTTCAGATCAATAATGGACAGAGTGACATGGGAATTACAGATATTTCTCGATATAAGAATTTGACCTTAGTGTAATTACTGAGCCACGGATGTGACTGTTTTTGTGTCAAAAGACCAGAATGGTTAGTGAAATACCATTTTGATTAAACTGGTGAAGATTTTCTTTGTTGATCAAAAGTTGGCTATCAAGGAATAGAAAACGTGGTCCAGGAAATGACCTTAACCCTGAAAGAGCCAGAGGGAGTTGGAATCTACGGCTTCGACTTTACCCCTTATTGTATCGGATGTTCAAATTCAATAAAAAGGAATGAGCACAACTCAACAAACAGAGTAAAAGAAACGCAGAGACCTAGTCTGCTAGGTGGAACTAAACGCAACAAAATTCAATCATTTACATTTCGTCTTTTATACACTTGGACTGGCCGCCAACGCGGACCGATATATGCAAAATAGTGCCAAATTAACATAACAGTGGATATCACACCCCTGTAACGTAGTAATGCAATTTTTTCATGCATTGAGACTTCATTAGGTTTTTTGTAGCTTCTTGCATTTTTGAAACCTTTTTGTGAAAAATTTATATCATCCTTACACAGCACCCATAATTCCGAGACAGGTCTGCTAACACTGTACTTTTTTTACTGGCATGCTCAATGCACACTGGCTGGGATGCACATGTTTTTGAACTTCAAATGAGCTGAGCAACAGAAACACTTGTCAGATTAAGTTGAAATTTTATATTTGTACTTGCCAAGTTTGAAAAACCATGGTGCAGCCAAGTTCCAGCGGAATCTCCTCAACCCTGCTCTTTAAAGATAAAGCATTGTAAAGAGAAATTGACATTGTAATAAAAATGGATCAAGTACTGTACATGTACAGTATTTATGCTATCTCGGTATAAAAATGGATCAAGTACTGTACATGTACAGTATTTATGCTATCTCGGTATATGTACATGTACCTATGTACATGTACCTATGTACATGTATACATTTAACGATAAGTGCCTGGATCACGGATTAGAATGGGTACCGATACATGAAAGTTGGTTGTGTTGGAGGGTACTAGTATGAATCCAATTCGATGATGTTTCATGGTTTATGTTTACTTCACTACCAATTTCTTTACTGAGTAACCTTAGGCTTTGTGTAAGCTTGGGAACAGCTGAATGTTCTTGTTAACATATCAGTAAAAGTTGCACTTACCATTTTGGAGGCTGTCTTGTAGACACAGTTCTGCCTGACAATCACGGCTTTACAAGCGTCAACTTGTTTCACAGTGACATTGTTGAATTGACACGTTCTCATATACATATACATGTAGATTGAATAACTGACATTAAGGATCCATGTAGCAAGCCATTTGGCATTGTCTACAGCTTGTGAGGGTGAGTTTCTTGTGGGAATATTTTCCTTGAAGGTGTAGCGAAGAAGACAGTACGGTAGGGTTGGGTGTGATTTAAAAGCAGATTGTGAAAGTTCATCACAGCAGAGCATTGTGAATGTAGGGGTTTCTGCGCATACTTCCACCATACAATGATGCGTTTGAGTGTGGAGCAAAAACGCTTTATCACAGTGCCATCAAAAAGTGCCGTGGATAGATGAGTAAATCACCTATTTTAACCCTAACCCTCCTCAATCCTTCACCTGTTGGAGGACTGAGGAGTGTTAGGGTTAACAGCATTCTCATTCCAGTTGATATCCTCTGGCTTTTGTTTCTTGGTGCACACAACTTCATCAATCTCTCCGTACGAGCAAAGCCTGGTCACTTGTCCGAGGGTAGAAGGAAATCTTCTCTGTTCCTCAGATGAAGTCTTTCTCTTGTAATATTTGTTAGGAATGGAATGGCCAACTGCACATTGAATTGCCATTTTACTAATGTCCTCTTACTCCTGTGACTATATTGTAGCATGAGATTCCTGTATTATCTCTCGTAAATCCTTATGGTCAAGGAAGTAAAATGGCATCACTGAGAAGAATTTGTACCACAGAGGGCAAGAAACACTCTTGCCCCCATGTAGATGTTATGGTGTTCCTTTGGTGAATTAATTGATGCAGCTTCTCTCTGGGAAATTTATCCAGATGGGTACGTGGACCGGTACCTACCGGTACTGTCATGGTGTGCGTTATCCAGTGTTGTGCTTGGGACAAAATGCACCAATTAGTTGTGCAGAATTCATTGGATTGTATCGTCAGACTTCAGTTGCACTGATGATGCAAGGAGCCATGTTGCCTAGGCAACCATTACATGTGAAAGTGGTAATCACTGGTCTAAAAGTTGGTAGGATGTTTGTGCAATGTGTCAGAGTTCTGATTACTCTGTGAAGACCTATGCATTTCTCTGTTTAAAGTTAAGTATTTCTGAATAATTTTTTTAACTTTTGAAATAAATAAGAATGATAATTTATTCATTTACCGGTATATTGTTTGTGTACCTGTACATGTATGGTAATGCTGCACAGACCCAAATGTGCATATTTTGATTTTACACTCGTGGCCTGCTTGATCAATATTTTGACCTTTAATTTTGGGCATTAGGAAAGCGTGTACATGTATGGAAATTTCTTTCTAGACTTGTGATGTCAAATGTACATTGTACATGTACATCTGGACAGAATATCTAGCGGCCTGTTTTTGTGAGAGACCTCAATCCTCATGCATACATGTACTTACCCACAAGATTATCAGTAAAATCCAAAAATTTGCATTGTCTTTAATCCATCCAATTTAGCTTGTCACATTTTACTCAAATGTAAGAATTTCCTCTCAAATTAGGAACAAAACAGTGAGGTGGTTGTTCAGCAGTTCCTGTAATGGCTGCCGTATATATACCTCAGAGGATTTGAGCAAGTAGACAGTGAGTCTACTCCAGTGTGCCAAGCATCGCTGCTTTCTGTTATCTGGGGACGTCAGCCCAATATGTGAATGCTAAACAGACATAACACTTCTTCATTTATGGATCGACAGAGTTGGGCCAGGAGATTCGTTCTTTCAAGTCTTGTTAAACCTGACCTGATGGAAATGTGAGTGGAGCAATAAGGGAATTTCAGGGAACACTCTGAATATTTTGTGAGGTGGTTCCAAGTGCCCGTAGGGAAAATCTTCACTTTTTTGTCATTGAGCATAGATGGATTGACTAAGATCTGAACAGTGAATACTGGATTTAAGGGAAGATAATGACTATGGCAGTTTTGGGATGAAGTCACTTGTAATTTTTCTTGAGTATCTTCAAATTTTGAACCAAATGAACCAATCAAACTGAGCTCAAGAATGTACAGTGCAAACATACCCTAAAATTATTTGCCTGTAACCCTTATTAGAAACAGGATTTTCAAGGTTGCGGTGCAGTGCCAAGACAAATATTCCGGCAGAATTACTTGTGAGCAGATTCCAATGTAGGCAGTTTTTTTTTAGAAACCAGTGTTTAATTGCACAATGCAGCCACATCTAAGCAAATTCAATACTTGTGTGAATATGCGCATATTGTATCTTAACTTCAAAACTTTGGATAAAGGGAGACACAGTTGGGTCCTGCAACCTTTTAAAATACTTGTGCAAAGAAATCGATCAGCATGGAAACTGAAACACTGACTTACCGGTACACGTTTAGTCTTCCCCCAAGACTGGTTTGACTGTTGGCCAGTGCACCGTGCAGGTGACACATACTGGTGGGCACAGCTGAATAGTAGTGTCAGTAGAGGGTGCTATATTCACAAGAGACAACTTGCCAGAGAACCAGTCTTGTAAAATCTCGCAGGCTTACCAGAAAAATTCTGAGCATACCTCATGCACTCAAGTTACCATGAATGATTGCACGTTTGCACTGCTGAAAACCACGCGCCATGCAGACTACAGTTTTTGGCAGTGTGCACACATAATCATTCATTTTAACTTTAGCGCATGAGGTGTGCTCAACATTTTCTGAGTAAACCTGCCAGATGGTTTTCTGGCAATTCATCTCTGGCAATTCATCTCATCATCAAATAGCACCTTCTATTGGTACTTCTATTCGGCTGTGCTGGCCAGCACACGTCTCCTTCATGGTGCACCGGCCAAACAGTGAACCAGTCTTAGGGCAAGACTACTACATGTTCAACTAACTGACCCGACTGTCTTCTGCAGTACCCGCTGCTCATTGACTCAAACTAGTCAGACTACCCTGAGTGGTAATCGCAGAGGGTCATGGGTTGGAGACCCTGCCAAATAAGCTTGCAAATTTTATCACAACCCAGTAGACCACACTGAGTATATTCCGGTTATAATGTTACCAATATGAACAGCAAATTCCCAAATATAAAATCAACCTGACTATCATGTGTCAGGGCACATATATGGTCTGACAAATAATAAATTCCCTTCTTGGCACACTTGGCAATCTCCTTGCAACTAAGAGGACCCTTGGTACTTCATTGTCCCCGGACTTCCTTGATAGGAAAGACCAAATTGGCAAATAGGGGTTAGGAGATGGTTGTCATGGGGGATGACCAGTATATATGTATCCCAGATCCCATCTTGATGCTGTTCCCCTCAGCCTCCTTGGAAAGCACTGGAGGACCATGGAAAATGAAATTTCAAAGATGAGGAAGATATTAAAGACAGGTTACCGTATCTGGCCAACTGCCATATACCAAGAGGGGGGTACCGGTACCAGTTACCTCTTGATAGTAGGATACCAAGAGAGTAGGTAAGGATGGATTGCTTTGGTGACTGCATCATGTTGAAGACAAACTCTCAGATTGTGACGGTGTTGGTTGCTTGGTTTTGTTCTGGCCTCTTTGGGAAAATCTAGCCTTTATCAGACCTGCAATGTCATGCAGTAAGGCACAATGTCCACATGTAAAACTGCTGTCACTTTGTACCATGAAATACCGGTAATGCTGGGAAAGGGAGATGTGTTGTTCAGAGTATGTTATGACCAGTGACAGATCTAAGTTCACTACAATTCAAGAAAAAATGTTGCCAGACGGAGGGAGGTGGGAGGAAGGCTGGTGGAGAACCACTTTGGGAGAGGTGCAGACCACTCATAAGCAGTGAACTGATAAACCATTAACTGTGTAAAGGGGTCAATTTCAAGATATTTTTCAAGCAATTTGGTTAGTGCTGTAAGTGCCAAGGTTCGGTTTGGCTGCAGCACTAAATTTGGTGATATTTTTTGTATTGTCCCGTGTAGGCATGCCACGGACAATTGCGTGCTTTTTGTATCGACTCCGTATCAGTCGTATTCAACAACTGTCATGTGCTCTCCCATAATGCACCTGTGGGTTTTCAATTAGACAGTGTACCCTAAATGGTGTGCTGGATACTTCATCTTTCGTCTTTTTTCATTTATATGTAGTTCACTTTTTTCTTTTTCTTTTTTACCATTGCCAAGCATACATGTACATCTATGTGAAGATGCAATTGTGTACTTTTATAAAACAAACTTGAATGTGAGGAAATTGTTTTTCCAAAGATGTGATCTTTTAATGCTCTGTACTTGACTATTCTACCGGTCTATTCCTTACATCACTGACCAGTGTACGACAAGTAATCCCAGCCCCCCCAAAAAAAATTTCCCATCTCTTTCATCCCTCATTCCCATAATTTCCTCCTTCCCTCATCCCCAACTCCATCCAATGATGCAGTCACAAAGCAGAAGGCATAAGATAAGAACCCACAGCCTGCTAAGTGGAGCAGCCAGTGGCAGTCTTGTCCAATCCCAGTACAGATCTGATTGATCAGGAAATTTGCCCCGTACAAATCCTCCTGCTGCATGCGTGCATACATCGGCACGGCACCCTTACACACTGGCTGTGTCAATAGGAAACAGCAGGCTTCTCTGTTTAATAGTGATCGTGAGAACCAGTCCCTCGACTATAGGCCAAGCTGGTTACACACTGGACGTTGGTTGGATTGGTGGGCTGGCACTGAACACGTTCACTGTACACAAAGAGAAATCATCTGTTGGAATCATACAGCCTTGGTAGGTCGTCGATTAATGGGCATTTCTGAGTGATGCGCTGGTCTGTTTCTGAGTGATGAGCTGGTCTGGATGGTTGCACAATGTAGCTATGATTCAGATACAGGATTATTGAACAGCCTCCAACGAATTCAAATGCACAGTGCCTAGTCACAAACACTCAGTGAAAATGGCCTTGGAAAAATTAGGTAAGTAGAGGATTTGGACACTTTTTGTCAGTGAAGATTAACAAGGATGATGTAATTTTGAGTGTGTCAGACTTTGTTCAAGGACAACACCTGATCACAATATCAATGGTTCAATGTTGTCAATGCTGCTTTTTTGGGGGGGGCTTACACTTCTGCATCTTTAGTTGATGTGAGTTGATGAAATCACAAATGAAAGGCAACTGGGATGATTTGGTTGTTTACAAGATCAGACAGGAAGAGCAAGGAAGAAATTGTAGTTTTGTTGTCTGTAGACATGTACTGTAGAGGTAGCATTAGTAGGTATGACTCGTCTTGTACCATGCTTGGCATTGATAATAAGTTTAGATGTATGTAGGTGTTTGCAAGTGTAAGAGGTTCATCTGTAGAATTATCAGCAGTTGTATGACAGTGTTCTTAAACTGACCAGTAAGACTAGTAAAAAGAAAAGACCCATTTTCCTTTTAGTTTTTCATTAAAAACCTGTGAATTTGCAGTTCCAGTATTTCACTTGTCTTGCTGTCAATAAAACAATGGTCAGTTGCACAAGATGAGAACTTCATCACTTCGCCTTTAGGTTTATAGCAATGTACAAAATTTATGGATGATGGGTTCTCCCCTGCCCATCTATCACCAGGCAGTCCGACTTGTCTAATCAGTCTGTTGCTTGTTTAGAAACAAAAAAATGACTTGTACAAGCAGTTTCATTTACACTGTGTTTGCCTTGTTTGCTTAGTGCACTTTGGTCTAAGATGAAGACACATGTACATGTAATTGGGTTGTTTTGTATGCTTCATTTGCATATGTAAGCAAATAGTCGCTAGTGGTAAACACAGACCAGTACATGTACATTATTAACACAGCCTAGTGGTGCACAGGATAATAATAAACATCAATTCTATGAAGCAAAACTGTAGGCCTACACCTGTGCGGGGGTCGCGTTGAAGAGTTACAGGCATAGCTGCTTGAGATCAGTAGCATTCAGGCAAGTCCATCGCCATGGAAACCACAGCATAATCTAGGAAGTAGCATTTGGACCAGCCAGTCCACTGTTAAATGCACAGCTGGGTGGGAAGAATAATTTGTCACGTCTGAAGAAGAATATGTGTAATTTTTTTTTATTTATATAAACATCAAATTTTTGCGGTAAAAGACCATATTGTAATTTGATTTATAGATAAACATTACCACACATACAAAATATTTTTAAAAAGACAGCAGAATTATTAATTAGAAAGATACATGTACATAGATACAAAAATTATGTTAAACAAATAAAACACAGTTATATAAATGAAATACTCATTTCCCCGTGTTGCTTACAATTAGGTATTCATACATGTATTTTACAGTTTGGTGCGAAATAGTACTACAAAGCAGCAGAAGATAGGAAAAATACAGCTTTGAAAAATATTGAAGAATAAACCAAAATCTGAAACAGTTATATGTACTGGTACATATATGATGCTGCATTTGTTATATTGAAGTATCATTGGTCACTGCTTTTTGTTATAGTGAAGCACAGTATCATGGGTCCAGGCCTCGACATTAACGGTTGTCCAGTTGCCCGGGACAAGCAATTTCTTCTTTCAAGCAAGTAAAAATAAATAAAAGACAAATTGCCCGATGAACAGGTACTTTTTTCTCAAAATAAATGTGTCTGTTTTTCGTGGCCAAGAATAGCAGTCAGCCAATTTACCTTCGATCTGTTGTTTCCCTCCTCACAAAGCTTATAAAAAGTGGTAAAAAGTAAACAGTTACATGTGTAGTGATTTTTTGCGTTGTTACGTACATGTACGTGTACAAATTTGCACGCAATAAGCACGCTGTACATTTAGCAGGGCACCTTTCCACATAAGGGAAAATGCATACACAAATAAACTGTAAGATACCCTTATGTCTGGGTACCAACCCTCATTGGTTATTGCACACGCGGCACAGCAGAGCTTTGACGGCTGGAAGCTCGAAGACTGTTTTACGTGTGGCTGTGACTTAAACCTTAGTGAATTTTGCCTGGTACTTATGTGGGTACTTTTTGCATATATGACACCAGGCAAAATTGTCCAGTGGTTAAGAAATAGCCATTGCCAAAACTTGTATGAATGATGCACACTCCCTGCGTAGACGGACGCAATAGTTGGGGGTGATGTATATTCATGTCGTATTGTGGCCAAGAAGGAACTTACTGTCCCGGGAAGCAATGAGCAACTAAACCAGGGTTTGGGCAAGTAAAACCTTACCTCGGGCACATAAAGTTTCAGTGCTACTTGCCCAATGACAACCAAATGTACTTTAAAAAAGTAATGTTGAGGCCTGCATGGGTCACTGCTTTTTGTTATATTGCAGTGTCATTGGTCACTGCTTTTATGGGACCATGGAAACATACATGTTCATGTAACTGTTTCAGATTTTGGTTTGTTCTGCAATATTTATCAAAGCTTGTATTATTCTTTTCTGCCGCTTTGCAGTAAGCCTGTAGTATTACTTCAACATAGTACATGTACAATGTATGTTTCATTTGCAACCTACACACACACAGCTTGTATACATGCATACACATCTTTATGTACACAGTGACTGAACAAAATTATCTAATCCTGAAAGTCAGGGAAGTCATACAGTCACTTGGGCAATGTTTTAAGGCCGTGCTACATGTATTCGATTTGGAAATAAAAGGCCCGCAGTACAACATTTTATTTACATGTTACATCAAATCCAGTCCAACAAAGCAAAGCTAACATATCTAATTTTTATTTTTTTCTCACGATGTATTACATTTGTAAACAAATAATCCGAATAGAGGGTTAACTAAAATAAAGCTCTCTTTAATTAAGCCCAAATCCTAAACAGTCACAACTCACTCTGTCACAAGCAGCTAATAAAAGGATTTCAAAATCTCCACGATTTGATTTTTATGAGAGTAGATACTTTAGCTCAGCAGGGTATCCATAACCCAGTACCAGCCGGGATGAAATGGCGATGGGGATACGGTATGTCAACACGAGTGGAGAGATTCAGGAAGTATAAGAGGAAGATGAGTCAATGAGAGAGCATTCTAATCAATGCTCTGCATCGTCGTCACCCTCCTCGTCATTCAGGACATTATAAAAAAAAGAGAGCATCTGCAAATCTCTGCATCTCTTCCTTAATGCATCCCGTGACTTCTGGCTCTGGCAGGAGTCATGCCAATTACTTAGTAAATCTGAGCATTTTGGCATTTGGCAAATGGAATTCCTCAGGATTGAGGTTTGATTTTATTGGCTGTAATGCGATCAGTTCAGATATCGGCATGACTTTTTTCCCCTATGGAAGCTTGCATAGCGCTGTGAAGACATTACATTGCAGGGTGAAATGAACATTCAATTGATGAAGTACTCGCAATTGTGGCTTACCACTTGGAAATATATGACAGTTTAGAAGCAATCATTTCCAGGTACCGGTAATGCATATCATCTGTGATTCTCTGTCTGCAAACATCTGAGCTATTTTTTGTCCCCTTCGAATTACTATTTCAAAGGTCTGAAAATACTCTAAATTGCTTTGTATCATTTCCTCAGATGTTGTACTATTAGGGATTGTTTGTCCATTTCACACCGATTGCATCTTCATAACAACATGTGAGAGTGTCTTGGCGAACTGTGCTTATGCTTTTGAAACACCTGGAAGTGATAAGTTTTCACATGTTTAAAAAGTTGCAGTCTGTTGTCAGCACACTGCCTTTACAGTTGCTGCATTTTGTTGTTGGTATTTTGGGTACTTGGGATATATTGGCATTTATCGGGGTCAAAGGAGAGAAAGGTTGAAAGAAGTACCCTGCATTATATAAAACTCTTCTTCAGGTTCAGTTCGTCTAAAATATTGGTTAAGTTTACTCAGGTGAATTTAAATTTTGATACTGCAAACAGATGTGATGAGTGAATGTACACATGTTGTACCTAAGACTTCTGATAGATGCGACACTTCACCTCTTGTTTGACCATTCAGGAGAGAAATCAAAACCATTTTTTTGCACAGAGGCAACCTGCCTGTGCTCATGTTGAAGTGTCTTTTAGACGACAAAGATATTAGAACATGAGCATGTGCAGATCACTGTTATGCTGTGCTACGTGTATACTTCGCTGTTCACTGCTATGCCGTTTGCTGCTATGTGACAATCAGTGGGAGTACACCAGTACGGACAGTATTAATTTTGACAGTGATATGGTTCACGGTATTTTTGATGTGGAATAAATGCGAAGAAAGAAATCTTCTGTTTTGATTTTGAAACAGTCATACCAGTGGCTATATCATTTAATTTTTAAACAGTCATACCAATGGCTATATCGTTTGATCTTGAAACAGTCATACCAGTGGCTATATCGTTTGATCTTGACTCAGTCATAAGCTTAAGGAGTTGTCTAGCTGAAATTGAATTTTTACTCCACTGTACAATACATGTGATTGTACCGGTATCTTTGGTTGAAAGTAATGCATTCTTCAATCCATTTGCCAAATAACAAAATATTTTATCATGTACAAGTGTGTACGTTTTGTTAACCCAATGCCCCTAGGGTGTATGTAAAATCATATTGAAATCCGAGGATTTGGGATTCACATGTAAATACATGTACTGCGGTGTATAGTTCAACAAGATTGTGAATGTAAAAGTCAAGTGCATGTAGTCATTTATTGATCAGCTTTAATTGTATTTCACATCTGTGTTGAACGAGGGGAGTTGTCAATGATCTTGTATTTCATTCTCCATTTCATAATTAATTGCACCCATTTATTTCGTTTTGAGGACTGTTTATTTGCCACCGGCTGTTTGTCTCAATGGTGTTATATTATGTATTAATGTTACTCCTGGCATGCAAACTCTCCACGCGAGTGAGTCCTTAGTATTCTGTAATGTGGCTTCAATGCTCCAGTTATCAGTTCAGCTATCCTTGCGTGAAATCAGAGTGACTAACGACAGGGTGACGTGCCAAGAAAGATGTCTTTGAAATCAAAGCCGAGCTTTTTATTTCTGTAGGCACATTGTCCAGAATGGATGTGTACACACTGTCCAGACCGGTGCTGTTGTAAAGCGAGGCAAAAGCACCAAAATGTTGACTTTGTTGGATCTGTCTTAATGAAATTGTCGTCTTGCCTTAATCTTGCAGGTTTACAGTGTGGAAAATTGTTTACACAAGCTACAGCACAACTGATTGCTGTAATTTTCTGTCACATTAAATTTGTAAAGACTGTTTATTTTAGATTGTTGCGGAAGTGTTAGCATGAACAGTGCCCATTGAGCATTCCCATTTATCTTGCTTTGGCCAAACTGTATTTTACGATCTGTTTACTAGCTGGCTCCAAAGTGCTTCGACATTTTACCATATGCTTATAAATTCAATCAAAATCAACCTGTGAATGGTCTGAATGTTGCTTGAAAATAGCGTGTCTTATTTTAAATGTAGTGCATGTGTGTAGCTGTTTTGAGCTAAAAATGACCAAGCATGTCTGAAAATAAAAAATATTCTTCAGTTTTCAAATTTTCAACTCCAAAAGTTGCATACGTAGTCATCCTGTTCTTGTGGATCGCCCCTATTGTTACATGAACATATAGATGTACATATAAATGTGCATCATTGGTAACCTCAATACCATTTGATAGAATTAAATGAAAGCATATTTTACATGTACATGTAATTCAAATATGTGTATAAACAACACTATCATTCCTGAAATCAACTGTAGTTCACCGCGGTACATTTCTGACCTAATTTCAGCTCTCAAATGACCATATATGAACGTGGCTGGTCTCGGCATACCTGTGGGGAAATGTATATTCCCTGTACGCAGACATACAGTATGTTGTCACAGTGATCATATTCGACACTCTGCAGAGCATATGTGTCACAGCATTTAGAAATGCCGCAGTCAAACCACAGAGTGTACATCAGCTTCCTGATGTCATTTATTTTGTCATTCCTGGGATTTAGATGACATCCAGACTGCCGCAAGGGAGTTCTGTGTCTTCATATCACACATGCACATACGCACAGTATGCCATGTGATTTCCTTTAAACCTACAACATTTGTTATTTTTCTTTTCCTTGGTTGTGATTTTTGTTATAAGTTCTAACTGGCTTTTCATAGTAACTCAGTTTTGTAAAGTTTGACTTATCTTCATTCATTCAATGGTAGGCCTCTAAAAAATGCTTCAGGTAAATTGGGCACTTGCAAGCCTAAAAAGTTTGAACAGGATTTAGGGCTTAGCATTCAGCCGAGAATAACAGAGTGGCTTCCCTGATGTTTTGGCTGCATTCTGCTTTGTCTCATCTTCACTTTCATCTTCCTCTCTTCTTTGTCCCACAAGTATAAAGCACACATCTCACACTGTCTGCCTGATGAACACTGTCAATGTTATGATTTTGTCTGTCTGCTCCTGTGGAGGTTACTTCCTGGGACACAAAGAGTGAAGCCAGAGGCTGTGCAAACACTCTGCCTATGGGGTACATGGGATAATGTTATCACAGCCTGGTGTCACACTGAGCCTACTGAGGCCCTGGTCCAACCCTTGTTGGTTGATTGTCACGCTTTCTATTTTTCCTTGGAGTACAAATCCCATGTCAGGGATTGATATGGAAGTTGGAAATGCATTGGATTTTGTCCAGGGTGGCTCAGAGTAAATTGAACAAGTACATGTAGCTGTGGGGTGTTTTTGCAAATGGATCGTTTGATCATTTGGGAAAATTGTTTGAGTTCTTCTGGCTCTTTGAACATTGCTATCAAGTGATTTATGTTCAGAATGGAAAAAACTGATGAAGGATATGCTGTTATGACAAATATGATGATGATTAATAGTGGCGTGTTGATTGTAGAACTTAAGTTCTGTGAGATTTTATAATGATGGACTCTCTCCTTTTTATAGTGATTTCACAATAGCTTACTGAGAACATCATTTCAGTGTTTCAGTTCTGCATTCTTTGCAAAGTAATATCTGAAAGGCATGTTAAAAAGTTCAGTCATTATTTAGATACATGATCTTGTAACTGTACATTCAGAATGAATATATTTCATAGTTTGTGACATAACAGGCTATCCAAATCCTGAGATGAAGCCTGACCAATAACCACAAGCCTGCCATTGCAGTGCCTTAGTAAGCTATGTGTATGACCCTCAGTGGAAAGTGGGTCAGTCTCTGCTTGACTCAAGCTAGAATTGTCCAATAAAATAACGTCATAACATCAATGACAAATTAATTTCACACGCTACACAAAGACAGCACCCTGTACACGTGCGCTAGTCCACAGCAGTACATGTCATGTGAAACTGGGAATGCTATGTGTATTGTCATTAGTCACTCTCATCATTTGGTCCAATACATTCATTTTCATAATATGTACATGTGTATATTTTCGCTTTTCTGCCAAGGCTGTGAGTCTATGACAGATGTGGGATTGGGAAAAAATGACAGAGTTATTGCAAAATGGATGTGTAAATTGGCTTTGCTGTGTGATCTTTAAGTTTGTGTTGCCAGGGGATGTCACTGAAACCGGCATAGCCTTGTGTTGTCATAAAATATTCAGACTCTTTGAGCCCTTAGAGTGCACTCCTATCAATATGATGATAGATGATTCTTTAATGAGGAATCATGATACATGCAATTAGCATAAAATAATCTTTCAATTGATTTGTTCCATAGTTCAAAATCAGAAAAAAAAAGTCACCCAGCCTGAATTGCCATTGTATGTGCTTTTTTGATATTCTACAATATCTGTACAATTGTAATTAACAGGAAATTGAATGTCATGAAAATCAGAACAAGTCTCACGCACAAGTGAATGCGTTGGTTGTATTGTAAAATTTAAGCATTCATCCCTGGGCACAGCATGGCCATATTTCCAAAAACCAAAGTGCCATTCCACAGCTAAATGGTATAGTTCCATTGCTTGCTCAGAAAAAAATGTCAGAATTGTAGATGGTACGATGCAAGGATATACTTAGGCTTGGGTTTACTTCCATGTTTCAGACTTCATTCAAGATTCATTGCGGCCCTGTTGTGTAAAATACAAATAAATTAACATCTGCAAAAAAGAATTAAGGAAAGAGAACATAAAGCAGTGACAAGAATATTTTCATTTAGTGACCAAATGGAAGGTTCAGTCCCCTCAAGGTGAAGTCAAATGGAATGGGTTGTCCATCTATCACTGAATGAAGCTTACTATTGCACTCATAAATGTTCATTATTTGTATGCAGCATTAGTTTAAAGAGCTTCAGTTGACGTGATGCAAGTTTGAAGTCAGCAGGCTGAGTAACCTGGGCACTGTGGCCTCTGTTGGCCAGAGTAAGGGAGTATGAAAGCCTCATAACCTCCACATTTGGCCTATTGGTCAGGGCCACTGGACAGTGTACTGTAGGGCAGGTAGGGCACGTGAGCGTGTGCATGTACATGTACACTAAGTCCATGGCCCCACTGTATTCATATTGTAACATCAAATAGACCGTTTCACTGTGTTGTCCGTCTGAGTATTACAGTTTTCTCTTTGTCTTATTTTTCTCTAAATCACCTCAAAATGACTCATCCTAACACAGAGTCAACCCATCTGTATTCACACCCTACATGTACCATGACCTATCTTTCCCCAAAAAAGATTGGAGCTAAAAAATTCAGCAAGAATAAAACCCTGGCCTGTATGGTTCAGGGAGGTCCTTTGTTTAGAAGGCATCAACTCCCAAGGACAAATGCTCAAGCTATCTCTGTGTTAGTAATATGATTGATGGCGATCGGTGTTCATGATGATGTCTTGTTTGGAGCTTTCTATATGATTGTTGAGTCATCCTGTTTTATCCAAACTCGTTATCCTTGTAAATGAAGGCATGCACAGAGGCATGTTGGTGATATTTGTGATACATATAGCTCCCTTGGGTACAGTGTTTTGTACTCCTTCTATGTCATTGCCTGTGTGTTGTTGTGAGAAGTACCTTGGTGAAAGACAACATTGTTAGTTAATTAACAAAAAAATACATTTTATAACATTGGCCATGTCTTAATTTGTCTTTGATTCGAGTGGATGAAAAAGAAACTGAAAAGACAAAAAAAAGATGAATTGCAGTTTCAATGTACATGTACATCCATTTACATGTAGATGGATGTATTGGTACTGTACTTGTACATTAACAGAATGAACCAGCCACCATCTACATGTACACTTTCATCTTAGTCCATGCTATGAAAACAATAATCACAGATTTCCAATCAAGCTGTCTGAATTACAATCCAGACCATTGCAGCTAAAAAAGACAGGCACGTGCAGCTTGTGAGCAGTGCATGCAGTTTTGTTGACACTGCTACAGTACATGTACATATAATTTAGTAAACCTCAGCTTTTCAATGTACACCAACATGTGTGAGCATGGATGATGCATGGAAGATTCAGGCATATTGGTACAAGACAGGTGAAGAATGAGCTGTCCTTGTCCATGTCCAAAATAACAGGTGTTCATGTACATGTATGTTCACATAAGTTGAAGCAAGTGTCTGATGTAGCAGAACAGGGATTGCTGGTGTACGTGTACATGTACTTGGATTGAATGTCAGCATGGACTGTAAAGTCATTAGCCCCAGTTGCAGTCACTGTTCAAGGTGTACTGAAGTTTACCCCGACTCTCATCAATATTTCCTTTCCAACAAGCTACATGTATCTCTATATCTGATGTTCTAGGTACATGTACAGGTAACAGTTTCTGCATACGTACCTTTTAACCTGCTATTGAAAAAAGAAAGAGCCATCTTGGTGTTCCAAAATACTAATGCTTAGAATCAAGCTTGACTAAGGTAATTCAGGAACAGCACTATTCTTGCACAAGGTCTCCCATATCATTGTTGCCATACATGGACTTGCATGCATGCTTCATTCTCAAATGACCTTGCCATTTTGAAATACTGGGATTAATTATTCTGTCCCCTCTACAGATCCAAAGGGATTCAGCAAAAGTTGCCTGTTCTTGGATCTTGCTTGATTCAACGCAGTAGAAAATAACAAATTAAAGAGTTCAAAGCACAACACACACATGTCCCGTCATTCATTTTTAGATGTGACTGAGGCTGAAATGCACATCTGCCAATTCTTGTGTCTTAATATCATTACTCAGACAATCTTGAAGGGTGACAAATGTAGCGGGGAAATGTAAGATCGGTGCGCAATAGTTTCTGAGTGAAGAAATGAAAGGAGATCAGTCTGATGAAAAGGATGCAGTCAAAAAGCTGGAAATGATTGCCAGGATATGAGAATTAGGATACAAGAAGGATGAGTGAAGTGTGAAGGGAGGATGGGAGAAACCTGAACCAAGTACCGAGGGGGGATGCGGTAAGAATCTGAAAGCTGAGATTGCGCATCCACAGGTCTTGACTGCGCCCTGTGGCCATTTCAATATTAGCCCTGAAGTGGAATCATGGTAGAGAGGCAGCAGTACAAACATACCACAGGGAGCGGGCAACTCTTCATTAGCAGAGCTGGGTAATCTAATATGGCTTGACCACTGGGTTTTGGTGATTGGGTGGGGGGGGTTGTCAGGACACTCAGATGACAGATTGGTGGTAAAGGCTGGACTCCTGGAAATAGTGGATGGAAATAAGGTCTGTGGTGAAAGACGAGTTTAGGATGACCACTTAAAACCATAAGAACACTCTAATAAGCATAGCGGAGTTTAGGATGTGACAATGGTAAGGCAGATGTGCCAAAGAAAAGAACAGTGAACCTACTACCTGCCAACATCTTTCAGTTCTTGAAATAAATGTAAGCCCTGCAGGAAATAGAAAAATTGTCATGTTGCATTTGTCATTTCTTTACTTCTCCTCTGGGAATGTAAATTTGATTTTTGCTGCCTTGTGTCATTTTCATAGCTCTAAGAAATTACACTTTGGAAAAGTAGCGGGAAAAAAGTAGTCGAAATGAACTTGATTGCATTTCAGCTACTGATCACCACTCAGCTTTGGTTGCTGCAATTTTAATTGCCATCTGCATGTAAGTTGGAGGAGGTTGGCCTTGAATTAGGTTAGTGGTTGAGGATATCATCTAACAATCCCAGGTCTTCCACTCACTTAAGATTGGCCAATTAGATTAGAATTGGAGAGCTTTCTTACAGCGGGCCTCTTCGTGCAGATTGGTCCAGAAATCTTGCCTCTACAAATAACCAGAACGTAGCCTGGTTATTTATTGTCCAGTACGGTCAATTTGATTATTTCCTAGTGGTCATCACCCATTTCATCCACTGACCACTTTTAATGGCCTGAGTGTATGCGCTCTGTGTAACTCGTCGAGGATTTTGTAATCAGAATGCTTTGATTTCTTGTTGCATTTCCTTTCATGTTCCACTTCACCAGTAGTACCAGGTTACAGTCATTCTCATATTGCAATGGTATTTTACCATTCTCATGTTACTTCAGAGGAAATCAAAAAGCCCTTTTAAGATGAAATTGCACCCACATTAAATTTCTGTGAGCAATTTGGATTCCTGTCCGGAAGACTTTGTTGAAATACTGCCGGTGTAGGTGGTCCATCATGAAAGGTAGTCTTTCAACCAATCAGGGATGTACATGTACAGTTCCTGACAAGTTAACTCTTCAATAAGTGAGGCATACATGTACAGGTAAAGCCCTTCAAACTTGGACACGGATAACACTGTCTCTGGAAAGAGCTATTCATGATTTGATTCCACTCAAGAAATCCACATGTACATGTAGGCCTTGAATGATAGTCATATTTTGTCATAAGAAATTGCATTCTGTTTCAAATGGTTAATTGTTTTGAATATTCTGTTGATGCAGAAAGTTTCAAAGTTAACATAACTGCTGTGTTCCCTATCATAAAAGGTAGTCTGTTTAAAATATAGAAAATGTGTTGCTTTGCATAATTGCATTTCTTTTTATTAATACTGTTAAATTTGAAGTATAAGAATTACTTTCCCTGGCTCATTGTTCCTTAATGTCACCATGCTTGACAGTTTCCAATAACCCAGTTTATTATTAGCTCCTAGGTGTCAATGTACCTTTGTACCCACCTGAACAGCAAATCACCTTCAAGCTGCTGTCATTACTGAGTTCCCTTTGCCTAGATACGTGGGAATGATCCCAGCCTTCATCCCAGTGCATCACTTTACACTAAGGTGATTCTATTTTGGAGTGGTTTTTTCTGCCTTGGTGTCCAGCCCTTTCTTGTTCCCTCTGACTAACCTAATTGACCTCTCGGCACTGTTTGCAACAATATTGGTTTATATTAATTTTAGGCATCATGTATTATTGCTTTGGTAAACACAAGGTTTATTAAATATAAGTCACCATGTCTGTATACGCGTAAGTATATTCTGCTGGTCTTGGAGCAAAGGACAACTCGTTTTTTTCTTGAACATCTGATATTTGTAACATAAAATGCTTGTGATTGAAGGCTTTATTTTATAAATTAACAGAAATTCAGCTGCTAGAGCTAAGCTGAACTGAAAGCATTTTTTTTGCAACTGACGTTTGCATCTTAGGCTTGTTATATTTTTAGGCCAAGTCAGGTACATTACTTGTTCATTTATGTGTTCTGGTTTATAATTATATGTGAGGAATTAATAGTGAATGATGCTTACTCAGGACTAGAAGCAAATGTTCTTCCTCTCCAAAGTCCAATCTATGTTGTATAGATTTGAAGTAGTAGCCTGCTCAGTCAAATGCCAGGTCTCCTTTGTGTGAGCCACGCTTGCTGCATGCTTGGTTAGGGACAAGGCGATGCTTGATTGGAGACTATTGCAATGGCACATCAGGTAGCCAGCTGTCAGCCTTTTTTATGACTTGTTCTGAGAGGAGACGGAGCGTGAACAGATGCCTGGCAGGTGAAATGCACTCATCCTAGCGGTATTTGCAGCATTCTGAGGTAGCACATATCGAAATGAACAAATAAAAGTGACAGACAAGAGAATCAACGATTCTCAGATTTGAGTGTGTAAAAGACAGCTTCTGCTTATGCTCAGAAAAGTAACTCACAGTGTTCTGATACCAAGTTATTTATCACTATAATGGTGCCTGTTAAGTGTCACAGCTGGTAAATATTAACTCATAGTTGCAAATCATTCTGTCCTTTGAATGTCTTTAATACCACACAGATCAATCAAGCCTATCTAGGTGATCTCATAAGGTTCACCTGTACAAGTGTACCTCTAATCGACACTTCATAGCCAGTTATTACCACTTATCCCTTAGCCTAGCTGGACTCGGTAGCGGTGGCTTTCATCTTGGCTGGAATAACCTTCACAAAGGGATCAATTACATTTTCTAAACACACTAAAGAATGCCACACATGTAAATTCTCAAGATATTAGCCTTTGATCCTGCTTCAAGTATCCGACCCACCTCCTTTTACACAACTGCAGAGAAGGTCATAAAAGTAATGTTCATTCAACTCAACTTTAAGGATGTATTTCATTTTAGAAATTGGCAATTCTTGAAATCCTTATTTCTACATGTATAGCTTTTAGTAAAGTTGTAAACTTCTTGTCTTTTTCCTATCTGCAGGATTCCTTGCATGTTATCCTATGAGTTGCATCTTTCGTATTAAATAACTACTTAACATATTTACCAGACATGTAAATTAAAGAAGAAAATATTCAAATTTTGCCACTTGAAAGAGATTTAACCATGCTTGTTTTCCTGGCATGGTTTGCACTCCTGAATAATGAAAATGTTGTTCCTCATTTGACACAAAACTATGCAGTTCCAGTGCCCATTTTATGACAAAAGTTGATCAGGTTTCCTGATCCTTCTCACTAAATGCCCTAATCAATTGCTATAATTATGAAATGTTGATCAGATGATGTTAGATTTTTTGACAGTGACAGTTTGCATCCAGCAAGCCACACTATGGGGTGGCTTGTCATGTGAGACCAATTTGTTCCCACCTTCAGTCCCAGCTCATGATTATTCCAACAACACCATTCTCTCAAGAGCTCCTCAGTTGTAGAGGGTACTGAGTACAAGACTCACAGATCGGTTTCAGAATTTGTTGTAGCAGTGTTGTTGAAGTGAGGAGGGCCTGGTCAGTTGACAAATCACTCCATGAGGTAGAGACTGATCTCAGGTATGGAAGGTGCTTGAGCCTGAGTTTAGGTGTGGGTTCTAGGTCATTGGCACCCTGAGGTGTGAAGCAACTCATCTAGTGTCTGCACTCCAGACCGTAGCATCCATGATCTACTCCTCTTCTCCTTGAAGCAGATTTGAATAATCTGTGAATTGTGCTGTTAAAGCTACTGTCATTACTGATCTGTTGTCAGTTTGATGTTTTTCTATGTCTACTTTTAATAGTTTTAGTATTTTGACATTAAATGGCATATATCAAGATACATGTAATAGTATTTAGTCCTGGAAAGATACAAATTTTGCCATTGTTATTTGCCCTCTTTCGGAGGAGATATTTCACTAGAGCAGTGAGTATTTTTAGAATGAGCTTTTTTATCGTTTCTTTGTTCATTAAGCCATAATGCATAATCTTCTACTTCTTAGTGCATACCTTTCAACTATTTCAAATTTACATCTCGACTACTCAACCAGCTTATTTTGCTTGGCTGGTGAATTTGAATCCTATTAACCTGTAGGTACAGTACAACTGCTGCAATCAGTGATCATAGTGTTTGTTTGTCGTTCATCCTTGATGGGTTGAAGTGGGAAAAAATAACAGATGGGACTGTAATGTACATGTACATGTATGTGAAATCACATCCACATCACACTTTCATCACTGCTCAACTGCCAGAGCCTATTCCCTGGGAATCTCCAAACCCCAATCAAAGCAAACTTCCCCACTATCTCACAATGCTGACCTGGTTTCATGTGAATCCTGCAGCCCAGCACCAGCTGTGTGTGACTTCCAGACAGTGTGTCATTTTCTTTTTTTGAGGGGAGTTAACGGCATGGATATTAAGAGTCCATCTTTACAGGGACAGGTGGCGAGTAAACCCCTGCTAATCTCAGGGATAATGTTCCCTGGGTGGGGCATAAATGAAGCAAGGGTGAGTAATGTTGTCATGCAGTCAGAATGGCTATATTGTCAGAAGGCTGATTCTGATCAAGTGAAATCATGCCAGGAATCTCATCATGTCCTTGAGGCTACACTTTGGAAAATTCATAGTTATTAAAAATCTGATATCTTTCTGTTTGAACTTGCTTGTTATGTCTCTATCTCCTTAATGGTTGAGAACATTTCACTTCATTTCTCTTTAGACATTGTAAAAGGCAATAATTTAATTAATGATTTCTTAAGATCTCTCACTTATGTAACTATTTGAAATCTGTTCAAAGCGTTCCCGTTCTCGACAAGCTTTGCTTCCTATGGGATCCCTCCACCTCTTTAGCAGTTACCTGTATATATTTTCTTCTGCAATACACTACATATCCAATATTTGGTTGTATGTGGAAATGAAGTGAGATTGGACTGACCATGGACCATGTTTCATTTTTTATTCTGTCGGGTAATATATCATTTTGTACCGATTGCCATCCCAAATTTGGAAAGTGTAAGGTTGCAAAAATTCAACTCAAGACTCCTGCTGAAGGCACTGTGTTCCTCATTCATCCATCATCCAAAGTAATATTGAAATCATTTGTGCATTTGTTTGGGTTTTCCAAAAGCTATGTAAGTGTGAATGTGCAAATTGCGAGGTAGTTTGACAGAGGCTCTGTGCTTGATTTCAACCGGTGTCTTCCTTGATTGCAGAGTCTGCTGGTACTGACAGATCCTGGACTGACAATTGATTGTTAACCTATATCCAGTGATTAAATTACTCCTTGCAGGGCTTGTATGCTGGTACCTGCATGCGTGTCGCTTCCTGAATTGGGTCAGTGTTTGTGTGGTTTGAATTGCAGGTTGTTTGAAGAGAACATTTGGAGGGTTGATTTTTGTTTCAACATTCCTATGTGGAAAATAGTTTTTGTCTTTATTTAACTTGTTTTTGTACCTCATTTCTTAAAAAATCTTTGATATCTGTGACCTTAAAATAGAATACATTTGTATTTTTATTTTCATGTTGAAAATCTTTATACTGGTATGCTATCTTCAATGCTCATTTCTATCTGTTTAAAAGGAATATAAATAATTGAAAACTCCAATAACTATACATGTACCTATCACTGATCCTAAAGACCCCAGTGTCCAGTAGTTTTTGCTCTCTGCATATCATGCGTACATCATTGCAAATATTTATGAAGCAGACAAGTGCAATGTACATGTATGTACGGTATGTACCGCTATACATACAAAAAATAAACTCAGCGTTATCTGATGGGATGTCACTCAGATTATGTTCTTTGGAGAAGATTTGCACATCGTAAGCAAGCATTTCTAGAGACACTTCAAAGTTTAGCCTTCAAGATACCCATGTTTTAATAAATGCCTAGAGCCATTTTGCAACCATCTGAACCTTTTTTCTCACTCTGTTTTTGACCACTAGTTGAGAGTCAGTGATTTTCCTATCATTAGCCAGAAATCTATGACTTTTTAACATCTAGTTTGCCAATTACTCAAATCTAATATGTCTTTCTGACAATCTCAAAAGGAGAGAGCACATACAGTGTACCTTCCAGTGTCCTGCTC